>VYXB01000621.1:558894-618336 GCA_013397135.1 Pachyramphus minor
AGTCCAGAGGAGGCCACCGAGATGATTAGAGAGATGGAGCACCTCTCCTATAAGAAAAGGCTGAGAGAACTGAGATTGTTCATCCTGGAGAAGAGAAGGCTGTGGGGTGGCCTACTTGTGGCCTTCCAGTACCTGAGGGGAGCCTACAAGGAGGATGGAGAGAAACTGTTTACAAGACCGTGTAGTGTCAGGACAAAGGGGAATGGCTCCAAACTAAGAGTAGGTTGAGATTAGATATTAATAAAAAATTCTTTACTGTGAGGGTGGTCAGGCAGTGGAACGGGTTGCCCAGAGAAGCTGTGGCTGCCCCATCCCTGGAAGTGTTCAAGGTCAGGTTGGATAAAGCTCTGAGCTGCTTGGTTTAATGGAAGGAGTCCTGGCCCGTGGCAGGAATGTTGGAACTAAATGATCTTGAAAGTCCCTTCCAAACCAAACCATTCAGTGATTGTGTTGGGGTTTTTTAACCTCTTAATGTGATTTGGTATGTTATGTTGTTCTATGTTTTATAGGCTATTAAAATCCAGGAAATCAAAGTCTCTATGTACTATACTTTTTCACTCATTCTATTTACTCAGTCTAAGTAACCAATTCCAGTCATTTTACCTCATCCACAGTGTGTTCTCTCTGTAACTATCCTCCCCTCTGTCTCAGAGCCTACTGCGATATGTGGTATGCCTTCTGAAAAAGATAAACGGAAAAGTGAATGTTCTGTCCTTGTGGAAATTCAGTCCATGCTTTTGCATCTCAACACCTTGATTGCTCTCTTGACTTCTGTACATGAACCAGAGGTCTCTGAATTTCATTCAGTGAGGCTCAGGTTACTGTTTTGACTTGATTAGGATAATATAGCATATTATAAAATAGTATATTTTAATAGCTTTACTATTGTTACATTTTATTTGCCATCCTATGGTCATTTGCTTATGCTAGACTTTTTATTTAAGTCAATTGGAGCTTGCTTTCTACATAAGCTAGCCTTGACAATCATTTGTCTGCATCTTATCTTTTGAATGCTTGCAGTCTCCCCAGAGCATAATTTATATAAGCACAGAAGCAGCCATAAGTCCATGAGAAATTCTACTTTTTACATTTACTATTTAATCATAAACTGGTTCGTTTGGAGTTTGTTCCTGTTAGCAGATCAAGTTCTTCAGTGGTTTCTAGTCAGGAATGTTGTTCAAAATCCTTTGAAAATATAAGTGAATTGAAGACTATTTTTCTTTAGGCATTACTTAGAGATCTGTAAACTCAGTATCATCTGAGAAGCCCCTCTCAAGTATTCTTTAAATAGTGCTTACTTCATAGCAATTTCTGATAGTTCCTGTTGATTGAGAGAGTGAGGGTGTTTTTTTTCCACATTGTTGCTATTATTACACAGGAGCTCAGCTATAATGCTAGGATATTCACTACACCAAATCAAAAAGAAAACCACCAATTGCAGTGCTTATGTAAAGCCATTTGGTGTGACAGATGCATGATGCTGCCTACATTATTCTGATTATTTTTATGGCTGCAACAGAGCTACTCCTTTATTTTAGTTTTTACAGCATAAATAATTTTGTGATAACCATCCACCTGGTACTTCAAGTGCTCCTGGTGTAGGTCATAAATATGGATAAACAGTGCAGAAATTCTGCATAAAAATCAGAGTTTCTTTTTTTTCCTTTTTTTAACTGAAAATAGCAGTACTGAAATATTATTTAAAATTAGAGTCAACATCAACTACTTCATGTTCCTGTGAGACAGTACCTTACTTTATTGTGAATTTTCCATTTAAAAATATATCTTTGTGTTAGTTTTGCATATCTGCAGGAAGGTATTTTGGAAATACTAATTTTGACAAGTTTTCATTTACATGTAAACAGCTTTTAAAATAATTTTACCTCTATTAGCAAGAGTTGCAGACTTCTGTTATCAAGACAGCAGTTACACATAGAGCTGAGTATGAGGAACTTGTGGATGCACTGCTGCTTCATGATAGTGATGATCAAATAGGTAAATACCTATACCTTGGAATATTGTATGGAGGGAAATGGCTGATGCTAATTTAACAGCTGAAAGTTAAAAGTAACATTTAAGGATTAAAATCTTGTTATTTTTAGGCTGCATCTTCCAAAGCTCTTTTCTGTTCTAAATGTTGCAGTATCTATGCAATACATAAATTATGAAATGGTGATTAGTAGCTGGTGTGTACAAGGAAAATTACGTATTTTTAAATCCCTCATGTTGCACAGATCTAAGTTTAAGCCTACCATAGATCCAAATTTTTACCTGTTAACTCACAGCTAGGCAATATACATGTTGAATAACATGTATGTTAATCCTGTCTCTTTTAGTTCCAGCTAGCTAGATATGTGTTTCAAATGCATATTTTTTTCTTTATTTGCTCTTATCTCTCTATCAATATCTACATACTGTCCTCAGAGGTATTCTCTGGCCTGAAATGGATTTGCAGATTAGGACAGTCTCCTGCAGAATACAAATGAATGGATTTTATTTTCTGTATGAGTTATTCATTTTTATGCATTAGGCAATGCATTTGTGTTTATTGAATCTATATGCATTTCTTAGTGAGCTGCATATGAAGCAGATAAGGAATTAAACAATATATAAATCAGATCAGAAGAAAAAGGTTATTGGTATTTCTGCAAGAACTCAATATGTGGCTGAGCCTTAGTTTAATTCATCACTAGGAGGCTTCTGGTTGATTTGTTTTTAAACTTGAATCCCATAATTTGTTTATCATGTTCACTGGCTTTAGTTTCAGCAGGGTTTGACCTGTGGGATTATGTTCATCCCTTTACTATCTGCACACAGCAAGCTTGCATATGTGGTCAGCACTCATATTCATAACAGTTTTTAATATGTGAAGTCCAGCTTTGGGGAAAGTGCAAGAAAACCTGATCACAGAGTTCTCTCTCCTTTGGCGTGTAAGGCACGGATAGTGAACGCTGAGCTCATTCATGCAAAACCTTTGACTCAAATTTTAATTTTTTAGGATTTTTCAAAGTTTGTAATTTTGATAGCAGACGCTTCCTTTTGGCCTGTCAGACAGGGGTTGTTTCTTCCAGTGTAGGACAGAGCAGCCCACATTCTCTTTCTGAGTTTGGAACATGAACTGTGCTCCACCATGAATTTCATTCTCCTTGTTGGTCTTAAACTCAAATGGAGGAGAGATGTGAGGCCTTTGTGTCACTGTCCCAGGTTATATTCCCCCTAGTAATGGAAACCAACAGAAGAGTCATAGACTATCCTGAGGTGGGAGGGACCTACAAGGATCATTGAGTCTGACTCCTGGCCCTGCACATGACACCCCAAGAGTCACACCATGTGTCTGAGAGCATTGTCCAAACACTTCTTGAACTCTATCAGTCTTGGTGCTGTGACCACTTCCCTGGGGAGCCTGGGTGAAGAACTACCCTCCGGGTGAAAAATCTTTTCCTAATACCCAACCTGAACCTCCCCTGACACAGTACTTTGAATGTGGTGGGGTTTTTTATTTTTTTTTGTTGGTTTTGGTTTGTTATTTTTTAAGTCGACATTCCTTAAAAAAGCTGTTAGCTTTTCATTAACTGGGAGAAATCCATAAGCATAGCTTCAAAAATGCTTGTTTCAAGCAAGGGAATTTAATCTGCAGCACTGGTCCAGGCTACAAACTATAGTGGTTTTTTCATTAAACAAGAATTAAATCCTGTTATTATACAGGAGCATTTGTGAGGCCAGTAGAACAGTTTTTTAAAAGTTGCCATCTCTCAGCTGTGACTTACTGCCACATAAGTTTCCATTTACCAAAATATAAAATGGATTAGAAGTAGGATTATCCACATGTGCACTTGGGCAGATGGAGAAAGTAAGATGGAAACATCTTATTTAAAGCTGACAAGTTCTTCTGCCATGAGGGGAGTATATTTGGAACACATTTTTGAGAAAGTAAAACTCGTGTTTGCTAAAGGAAAGATGGACTTCACAAATGACACATTGGCAGATAAATATTTTCTTACGGAATTTTTCACACAGGAAATCTTTGGATTTGCCAGGTTTACAATTTAGTTGTATGTATGTGCTCTTCAAATTGCACTTTTATCCAACAGTAGTGTGAGTAAGCTACTACTTTTATAATCTAAGCCACAATTTTTCTGTGGGTTTTGTCAAAAGTAAAAGTTCTTATCAACTTTTCAAAAATGGCTTTCTGAAACTAGGAAGTGCAGTAGTGACATTGAGTGCTTGCTAAGGAAGCAGATTATGTCAGTGCCTCATCATAGTCATTGGGCAGTATGCATTTTAATAGGAAATCTTTTGAATTTAATTCTAAAACAAAGGGAATATTTGAAGTAATTAAAGCATAATGCTGTATAAATGTGTTCTTTGAATTGTATTTCTTAATTGCCTTTAACTCTGTACATGGCAATACAGTGCTATGACATAGAGTGAAAGTTATAATATCACATTATCTTTTAAACTTCAAAATTTTGATAAATACTATGGTGAGTATGTTAAGGTGATACTAAGTTTGAGGGAAGTCTGTAAATTATATCTTTGAGGACCAACTTTTGCTTGACCTCATTGACTCCTATTCAGCTGCCTTTTGAGAGTACACATTTCACACATAGAAAATTATAAGCTTACTTGTGTCCATGTGTTCTCACAGGGAAACTGAATATAACAAAATACTGTGTGTCCAGTGTCTTTTCATAATGTAAATTTTAATATGTGTGTGAGTATATAAAAGTGTGAGTCCTGGTTGAGATCAAGGTTCAGCCCAGTATTCCGTGTCCAACAGTGACCAAAAAAACCAGACATAGAAGGAAGAGTAGGAAAAAGGAAAAATATACATGAAATTTACTCCAATATTACCTTTATCTGTGGGTAGTCAGAGTGGGTTAATTGGGAATAAGAACTGGAATAACTGTGTAGATAAGCTGTAAATTCAGATGTTATTGTGGCAAGATTAAATAAGTGCAGTCTAGATAAAATCAAATAAGAAAGAATTACTGTTTGGTTGGCAGGTGAGAATAGTTTACCAGAAAGACACTGAACTTGTTTACACCTTAAACTTGTTTTCTTAAGTCAAATGCCTAAATCTGTTAGGAAGTATTGTAGCTTAAACCAAAGTTACACTTTTAGTGCAAAATTATTGGATAAAATTGTGCACAGAGTTATGTAGATGATCAGAATAGATTGCAATAATGGCTTCCTCCAGCACTAAAACCACTTGAACTTTGAAGATTGAGACTATGAATATAGCGAGGAAAAAAATCAGTAAGGATAAAGGGTAGTAGTTCCCCACTTCTCTGGCTCTGACTTCCAATGTATGTCTCACAAAACAGATTTGTTCCCTGATTTTTAACCTCATCTTTCTGACTGTATGTGAGGTCTCTTACTAACCTGGCTTTGACCAGATATCTCAAACTGTACCCAGGCTTGCAGCTCTGGTCTCATGGTTGCTCTTGACTTCCTCCCTTCCCATGTACCCACACACTGGCGGATGGATGGCTGAATAACATGGTACTTTGTTCTTCCAAGCTTGTTACTGCTCTCCCCAGCCTGACCCTGTTGTGTCTTTGAGGATTTTCCCCTCAATCACAATTTACAGGTTTTCTTTTAAAAGAAACCCTGGTTTAGGAAAAATGGGAAGCTGGTTGTGTGTTGGGGAGTACAGTACTTGTGGTTTTGCCTTTAAAAAGGGTTTACTGTTGTTCTGGCATGTGAAAGTCTTGAATAAGGTGTTTTGATGTGTGCTTGTGGTTTTGCTTTGTTTCACAAGTGTATGATGTGTCTTACATCAAGGCTAATAGGATGTCTAGTATTTTGAAACAATTTGAAGAAAGTGAAATAAATAATAGCCTCTAAAAGCCTCTAATCTTTTATTTACAGTCAGTAGCTATGTAGTTTCAGTAACAGTTGTACAGTGTTGCAGGTTTGGAATTTTTTAGGGGTGATTTTTGACATTTGTGTTCATACTGTGAATAATTAGCTTTAAAATATCTATTTAACTTAATTTGTAATTTTTTTTGTCCTTTGTAACAAGCTTCTAACTTTGCAGCCTTGTACTAGAGGTAGGTTTCAGTAACTTACGTTTGTACAGAATTTCAATAGCCACACCAGCAGAACAGGGAATGACAGAGTCCAGGATGACCTGTAGAGTGGGAAGATGACTTTCTTCAGTGACCAACCCTGAGTGGCCTGTTGTGTAGAAAATGCAGTATTTTCTTTGCTGATTTACCTAATTAGATTGTAAACTCCTTCAGGCAAGACTGCTGTATTTTGGTGCCATGAACAGCACACCAAGGTGGCAATTACAGGAATTCTGTCATATTGCTACCAATCCTTTCAGTCATTCTTTATAAACCATGTTAAGCCCTGTCTAATGAGTGGAAGCAGGTTTTAGCATCAGTGTTCCCTATCTTGAATCTGAATAAAATCTTTCATGTCACATCTGCCTATCATTTTGAAATGTAGCATAGATGAATTCTCTAGCACTAGAGCTGGGGGGGGGGAGATAAATAAACCCAGTGCATTTTATAAGGGAGTTCTGACAAATTGTTAATGTATTGTAGCAATAAGGGACTACTCAAATGCCTGCTTAGTGTTTCTATTTTCAGTGCCATATTAATTTAAATTTATGCTGCAGTGACGAACAGGAACACATTTTGAAATATTTACATTTACCATCTGGTGGATGGTAATAAAACGAATTTTATAATCATGTAAATCAGTAAGTTTTTAGTTGCCTTTCTTTCAAACCGCAAATTTCTCTTCCTTTAGTACAGAGAGTTGGGTTTTAAGCATGGATGTAGCTTTTCTTGATAAACAAGCAATTATGATGAAGGAAAATATTTTTCTGATTTCTACAGCTTGATTCTTAATTTATAAGCATCCTTATCCTTTATTTCCCTTGTAGTGAGCAAAATCTGTGGATGAAAACTGTGACTCTGTCATGCTAACAGAGAGTAAAAATGGAATTTGCAGAATAGATATCACTGGACAGAGTGGGGTGGAGGTCTGCCTGCGTTAGTTTTCCTGCTCGTTGTTCTCATATGTAAATAGGCAGCATTTTGTATTTTGATGAAGGAGAGGACTGGATTGGTTGGATCTTTTTATTGGCGTTTTCATTTTTCAGACATTTTTCAAAAATCCCTCTCATCAGCCAAATTGGTCAGCACGAGATTCTCAGACCATATAGCTTTGGCAATAAAGCATTTATAACTCTATCAGATATATCTGTCCTTTTAGGATCAGGAGAACTATTGTTAGTGGATATCTAAATGACAGAAGTTAGATATGGCAACATTCTACTGTTACTGTAAATACTGATTTTAAAGTAACTTCAATCTCAGCAGTGAGATAATGTACCAACTAAAGTACTGATCCTGCAGACTGCTGTGCTGAACTCTGTCTTTATCAATAGTGTGAGGTCCACAGTTTTAACCTTTTCATTATTCAAGTGTATCTTCTTAAGTTTTTATAAAATAATTGGTTTCTGGAAGCTACAGAACAAACTTGGGAGGCAGCTTTTCATGCTTGGACTCCTTTATGCATACCATATATGATGAGTATAAAGCAATAACAAATCTGTGGAACAAGATGATGAGTCAAAACTTTGTGCTTTGAAACTCAGTAAAGTGTGTTGAGGGGTTTCAACATTTTTGGCATCCAATAGAATATGTTGATGTGATGAAAGAGCCTTATAATAATAAGACTTAATATAAGGCTTTGAAAGATTTGATCATAAAGCAGAACAGTTGCTTTTATTTGACATGGGATTATAAGTGCACTAAGTCTTTATTTCAACACTGGGTATAAAGAGCATGCATTCCAAGTTTGCTTAGGATGGCTGAAGTCAGATGATAAAGGCTGTGTTTTTGCTCAGATAATGTACTGTTGCAGACATTGCAGGTATCTCAGGCAACTGCCAGATTCCTCTTTTTATCTATACTGTAGCAGTAAAAGCTCCCATGCCATATGTGTCACATATTTTTTTGTATAAACCCAAATGTTTTAAAAAGCTTTGAGAATCTTATCTGAGGTAACTTCCTACTAGCAAAATTTTGTCAGAACTGAGATATTTTTGCCACTTGTTTGATAAATAACTGGACTTCAGCAGTAAATTTTTCTTCAAGAGTGCTAGTTTTCCTAAGATTTGCGAGTTAGAGCAGTTCAAGACTGTCCGTGTAAGACAGTGACAGGTGACTGAACACGTGCTGGGACAAGGCTCTGCTACTGGTAAGCAGATCATAACTACTTGGGAGAAAATAGCTGTTTTGATACCTAAAATCATGTAATTCAGTGAAGTGTATTATGTGGCTGTGCTCAAAGACAAAAAGTACACTATTTCAGATAACAAAAAAATCCAACTCTTTTCTTCAGGCATGCTGCAGCTGTTACAAGCCATAGCTGCAATCTGCATTCCCATTTGGAAATGTTGCTTGTCTTCTATATTGGTCAATATTTGGGTATGGTGGCCTGATTTTTGGTTTTATTAAGCAGAGGTAATACAGGAGGAGTCGGAACTCCTTTATGGGCCATCCTAACAGCTGCTACCTATTAACAAGAGAAACTGGGACAAGATGTAAAAGTAAAGTTCTCAGGAGTACATAGTATTAAGAGGGATTTGCACTGTTTCAGCCCATTGGTATTATCAAATGCAGTTGCAAGCAGCACTTGGTGTTGTTTGTGTAGCCTGAATTTCGCTTTGTGAATTTCCTATATGTTTTTTTTTAAAAGACCATTAACATATGCAGATGTTTGCATATTCTTGATTCTGAACATGTGTAGTCCCTCAATAATGAAATTGCGTATTTTAACAGTTTAACATAAGGTTTGGGTTTCACTTAATTTGTGTTTTGCTTTATGATCTATCATGAGTATAATTTCTACAATTAATTCCCCTAATTGACTTTCCCATTGTGGTAAATATTTACGCAGCCTTTTAATGAGACAGATGAAGCCAGCTGTGTTCTGCTGTCAAAGAGACTGCCCAAAACTGCAGAAAATCAAGTCAGAATTGAACAAATCTGTTGTTAAAACTGAAAGTCCTTGCCTTCCTTTTCCTTGCTTTTGTTTGTTTTCTTTTTTTTTTCTTCTTTTGTTGTTTTTCATATTCCTTTGGGTTCATCTGAAGTTCAAGCCTGACTATGGGCATCGTTATTCTGTTTCATGACAGATTTTCTTTACAGGCACTTGTGTTATCAGGGCTCTGAGCAGTTCATGGCAGGTTATCTATGCATGGTTAACCTTTGAGTGGTTTAGACAGATAGTTTTGGGTTTTGTTTAAAAAAAAAAAAAAAGGAAGGGGAAGCTGAGTTATAGTATCCCATTATGCTGTGTTACAGCATTCAGAGTCATCTGAATAGATCATCCAAAATCGCTACAGAGTGTTCAATTAAAAGTGGATTTTTTTTTTTTGCACTTTTATTACACCAAAACAACAGGCTTGACTAACCTCAGCAACTCAGCTAACGTTCCCCTTTGTTAAGATGGAATTTGTACCTTTTTACACAGAGCGTGCTTTTTGTTGTGGGACATGGATGCTTCCTCACCATGCTCTCCCTCAGCCTCAGAAAGTGAAGACAATACAGAGGAAAACTTACACTCTGTGTGTGTTTTTTATATATATATATTTATATATATATATTACACATACACATATCTATGTATAATCAATACAAATTAAAACCTCATTCCAATGTGCTTCTTCAAGGTATTGCCTTCTTCTAGCAAGGAACTATTGCTTTCTAGTCTCACCTGTTTCACAGTAAATGTAAGTGATGTGCATTTCCAATGCCGTATTACAAGTGAATTTTCACTAGTCTTCTAAAAAACCTACAAATCATTAATTCTGTAGAAAGTTCACTTTATTTTTATTACCTATAGTGGGAAAGGTAGGTGGCTTGAAAAAAGAAATACTGCGGAAATGCACTCCATGTTTGAGAATAGAAAGTTAATTCTTCTGATTTACTATGATTGAATTAATGTGTGCTGTGTCAGGAGCAATCATGTTGCAAGGATCCTGCTGTCCAAAACATAAAATTATAGTGTTACGTTAATTAACCTTATTAAAAAAAATATAAACCCAAGTCTGTAAAGACGCCTTATTAGGCAAAATTATTGGAATTCAGTTCATGTTGAATAGGATGTCTGATCTGCTCTCTGCTGCTAATGGGGGACCGTCTGTGACAGCTTTTCTCATCTATTAAAATTGTCTGTGCCATTTCTTGTCATTTTTGTGGTTACCATTAGAGAGATCTTAACATTTAGTCTCTGTTTTGAAGTTACATGCTGTTTGTGCAAATATACTGAAATGTACTCAGTGGACCATCCAGAATGCATCTTGTTTTAAATATTTAAAGAGCTAGTTGTCTGAAGAAGGAATTTGGGAACAGATAAGCAGTCTGAGAGCTTCTGTTGTCCAGCTAATAATTATTTTGCTAAGATGCGAAATATTTTTGAACCCTAGAGGTTAGCATGTCTTATATCTCTTTTACCATTTCTTGTTTTTCTCCCTTCTCTTTTCAGCCTTGTGATTTAAATACTGAGTATTATAATATTTTATATTAAGTATAGATGGAATTTAGAGATGTTACAAGTGGATAACTGATATCTGCTATGTGACACTTGCAGTACAAAAAAGTATTTCAAGTGGACATCTCAGAAATGTTTCTGCACTATCTAAAATGTTTCAGTATATGGTGCTTTCAGATATAGTCTGGAGAGAGAAGCAAACAGTTTTTCAACACTAAATATTTTAAAGTCATGGATTATATAGGCAACTCGATAAATGCATCAGTAATGTTTGTTTTTCAACCTCTTTTGAAAATTTGCCCTTGATGTATTAGAGCCACTTTGAAAAGATTGGAATGCAGTCTTTAATCTTTCAGAGTAGCTGTAGAACTAAGGAAGACTTTGTCCATGTTTGATGTCTTAGAACTACTTGGGCTGAAAGAGAAAAGTTAACATTTAATGCTGTGTGTCTTCAGCAGAATTATGAGATGAAACTGAAGTGTTTGATATTCTGGAACTTTTTGAACTTTGGAAGAAGAATTCAGTGTTAGAATGTGTTAATAATGCAGAGAAAGATACCTTGTTATTGTAACAAATTATTTTTGAACTCCAAGAACTTTTGTCTTTTGTACGTCAGGTAGACAGTGAGTTTCTGTTCCATTTGTGAAAGACCTCCTAGTACGATAGCCAAACTTTTAAACAGAAGCTGCCTCTCATTTAGTAGCAAGTTGGTTCTTATTTACAGCAACCTTCCTTCAACAGTGAGACCTTTTACCTGGAACTTTTTTACAATGCAAACTGCAGGCAGTAATTATCTGTAAAAGAATCTGTCATCAACTGATGTGAATTCAAGTCCTGGCAGAAGCTGCAGGTTTTCAACAGAGATGGACACTTTTCCCAAGATAGAGTTGTCTGGGAGCTGACTGATGAGATGTGGGGGTTTGTTTTTCTTAGGGTCAAATGCAGAGAAATACTGCATTATTTGTTAGCAAGTGTTCTTTGCTGGGTAAAGTAATTTAGAATCATCTTTTAAGGCTCTTTCCTATGTGAGAAAAGATGAGGTGCTGCAAATTCGGGAAAAACTATTGGATTTTCATACATGACTGAGAGTAATTTATATTATGGAAGCATGGACATACCCGTTCTTTAAAAATATGTATATGTGTGTATATATGTCTGTATATTGAGAAAAAGAAATTTAAGGCATTTTTGGTGGTTTGAAGAACACAGAGATGAGATCCTCTGAACTAATCAGTGAATGTACTTGTGTGGGTTTACACCATTCTAGGAATGTCCAACTAAGTCATCCTCCATCATCTGTGCTCTCCTGCTTTATTTGCATGTAATTGAAAATGAGAAGTAAGAAAATGGGTTTCTGGGAAAATGATGTTCACTGTATTCCTGCATTGTTTTGGAATAGTGATGTCCTTAACAGATAGTTTGTTAATGATTGTTTTTAAGTCATTGATTTCTGGAAAGAAATATATCAGGTGGTTTTTAATTTATTTTGTCCCCCGCAGGTAGAGATGACAGATATTGAAAATGAAGAAAAAAGGTATGATCTCTTCCTGGGACTTCTGGAGTCTAGTCAGAGTCTATCTGAGTTTCACCACTTGGTTTTACTGCTTCAAGCTTGGCCACCAATGGACAGGAGCAACAGGTGAGCATTTCCTCAAACAAGTCGTGTAACAAAAGAGTTCAAAGTCTTCTTGCTTGATGTCATGTAGTTTTGAGTCAAATAATTCAAACATGGCTGAGAGTATGACCTTTGGAAAGGGCTGTACTGGGAAGAATAAATGGTTTATTTAAACCAGAATCGAATCTCAAATCAATCAGTTTCTTGTAAAACCTATATATGCACATGTAGTCTGTGGCAGAAGACAGAAGGCAGGGGCAGAAAACCTTTTCATTGCCTGAAGTGTTGCACAAGAGAGTGTTCTGTCTGGTTAAATTTCAGGTTACGCATATTGCTCCTGTTTTTAGCAGTATGAACAAAATTTATAAAAAAAAATAGAAAGTTCTGACTGCTTTTTCTATTCAGAGTTATACTTTGCAGAAAAACCTTTGAAAGTTCATGTTCAGACAATCTGCAGGGGGTCTGTAAGGATAATAGTACCAAGCAATGTCTCGTCTCTTTTCTAGATCCACTACCTATTATTTCTGTCTGTGAGTAAAGTAGCCAAAAGAATATATACAAGGGAAGACATATCCTAGCCCAACAATTTAAAATTAAAATAATTAAGACTTCAGAATTGTACTCATCAGAGTACATATTGACTGAAAGTGTTAAGTTTGGAACATCTTGAGTACATTATTTTTTACCAGGTCGTTGGTTTTTTCCCGTGACTTTCTGAACACATTTAAAGGTAAAAAATTTAGTTGTTGTATTCTATAACTGATAATCACTTCTAAGATATAAGGATTCATGTAAACTTATGAGGTAAATGTCACATGTCTCTCAAAGAGAGCAATGCTATTACTAAATTTTTTGGAGCAAGAACAATGTGCCATGTCTGACAGTGCTTAGGTTAGAATCCTTAAACTTAGGATTACTATGGGATATTTATGACAATCTGTTTGAACTTGGGGACTGCATTCCCTAAAGTGTAAGTGTTTATGTGCATTGATTTGTCAGAAAAGTTAAGGCTTATATTTGGTTAAAAGTAACTCTTTCGTGCACATGTAGAAAACTGGTGGGTTACCAGGTAATCTGTAGGGGTTATTCATCTTCAAACCTGGGTAAGCATTAGTCTAAATTCTTTAGTGACAGTTTTAAAAGCAAAAATTGTCTTCAATATATAAGTACAAGGACTGTTATGTAGTCTGTCACAAATTCATGTTCCAACTTTCATTTGAAGTTTTGGTTTGATTTTAATTGAAAATTGGATGTCTCACAGTGTGTGTAGCCATCAAACCTTTTTTACAGCTAAAAAACAGCAAAACGTATAACAAAAGGTCAAGTGAAATATTGCTGCAATTAACAAAATTATTTTTCCTTAGGTTTACATTTTATTAAGGCTCAAAAGGAAGGAGAGGTAAAGGAACTGAAGTTTGAGGGCTTTTTTGGTAGGCTTTTAATTTTTGTAACCTCTATGTTAAAAAGTCCATGCTTTTTTGAGTTCTTAATTTTTAAAACACTCCAGCTACACTAATGCTTATTATGGCAAGAGATTCTCTTCATATACTATGAGAAAACAAAGGGGTAGCTTGGTTGTTTCAATCAGTACTCAGAGCTGTATACTTTTAAAAATTTTATTTTCATACCCTTGTTACGCATGCATACTTTTCCACCCAGGTGTGTCATATTCAGATGTCATTTTAAACATTTCATGAAGGTGTTTTTTAAAAAAATTATTGACACTACCTGAAGCTCTGCAAGTACCTTTTGAACTTACTGCCTACATTGAAAAGGCATTTTTTGTATTTATCATAAATATTGATAAGGTGTTTTGGAGCTGAAAAAAACACAGCTTTTGGTTATGGGGGAAAAAATTTAATGTGTTCCTACTGTGCTTTTGAAATAAGTGCCTTTCTTGTGTTGAGAAATAACTTTTTTTGACCACCTTGAACCAAATTAAAATTCAGGAGAGAAGAAAACTGAACTCTATCTGTAGGTGTCAGAGTTTTGGTAACTGAATTTCAGTTTCACTTAGAGATAGCAAGTAGCAGATATTTGTTAAGAGATCACAGAAGCAGTTGAAATAGTTATAAGCAATTGTGATGAGAACAGCTTTATATGTGTAAACTATATACATGATACTTAAATAAATTTGCATACCGCAAGCCTTGATGGCCTTGCCATCTTTCTGGGTTTTTCTGTGTTTTGTAGTGGGATTTTTGTTTCCTTTTTTGAATGGTAAATTCTTACAGGTTTTCTTAAGGTACTCTGGGGGCAGCAGCTACAGAAATGGAAATTCATTATGACCCTCTGTGCCTCTAAGCAAGAAATGGATCACATAGCAGGAGCAATCCATTTAACCGGTAGCAAAAATGGAGTTGCAGGGGTTTTTTTCCTTCTTCTGACCTTACTGAGGATTCAGAAATTAAGTACATGATGTTCTGTTTGTTGAATAAGCTGGCATCTTTGGGTTTTACCCATGAGGTTGAAAGGAGAGGGAGAGGAGAGGGGGGTCTCTGCTGTTCCCAGCCAGACTTGTGGGAGCTCTGTGCTCAGTGACTGTGACTGATGGAAAGGCTCAGTTAAGTTGTTGGAAGAAAGACAATGACTTTTATTTAATTCGCATTCAGAGTTGCCCACTCCTGGCATCTCTGGCCCACTTCTGGCTTCCATGTTGGGCTGTAATGGCAGCTTCATGTTCAGCTGGTTTTACTTGTTGTTTACATGTACTTGTGAAAACAGACAATGAGCAGGAGAGAGCGTTCATGTATGAAATAGTTGGTTGGTGTGGTTGTCCTCTCCATCCTCTCCAGAGCTATCAGACTCCTTGTATATGTCAATCCATCTGACTCTCTTAACAGGCTCCATTTACAATTACATTAACAATTGCTACTGAATAATAGTTTGAAAAGCAGCACTTTGACAGCATTTTACTGCTCCTTGTCACGTGTGCTAAATGGGTATCTTAATATACATTTGTAAATGTTATGTTTAAAATGTAACACCAAATGGCCAGTTGTGGTTTTGATGTAATTTTTTTTCTTCAAGCTAAATGAAAATTTCCCATGTCTTTGGAATGCTGGTTACTGGCCAGAGAGATTGATGGGGTGATTTTTAAAACACTTTTTGTGTCTTCCAAAGTTTCTGCACAGATGAAGATAGTATTTGTGTTACTGTGGCTTAATATAATCATGATTTAGGCTGTTATTATGCCTGATTTCAGCCCATTGTAGGTGGGAATTGAAATGCACTAACTTAATTTACATTAGAAAAATGACAGTACAGATGTGTTCCGATGTTACACTTTGTGCTATCATGTAAAAGTGATCTGCTCCCCATTTCTGTCAGTACATCCAGTCCTAGCCAGGACACCTATTCCTAAGAAAAGTATCCAGCCATCTCCATTATCTGTCAAATAGTGGCTATAGGCCAAGAAATGTTGCAGCAACAAGACTTTACAGTAAACATTACCTTTGCCATGCTGCATGATAAAATTTACTCATATCTACTGTCTGCCATCTGTTTAAGTCTGACTGTATAATGGTGACATAGTATGAAGTTACGTGTGGAATTACAAGAACTTTTTAAATACGTGAAACAAATATATCTGCATCCATATCTAGTAGCAGAGAAGTTCAGATGCATGTAATTTCACTTTCCTACCTTGTTTGGATGGGCTTATTTTTGTTTGTACGTGTTGGACCTGGAAATTAAAATGTGAATCTGGCATATTTTCTTCACTCAAAAGCAAGAGGCAGATACTTGAGAGACAGAAGCTGTTAAAATGTGATCAAAACAAACAAAATTAGGAATGCTGGATTCCTGTCACCCCTCCCTTGATACCATTCTGCTTGGAAAATCAGCTGGTATAAAGCCAGGAGAAGCAGTTCCTATGCTATTCCAATTTGATCAGTCTTTATTTGTGATTCCTCAGGGATTGTAACAATATGTCATAATTCCAAGTAATTTAATCTTCTGTGTTTGAAAGAGTACTGACATAACGGAGAGTAACTTGTCTCAAAACTTTGTTTTTCTTTCATGAGATTGTAATTTTAAGTCACACACACACAAGGAATAATTTACAGAGAATGGTGTATGTGTATTTACATTCTGTATACATCTCTTTTTTTACTGGGCAGATCATGCACAGATGATAATCCCTGGGTGAAACTGGGGACTGTTATGCTGCAGAGATGCCAACCTGAGGAAAAGCAGAACATAGGAAATGAAATTTTGAAAATCTGCCGTTCTCTATATGAGACAAAGCACATGCTCCCTGTCAAGGTAAGTTTTAACTTTGGGTGTCGTGCATATGGGTCCTGTTTCAAGGTCCCAACTACCAGAAATATGTTGCCATACTGGATCAAGTCCAGTGGAGAGCTAACAGAGAGGCTGAGAACTGGGTTCATTCTGTCTTGACAAGAGATGACTAAGGGAGATCATATCTTTAAGTATGTGGATGAGGAAACAAGTAGAGGAGTTAAGAGTTGGTCTCTTCTCAGAGATGCTCATTGATAGGACAAGAGGCAGTACAGACAAGTCATCAAAAACTCTCATTACATCCAAACAATGTCTAGAAGAGTTACGGAGTAAATGCTAAGTAATAACTATGATAATCTATCTTCCCTAACTGTGTATACATACTTCAATGAAAGCATCTCCTAAGTATAAAATTATTGAAATTATTCAAGTGCTTTGTATGTAAACATTGTATATTAAAGAAGACAGACTGGAGAAATACTTAATGAACATCACAGTATTTCAGAGTAGTTCTGCATATTTTAAGTAGCCTGATTAATCATCTATATAATCATTATAATCCCTTATAATCATCTTCACACAATCACTATCTGTTTTAGAAAACAGCTGGTGTTAGGAAGAGAAGCAGAATAGAGACAACACATTCTATTTAAAAGACAGACAGGTGGATGTGTGGTTTGATTTTTTTTAATAGTCCAACACACTGATCTGAGTCAAGTTCAAAAATCTGTGTAAAACATGATTCCAGAAGGTGGCAGTAAACTGAAATGATAAATACAATTATTTATTTATTCGTCCCACCAAAACACTTTGGTGGAAGGCAGGTCTCTCAATCCCTGGGAGTGGTGTAATTATATGTAGTTTTTCTTTATAAGGTGTTGAAATGGTGCATTATATTACATAAACAATCACATTGTGCGTAGGAGTAGACTTCGTCAAAGTTGAATGTTCTGCCTCACCTCAGTGATTCAGGGAGATAGATCCTGAGTCTCATTGTCATCCAGCAGTCAGTTCACAACAGATTCTGATTGAGAATGGGTCATGATTTGCATTTCTCTTAATCGAGTAAAGTTTTTCTTAATCTTACCATGACAAGTCACTGGTTACACACAGTTTTGGTATTGGTAGACAGCTTTGGTTGGAGGGGCGTTCCTGTTTTAATGGTGCAGGATGTTGGAAGAGCCCACAGTGTAGGTGTGAATATACAGGTACAGATATGAGGATATTCTGGTCCTCAAGCATAAAACAGCTTTACTGATGTAAAATACATTTTTTATGAGTGGAATGCTGTGCAGCAACAGGAATTGCACTAAAATGTAATTGTACAGTTACTTACAAACACAGCCTGTGTTGCTCTAAGTCTCGCTCTAAGTCTCTACTTGGGAAGAGCAGGAATGACATGCATAAATCCAAGTACTTTATTTGTATGCAAGGCTACAGTACTTAAGTGCACAAATTAAAGTTGCAGTCAGGCTGAATAAGATGAAATCTGATCACTGACAATTAACCTGTTTAAATTACTTCACATTTCAGTAAATACACTGATTAAGAAGACAAATCTGGAATGATGAAATTCTAAAAACTGAAATCAGTTTATTTTCATGAATAACGTTTGCCATTCTAAAGTTCAAATGTGATTAGAAACATCTTCTGCTGGTTTATCTAGTTTTTTAAAGCCATGTTCTTTTTTTAATGTCTTTTGGATAGTTGCATAGCTTTAATCTTTGTATCTGTGTCTGTGTTTGGTTTGTGGGAGTTTTGTGGGTTCTTTTTTTTTTGTTTGGTTGGTTGGTTTTGTTTTTTAATTGGCATTATACAGTGGATAGATATTACCATTCCTCTTAGTGGAAATAAGCATTTTTTTATTTGCCTGGAAGACAGGTCCAACATCTGCTCTGCTTGATTAATCTCTTTAGAAAGAGACAAATCCTTCTGCCACTGGTAGTTGTTCAAGTGTGACTCCTGAATATCTCATGTTCTTCTATATGCCTGTAAGTCATGTGCCAGTTAACATGAACACCTACAAAGGAGAATGCATCTAGTCCCTTACCTGTAATCACCCTGGAGTCCTAGTGGCTATGATATGCTTATATCAGAATAATATAGCAGCCAGCTGGTCTCTGTTTTTTTCTACTTTTGTAGCTAGTTTTAATGAGATTTATATCTGAGTTTACACTGTATGTTTTTATTCATCCAAAGTTGTCTCTGATGGTTTTTTTCTGATAGTGTTGAATTTAAATGCTGCTATTCAGTCTGCTTTTAGCCTTTCCAGACTTAATACTGTTTGTATTCATTACCCAGCCCTTCAAGCCATCTGTGAAAATACTGAATAATACTGGACCCAGAGCAGACTCCTATGAAATATGGTTTACATGCCTCACTGGTGTCACAGTGAACCACTGATAGCTGCATAACTAGGTAGAAGACAAAAGACGCTTGAATGCTTTTGGGTGCTTAGAACAGAAAGCCACTTGTGCTGCTCTGAGAAGCACCGTAGGTTGTGACTTGTTATCTGGGATAGGAATTTCAATTTTTGTCCAAAGCAGCCATGCAGTCATTTGTGGCAGTGATACAATGAGATAGTTACACTATTCGGACAGTCTTCGGTGATTGGCAAATTGTCCAGTCCCTTCCTGTGGAAAAAAGGAATGGAGGCCAGTCCAAGGATTTGCATTTTGGACAACACTATCCTACACCTTATTTCTCTGGTGCAGAGGACAATAAGTGTTTCATGTGACGTTTTCAAAGTCTTGCTGAAATCAGATTTCCTGAGGAAAACAGAGGCATTGCAATTTTTCCTCATAGCAGATACCAAGTGAAGAAGAATGGATAAGAAGTACCCTTCTCCATAAACTGCTAGCGAAACTGGCATTCAAATAAAACACCCTGTGAGTATAAATGCATTTTAAGAGGACACTGAAAAATGAAGGGCAACAGACAGATCCTGCAAGAAGTAGTGCATGGATGAAAATACCTCAAAAGTGAAAGACTGAGGGAATGCAGTGTATTATCTTACCAGAGATTGAGGGGTAGCTGATTGTATTCTGCAGATATTTTTAGATAGAACATAAGCTAATAAAAATCTCTCTTGATTTACAAAGAAAGGTATAACAAAAAACAATTCCGTTTAATGTATGTAATTTCAAATTTTGGCATAAAACACGATATCTTGAAAGAAAGCAAAGTTAATTGTTGGAATATGTATTTCTCCTTCAAAAGAGATGATGGCTTCTCTGAACTTCAGCGTGGTAGGTAAGATTGAGTATGTCTGCTAGTCATGCTACCATCAGGGAGAAAGTTATTCAAGGTGTCCATCCAGTTTTGAGAGGCTTTCAGGCAAAAAAAGTTATCAAGCATGGTAAAATTGCTGTTTTACTCAAGTTATGTATCTTACAACTCTCAGAATTTATTTTTCTAAGTTGTGTTTATTGCTGTGGATACACATTTTCAAGAAAAGGAGACATGTAGAGTGAATCTCTAGCTTTACATTCAGTAAATTTGCTGGAATGGCCGGTGTGCTGCTCAAAAGAAATACAATGGAATATGAAATTATCAGAAATTTGATAAGCATATGAATGATCAGACAAAGCTTAGTGTATTTGTTTAGTCTTCTTATTCCTTGATCCCATGTCATATCCTTCCCAACAAGCATGACACTCTCTTCCCAACTCTTGTGACACTAAATTGGGAGGAGCTGTCGACTCTCTTGAGGGCAGAGAGGCCCTGCTGAGAGACTGCAACAAATTGGAGAGATGGGCAATCACAAACCGTAAGAAGTTTAATAAGGGCAAGTGCCAGGCTCTGCACCTGGGGTGGGGGAACCCTGGTTGTGTGTATAGACTGGGGAACAAGAAGCTGGAAAGCAATGCTGTGGAAAGGGACCTGTGAGTCCTGCTTGATGGCAAATTAAATATGAGTCAGCAGTACCCTGGCAGCCAGGAGGGCCAACCGTGTCCTGGGGAACATTAAGCAAAGCCTCCCCAGCTGGTCAAGGGAGGGGATTGTCCTGGTCTGCTCTGCGCTGGGGTGGCCTCACCTTGAGTCATGTGAGCAGTTTTGGTCACTCTCATATAAAAAAGATATTAAGCTATTAGAGAGTGTCCAAAAGAGGGCCATGAGGATGGTGAAGGGTCTGGAGGGGAAACCTTAGGGGTGGCTGAGGTCACTTGGTCTGTTCAGCCTGGAGAAGAGACTGAGGGGAGACTTCATTGTGGTCTTCAGCATCCTCATGAGAGGCAGGTGCTGACTAATCTTTTCCCTCTCGTGATCAGTGACAGGAATAAAGAAAATGGCACAAAGTTGAGTCAGGGGAAGTTTAGGTTGGATATTAGAAAAAGATTCTTCACCCAGAGGGTGGTTGAGCACTGGAACAGGCTCCTCAGGGAAGTGGTCACAGCACCAAGCCTTTTTGAGTTCAAGAAGCCTTTGGACAATGGTCTCAGGCACATGATGTGATTTTTGGGGATGTCCTGTGCAGGGCCAGGACTTGGACTTGATGATCCTGATGGGTTCCTTCTAACTCAGCATATTCTATGATTCTAAGCATCAGCAATTACTAGCAGTACTGAACACAGGTTTAAAGGAACAAGTCTGAGTAAGAGAGCAAGCTTTGCCTTAGTGACTCAGTGCTCAGTGTGTTGGAATATATTCTTCTAGGGTGTGTTTCTTGAAGGTGTAAGTTTAGAAAAGACTGAGCAGAGAGAGAGAGTTCTCTGTCCCAAGCAAGGCCAGGTGTGTCTGCAGTATATTACAGTTGGAGCATTTAACATCTCCTCATCTTCAAATAATTTTTAGACTTTTAGGCTCACAACTGTTGAAACTGTGCTGCTAAAAATGTAGATCATCTTGGTCATCAGGTTGTCATTAAACTGCAAAAGATTTTAAAAAACATGACTTGCATTCTCTCAGCTTAATGTTTAGCTGATGAGCTCCTTTGACAATTGCTCTCAAAATACTGGAGTGAAACAGCATCTCTAAGAGATGGATACCGTTTTCAAGGTAACTGTCATAGAATATCCAGAATGTTTAGTGTAAATTGCCTTTGAATATGGGACATCTGTGATAGGCCTCATTGAGAAGTGGTTGTGACAAGCAGCCTGAATTCTCAGAAATGACAAAAGGGAAGAGGAAGGGAAAGAGAAGTTATAATTTGATTTACAACCTAATTTGTTCATTGAACTACTTTTTGATGTATAAATGAATAAATCACTGTAATACTGGGGGGGGGGAACAATCTACAAGTTATATGTAGAATGCTTTGTTTATTTGTTTTAACTAAAAGCCAGTGTAAAGATTTGGAAAGGCACAGTAGATTTGTTGGGGGTTTTTTGTTTTTATTTTTGAAGATATTTCTCTGGCCAGTTTCTTCTTGAAAAAGATGTGATGCTAAGTTTATGCTATATTATATAATATAAGAAACTAAATGAATGATGGAAAGTTAATTTGCTAAACTTTATTTGTGCTTAAAATATCATATAAAATTTGGAGACATTTTGGAACAGAACTTTATGATGTTGAGCTCTGGTATGTACTGTTATTTCCTCTTATTTTGTTCTACTTTTATGATTGCATAATTGAGTTACAGAAATGTCACAGGTGTCTGTTAAAGTTTCTTTCTGTGCTTTGTAGCATTTCAGTAAGCACATATGTATTAGTCCCGCAGAGACCTGTAATTGCTCTGTTATTTTTTCAGTAAAATTCCCATTTCTAATGGTTATTCAGTACCTGCCTTGTCTTAATCTAACAAATGGTGCACTTTATTCCACATTTTAGAATTTGTCCTTTCAAGTTTCCAAAGAGCTATTTCTGATAGGGAATTCATTTGTTGTGGAAGTTTGGTTTTCATTTTGCATTTGACATAAAATCTTCATAAATTTTAGTGTGAATGATGATGTTAGTATCTCCAGAGATCGCACTGAGTGAGTTTGCTTTTATTTTCAGTGTATAAAAGAATTATGTTTGCTGCTGCTTAACCAGTCCCTCTTGCTGCCATCCCTGAAACTGCTGGTAGAAAGCAAAGACGAAGATCTTCATGCTGTGGCACTGGAGCAGATAACAGCCATTGCCAAGGTATGAACAATTGAATGAACCACCTTTCAGAGTCCGCGGTAATAAATTGCCTCTTTTATCTTCATGTAATGAGCAGAGACTACTGAGACACCTACCATTGTTAAGATTTTCCACAGGTATTGTGTCCACAGTGAGCAGTAACATCGGGCTAGTAAGATCTTTCATAGATGCTTGAGGTGATTAAACCTCATAGCACTTTGTTTAAATTACCTAGTATGCTATTTCAAGTCATTGTGGTGGAACAGAAACTATCCTGTTATATAAAGTAGATTGTTACCTCTGTGTTCGTATTATCACACTTTGGGGTTTTTAAAGTGATAATAGTATGTCAGATGACTTAGTTTGTTTCTGACAAGGTTGGCAGTCTGTTTATATACATGTGGAGACCTGCTATGTCACTGGTTTTGTTGTGATGGTATGTTTGGAGACTTTCATGCAATTATAAATAGGTCTTATTCAATACTGTAGCAAAGTTACTGTCTCAGATCTTTTTATGAAGAAGAATGGCTTTCCTGTCTGACTGAATTAACTGCACTGATGATTTCCAGAATTATAATATTTAGATAGGGAAACTTCATCTCCAATACTTCCAAATTCTGCACCGTGTCTTTAGGAGCTCTTGGTTATGTATTACAACACAAAATAGTAATTGATGGTACATTTCCCATGTGATGCTTCAAAATGAAACTACCCATGTGGAAACAATTTTAAAAATAAGCATCCCCCAAAAGCAAAAGCTTTTAAGAATGTGATTTTTAGGAATTCAGATTGAAATTATAACTTCTCTAGTTATATTGATTGCCACAAATTGTTCGGATTCCCTAGTTGCATTAAACTGCAAATCCTACTTTTGCACCATCCTCTATTCCCTATGAAAGATATTCTAGATCCCAGGATTCTCCCTTGAGTGCTGTGTCTTTCCTTCTTATGCTGCATGTTGTATTCCAGAAGCTTTCTCTTTTTGCATCCACTGGATAGTTTGAGAAATGATCTATCTGCTTTCCTGGACTGGTGAAGACCGGTCAGAAAAGGGGTGGATCTGGAAGCACAGACTCCATCTGAGATGTTGCTGATTTTCCTTCAAAAGGACTTAGTTTCCAACTTTTTTCATGTGTTTTTATGAACATTTGAAACAGTAGCATGGAAGGTAGCAGGACATATTATATGTAATACACACAGTTTGAATTTGGAGTGTTTTTTAGTTGAGTTTGGTATTTAAGCAAAGAACCACCATGGAGGTGTTCCTATTCCCTTTTTTTATACAAATAAACCACAAATTTTCTGACTTTGTCACAAAACATAATTTTATGAATATTAAGCACCAAAACAATAGTACATTGATAGTTTTCTTTTACCACCTGCTATTTTAGATTTTATGTCTGCAAAGCAAGACTTTTTTGTAACTGTTTTTAAAGAAGATGATCTCATTGAAAAGCGAGTGTGGATCTGATATATGCATGCACTTTCTTATCTCTGTTCATGTTAACCTTTAAAAATTGACTTTTTCTTGGCAGATGAAAGCTGCTGTATAAGTGACTAACTCTGAAGCTTGTCACCAGGAATTTGTGTCCAAGTATATTTTATTTAACTATTTTTTAAGCATAATGTTGTGAAGTAGCACTTTCTGAATGGTTACTAATTGTATTGCTCTCTTAACTGGCCTTTTCTTTCTGGTGTGCTCCAGCTTTCAATTTCCTACACTTTAGGTTGATTACATTATATTGGAGTTTTAGGGCCAGGAACCTTATTATCTTCTTACTAATATAAAGCACTTTGTATATCTGTGTATGCCCAAAATAATATTCTTTCTGGCCTTCTTATATGGGGAGGAGCTTGATAAGCCATTTCTAGTTTTTTCTTCTAAATTCAGTATTATTTTGAGCATGTAGCTCAGTAAGAGTGCTGAATAACCTAGAATTTTCAAAGCATTTAGCTTTGGTCTAATATTTCATATAAGTCAACGAAGATTTAACTATTGATTTTATTACATCAGGCATAGAGCTTAGCCAGTACCGTGAATGTGACATTCCACTGACAGTGTTAGAAAAGCAGCTAGTACAGAAGAGTACTGTGCTAAATGTAAAAGCTGTTCTTGTGTAGAAAAGTACCTTTTACTCCTTGTTTTATATACATCTCTTATGAATACATTATTTGCTATTGTACTAAAAGTGCATATATTACTTAGCTATGGCAGTGTTGTTTATTCAGTAAAATTTTCTATGACTGCTCTTTTCTTTTTAAAATACAGTATTTGGACTCCTGATGCGTTTTGTAGACTCTTAATGAATTTTTCATAGGAAGGCCATTTCTTCTTACATTGAACAGGAAACGGACAAATAACATCTGGCAAAGGGGACTCATAGCTATTGATTCCCTGATATAGTGCTAACACAGCTCACAAACATGGCTGCGAGAAAAATACAGCACTTGCTTGCTGATAGGATGTATTAGTTAGCCATTTGTTGTATGGTGCTGACAGCTTTATGGATGTTTACAGTTAAGGATGATGCTGAAGTGCTGATACTAGGAATTGTATAGCTTTTGCCTGTAATAAAACAACCAAGTTTTTGTGTAAGCTTTTTTGAAATTGCAGATCTCTCGTTTTATTGTGTATCTTTTAATGAACTGCCACTTGTCTTTTTTTGGGTAACAGAAATAACAGTTCTCTGTGTTGTGTGGTGTGTAAATAATTTAAAAAATCAGTTTACTTAAACAAGCTTCTTACTGCCAATAGAGCCCTTAAAAGTCAGATTATTTTTGAGAAGGGTTTCAGTGTTTTCTGTGCACTCAGTTATCTCTTAGATATTAAGACCAATTTTTATACATCTGACAGAACAAGTAAATATTCTATTACCTGTTGGTACCTGTACTGTTAAAACAGCTAACAAGTGGGAGTTAATATGAGCAGTGCAAATATTTCTTTAATAAAGACTTTAATAGAAAAATGTTTTAGTGTAAAATAATACCTTTGCTCCATTTACATACTATACTTTCAATGAAGAATTCCTGAGTCTACCTTTACAACATGTGTTACTGAAAAATGTCATATGAAAAATTATAAAAAGTGTGTGAAATAATGGAATTTCTAGTGTTTTTCATTGTCTTATGCCATTTATGGTTATCACTTGATGGGGCTTACCGTGGGAAAGAAATCTTGTTAAATTATGTGTCTAAAAGCTAACAGTCATTATGGTAAAATATCTGTGTCTAGTTTATTTTTCTTGTTTTCTCCTCCCCTTATTTATTTGTTCTATATAGATTCCAGTAAGGAATGACATTAAAAGCATTTTTCCCTCCAGTAGTAGTGAAGAAGGGAACACTCTGGAAGACAACAAGTTCAGTTCTTTTCCGCTATGTCATGAGCAGCTCTTATATTTCGTAATGCATGGATTTTATAATTCATAAGTTATGCGTGAAATAATAATTCTGGTAATACCAGAACCTCTAGACACCTGCAGAAACAATGCTGATGGGGAATTGCTCAGACCTTGACTTGCCCCTTAGTGAGGCAAAAGAAAACAGCTGACCTGCTCTTGCATCTCAGGAATTCTCACTGCAGGACAGATTTTTTTTTTTTTTTTCCAGATATGTTACATCCTATTCAAGTATTTGTACAATGTCCATGTACAACCAGAAAAAAATGCTGGCTGTTGATATGTGTCCTTGGTCTTGGGGAGTGGATACACAGAATTCTTGCATTCATGGGTGCATAAATTTGTGGAGGCCTCCATGATTTATCAAGAAAGCCTTCTTCGTGCCTCAAGTTCCTCTTCTGATCTTCACCCACCTATTTCACACACAAGCTTGGTTAAAACTCAAAGGCTCACTGTCTGCATGCCCAGGGGACCTGCTGTCTTGGTAGAGCCATGAGCCTCAAGCCTTAGTCCATTTCATAATATTGGTGTGCTGATAGCAAAGCCCCAGGCAGGCCTGCTCAACCCTTACTAACTGTGCACTGACAGCAGTGAGTTCAGCTTAAGACACAAGCTGCCATTCTGACTCAGAAATACAGAAGGGGTCAATACAGGCTGTGCAGGAAACAACTTGAATCCCCTGCCCTCTCTAGGAGCAGCACTTACTAATCTGTGTTAAGGCTTCTCACCATCCTGCTGAAGGTGTGCAAAGTTTAGACAGAGTGCAAGTGGATTCTTGCTTCTTTTGGCAGAAACTTTGCTGACACGTGGTTTTCCATCCATAAATGCAGATCCATTTATACATTCTGCATTAAAGAGACGTTTGATAAAATGCACAAGCAGAGAGCACTGTAGTGCTGCTTCAGTGGAAATGAGTGCATCTGTTGCAATTCTGTGTCTGTGCTGTCTCACTTCCTAGATAAATACATGTGTCTCTTCAGGGATAAGTATCGATCATCACAGTCTAAAGGAATGGGCTAGTCATCAGAGATAAGAGGAACAGTCATTTGGGTTGGAACGGACCTTAAAGATCTTCTCATTTCAACCCCCCTGCCATGGGCAGGGACACCTTCCATTACACCAGGCTGCTCAAAGCCCTACCTGGCCCTGAATACTTCCATGGAATCCACATCCACAGCTTTTCTGTGAGCCTGTTCCACTGCCTCACAGTGAAGAATTTCTTCCTAATATCTAATCTAAACCTACCCTCTTTCAGTGTAAAGCCATTTCCCCGTGCTAACACTCCTTGCTCTTGTAAAAAGTCCCTCCCTGGCTCTCTTGCAGCCCCCTTTAGATACTGGAAGGCTCTTGTATGCTCTCCTGGGAGCCTTTTCTTCTCCAGGCTGAAAACCCCAACTCTGTCAATCCTGTCTTCATAGGAGAGGTGCTCCAGTGCTCCTAAGATAGTCTTTGTGGCCATCTCTGGACCCATTCCAACAAGTCCATGTGTGTCTTGTGCTGTAGGCCCCACGCCTGTATGCAGTTCTCCAAGTACTTGAATGCGTACGCTTCAGTTCTTGAAAGTAGATTTTAGCCAATACTTAAATAGGTATGTCAGTCAAGGAAAAAAATTCACAAGTTCTTCTCCTTAACTTCATTATCCCCATTAGTCCTTTTACTTGGACACATGCATATTGTGTATAGGCATCACACTAAATCTGCACAGTCAAATCCAACCTAAGGAGAGATGGACGTGAAAAATGGAAGTTACT
Source organism: Pachyramphus minor (assembly GCA_013397135.1). Lineage (NCBI taxonomy): Eukaryota > Metazoa > Chordata > Aves > Passeriformes > Tyrannidae > Pachyramphus > Pachyramphus minor. Next base: position 586,467 of record VYXB01000621.1, read on the forward strand.
CCCATTTAAACCTTGCAGAAGCAATAGATTTTACACTAATGAAAAATTTAGCAGCCTTAGCATGAAGTTCTAGATAGGCATAATGATTTTTCTCTGATGTATACACTCCGAGTTTGTCATTATTGTGGGTCATAGTTTATTCACACAATATGGGAAGTGACTGTGTGTTAATTTGTGCAGAAGATACCTGCACCTCTGAGACTTGCTTAAGCTGTAGTCAGCTGCATCCCATATCATTGGAACAGTGATTCTGGGATTACTGATAGACTTTGCTGGAACCAGAGTTGACAGGCTTAGTTAGGGTATTGGGATAACAAAAGCTCTGCATCTGCAAGTAGATCGACTCATTAATAAGATCCTGCCTCTGCTGCCTGCCCAGAAGTAGCAGCTTTTTAATATTGGGGTAGTAAGGTTGTTTTTTAGTAATTGTCTTAATTGGGTTTTACTCTCTTATAGACAACTTTTGTCAAAAGAGTGATTTTGAAAATGAAAATGTAGTGCATTTAGGAGTCTCTGCCTACTTTAGGCTAATATTTGGTATGTATGGAAAGCAAAAATAACTATGAAGGTAGATTGAAATAATATTTTTAAAAGGTGTAAAATTTTGAGGATCTAAATTCCACCTGGAATACTGTCATGGCTCAAACAGATGGAAGAATTACAAGTCTAGTGCAGAGTTATAATATAATGGCCAGACTTCGCGAACGAAGAACTGTGGAAGGTCTTTGTACGCCTTCCAGCCTGCGCATTGGATTTATTTTAGGTGGGACACAGTGCGCACAGAACTGAGCCCACCCTTTAATCCTAAGGTTCATCTGCCGGGGCCAAGCGAGCTTGGACAGTGGCAGCGAGGTCCTCAGGACGTAGGTGGATCGCCTTACAGGGCTAACGGGCTCCGCCTGCCCGGGGAGTTTCCCCGACCGGGAATCGAACCCGGGCCTCGGCAGTTACAGTGCCGTATCCTTAACCACTAGACCACCAGGCAGAGTACGAACACAGCAAATATACAGGCTCTTTTTGTGAGATGCTGCTCTCCCAACTTCCAGTTATTTTCACCTGTATTTGCTAAGTAAGTAACTGCCAGTGGTTTTCTGTCTTGATTTTGTTCAGTTTGTCCTTAAACTTCTTTGAGCTTTTACATTCTGCAGTATCATTTGCCAAAGAGTTCAACAGTGTAAAAAAACAACTTATTTTTCTTATTTTCTCTGAATCTCATCCTGCTAGATTAATTTGATGCTTCATAGTTTCTTTTTTTATGAAAGAACATGTTTAATCAATCCTTGTATAATTTTAATGATGTTGCTATCTGCTTTATGCTCTCTAAGCCACCACTTTTCTAGATTGGAGAGTGCTAGTTTTGCTGAGTAATTTCTTGCATAGAAACAATATTATACTCTCTGTGGAGTATTTTTAAAATATGCTTTTTGTGTTTACCTTTTATATTGTTTTAGTATTTTTTGCTGTAATGTTTTTTGTTCTAATTTAAAATTAATTTTAAATACATGTTGTCTTAAGGTATATTTACATTAATTAAAAAATTCCTCTACTTTTATCTAAACATATCTGCTCAGTGTATAAGCTATGTTAATTAAGGTTTTTAAATATACATCAATTCATTGACAATTTCTGTAGGTGTTTGTAAGAATTTTGGGGTTGCCATCTTGTGTCTCCATCCAGTTGCTTGGAGGCGACTAAATTAACAAAGGTTTCCTCTTTCTGACCACATCTTCAGACAGTTTTCAAGTCAGACAATGGGAAATGTTAATCAGTTTAAACCTACTGCACTATTTGAGCTTAAGGATGTGCTGTTGCACACAACAAGAGCCTTTTTTTGTGCTGTTTTGTCATGTGTAAAGTCACAATGATTTCATTTCTGCATGAGTGCAGACAGATTGCTCTACTTCCATATTGCATTTGGGCATCTTCAGCCTCATAGTATAGATCAGATGCTTAGTGGTTTTATGCTAGGAAAGGTCTTTTACTTTCAGCTTTGTCTCTCGCCAATTTGTAGGTTTCTGGTATATGAAATCACACTAATCTATAGCACTTTTCATTAACTGAATTGTAGCCTAAAAAAATCTAAATTAAACCTCACATCTGCTGTTAATGTCATTTCTGTAATTACTGTTTGCATTTTATGTTCATAAAATCAAACAATGAAGCCCTGTGTAAAGTTGCATCCTACATACAGGTTAAGAATAGAGCATGCAGAGCTCTGAGGTGGCACAGAATATCCCTCCAGCCTCCCATTTCAGAAAAGATGACAGCTGTTTGGGTAATGCTTTAGTATGCTGTGTGGTGTGCTGCAAGATGCCAACACTAGGAATTTTAGAATCATGGGATTTTTTAGATTAGAAAATACCTTTGAAGTCTCATCAAGTCCAACTGTTAACCCAGCACTGCCAAGACCACCTAAGTGCCACCTCTACCCATCTTTTAAATAACTCCAGGGATGGTGACTTAGCCACTTCCCTGGACAGCCTGTTCCAGTGCTTAACAACTTTTTCCATGAAGAATTTTCTCCTAATATGCAGTCTAAACCTCCCCTCACACAACCTGAGGACAATTCCTACCTATCGCTTGTTAATTAGGAGAAGAGGCTGACCCCCCATCTCCCTGTAACCTCCTTTCAGGGAGTTGTAGAGAGTGATAAGGTTCCCCCTGAGCCTCCTCTTTTCCAGGCTAAACACCCCAGCTCCCTCAGCAGCAACTCATATGACTTACTCTCCAGACCCTTCACCAGCTCCGTTGCCCTTCTCTGGACACTCTCCAGCACCTCAATGTCTTTCTTGTACTGAGGGGCCCAAAACTGAACACCATTCAAGGTGTAGCCTCACCAGTGCCGAGCATAGAGGGACAATCACTGCCCTGGTCCTGCTGGCCACACTATTGCTCATCCAGGCCAGAATGCCATTGGCCTTCTTGGCCACCTGGCCACACTGCTGCCTCATGTTCAGGTGCTGTCAACCCATCTGATTTAATGATCAACCTGTCTTCAACATAATTAACATATGACAGTTATTAACACAGGGCCACCTCTCAAGCCTGTCATGGTCCTTTCTGGATGGCATTCCTTCTCCTTTTTGGTTATATGTCGTTGTTCTATTGTCCTTCCTTAAGTAGTAAATCAATACAACACTGCATTTCGAGGAATCCAGGAAAGACATATCAAAATTAACTGAAATAGAATTTAAAGTATTCCATATTGGGGTTTTTGTAAAGCTACAGACAAAATTCTTAAAAGAATATGTGCTCTCATGTATCAAGTAACTGCATTTTTTGAGGCATCCAGGTTATCTCACAGAGGTTAGCAGCTCTGTGCTCCACATCTTTTATTACATGCTGTATTCTTCTGAAAATCTCATCTTTGCTGTGAGTGCTGTAACTCTGGAAAATCTGGTTGTGTCTGTGAATGTTGCCTGTCATATTAACATGTGGAATGTAATGTACTGTATTAATATAAAGTGAGCAAAATTTAATATACTCTGCTCTGACCTTCCTCAGTGTCATTTTTGATATGGAGCTAAACGGTGTGATCCATTCTGCACTGGGACTGAGAAGCTGTGAAAAGTCTATAAAGCTGTTGATGTAATCCCAGGCATCCTTATTCCTTAACTTTGTGCAGGTCAAATATTTATACTAATGTGGTAGACTGTTAAAGACTTACCTTTACATATTCTGACATATGCAAAGTGTGTATCCCTGTTGTTAATCCACATGGAATTCAATACTCATCTCACTTTGAAGGTCAGACTGTGGAGTTAAAACTGTTTTGGCATATTCTGGTTGATAGCTGGATCTGGTAATTAATTTTTAATTATTTGAATTTCTCTGTAGGTTGATGATTCCACTTGTGATGCTGAAATCCTTTCCTTGCTCCTGGATGCCAAGCTAGTGGTGAAGTGTATGCCCACTGCTTTCTGCCCACGCCTTGTTGACCACCTGCTGGCTCACCAGGGAGAGGGAGGCTGGGATGTAGAGGAAATAGCAAGGCAGCTTAAAGAGGCAGGATTCAACGCAGAGGCCGGGTCCCTCTTGATGGCTCATCGAGGGACTCATCCTGCACTCAGGACTTTCACTACTGCCCTCCAGGCTGTCCAACATTGGATCTAAAACTGTACTTGTCTATCTTTTTGCTGGAGATCTTACACAAAAGGGAGAAATCGATGTTCTAGTGAAGTAACAAAGTGAGTTATTATCTACATGTTGTAGAAAACAAACAGCACACAGTGAATTCCCATAGACTTCTAATTGTTTAAAAAATTTATCAGTGCAGACTGTATCATTCTGTTGTATGACTAGCAAAGCATTGAATCTGATAATCCTTTTCAGGTCAAATGTTAAATGGTTACACTCGGTGACATAGAAATGAAACGTTAGTAAGCTGGCAGATTATATACGAACTGTCTTAATTTCTGTAATTTACGCTCGTTGTAATGTAAAACTAATGTAAAAATATAATTATAAAGATATATATGGAGCAAAAAAAGTCACAATGAAGAGTGATTTTTGAGAATTTCAAAATCTTAAAATTTGGTATTGTGCAATGTTGTTATCACAGCTTTAGTTTGCAATAAATAAAGTATTTTGCATTTAATGTACTCTCTCTTCTTTCAGCCTTTTAGTCAGATAAGTATTTTCTTCAGCTCCTTTTTCTGAATTGCATCTACACTTTGGGAAGCCGCATCTCAAATCCTAAACGTATGTTGATACCTTTTGTGAATGCACTTTCAAAGTATTTACTTATATTTTTCTTGATTTCTGAAAAATTGCATAACTATGTTTATTTCCAAGTGCCTTTGCCAAGTGTCTTAATAAGGCAAAATGATACTTTGATTGTTTTCAGAGGTTTTTTAACAAGCGTTCTGTTGGTTACGCTGCATTAACAGAAGGGTTTGATGTTTCCATATGTTTATAGGAATTTGCTGTTAAAATCTGTCTGTCAATCTTTTGCCTAATCTTGGGTTCAGATCTAATTTTGATGTAGTAATGTACAGAAACATTGCACACAATAAGAGCCGCAGGTTAACACACGTTGGAAGCAATCTCTAGGTAATGTAATGTAACCTCCTGCTTAAGGCAGGTTGCCTTTATGGTTGGAGCAGGTTGCTCAGGACTGCATTCAGTTGGGTCTGGAAAACCTACAAGGATGAATGTCTTGGCTTGGCTGTGCCTATGTTGAAAAGCTTTTTATGTTTGTCCTCTTGGGATCTTGTTTGTTTTACCAGCTTTTACTGTCTGTGAAAATGTCTCAGATGTCAGCCTTACTTCCCACATTGCACAGGATTCTTAATGAGACTTTTAACAATGCTTTAATTCTTCAGGTTGTTAACTTATCTTTTGTACTTGGGAGTCCCAGCTGTCCCTTAGTGTTTATGGAAGTGCTTGTATCATCCATGTATTAACATACATATAAAGTTCAAATTTCTATCATTCAGCTATATTGCCTTAATTCAGTTCTCTTATGTTAGCAGTCCCAAGAGCCCCAGACTAGTACAGCAAGTATATTGGAATTGCAGAGAAAAGAGAGGAAAAATTTGAAAAAGGTAGTGTAAGTGGTAATCAGTAGTTATGGCCTAACCACAAGGCACACCTCCATCAAGAAAACCTTGGATTCGTAGAAGATATTTCAGTACTTTACAATGAAGCATTTTGGTGTGTCTGCTTGTTTTGTTCTTGGGTTAGTAAATTCAGTACTAGATTTTCTGACTGTTCTCATTCAGGATCATGAAAAGTTTGTGTTTAGTGTCACTCTAAAGCTGAGCTGTAGATAAAGCTCTAATGAGTGTTATTGATCTTCTGTCCATTTTCTGGTTTCTTGGCATTACAAATCCATGATAAATGTTTTCCTTGCAGCCTGGACTACTTCTGATTTATTCTGTATTCAAAACTTTCACCTGTAAGAAAGAGTATGTACGTTAGTATATACATCCACAATGATTAACCTATGTTAGTGTATGTTTCAAAGAAAATTAAAGGGGAAAAAAAAGAAAGAAGAGGCAAATAACAGGGATGTGTATCCCAGTGCCCGTCTTTTAGTATCTTCTGTATTGCAGATTAATATTTGTGGCTCTGGGATTGACCAGGATACACTGGCAGATGCTGTTGAGTTGGATTTGGATTTTGGTTTTTGTTTGGTTCTTTTTAAAGAAGCTCACCTTGGTATGACTTTTAGCCAGGTCATTGTTATACTGAACAGTGAGCAGTTCCATTCTGTCAGTTTGTTTGATTTGCAGTTGGGATTTGTTTAGAACACAGCATGAGCAGACTTTTTTTTTTTTTTTTTTGAACTCCAAACAGTTCCACGCTCTGGAATACTTGTGCTCCCAAAAGCACGTAAATAAAGAGTTGAGTTGTGTCTGCAAGAGCAATTAAACCTCTTTTGTCTGAAGAACGCAGATAGTGTTTGGATCTTTGAGAATCTCTGGTCCCTGGAAGACACAGCAAAGTATATCACCTTTCTTTTGGATAATTAGAACTAGAGATTAGGGAAGAAAGATCATAACTCACAATTTCTTTTTCTGCCTCTGTAGACAGTATGACATTGCAACAGACACAGTGCAGACACTTGTATTTATAAACAAAACAGTGCAATTCAGTGAGTGGCTACATATGCTTCAGATATTTTCCTGGTATAATGATTCTGTGCTTTACTGTTTGTGATGTTCTGCACAGTGAAGAGATGCATTGACACTCTGGCCATCTAGTGTAGAGTATGGCCATCATCAGCCCAGGAAAGACATGGACCCTTTGGAGCAAGTCCAGAGGAGGGCATAAAAATTAACAGAGGGGGGAGCCCCTCTCCCATGAAGGCAGGCTGAGAGAGGTGGGGTTGTCCAGCGTGCAGAAGAGAAGGCTCTAGAGAGACCTTAAAGCAACCTCCCAGTACTTAAAATGGGCTTGTAAGAAATAGGTGGACAAACTTTTTAGTAGGGTCTGTTTTGATTGACAGGACAGGAGGGGTAATAGTTTAAAAGAGGGTCAATTTAGATTAGATAGAAGTTTTTTACACTGAGGATGATGAAACACTGTCACAGGTTGCCTAGAGAGGTGGTAGATGCCCCATCCCTGGAAACATTCAAGGTCAGGTTGGATAGGTCTCTGAGTTCTCATGTCCAATTGAAGATCATAGAATCAGATGGGTTGNAAGCAACCTCCCAGTACTTAAAATGGGCTTGTAAGAAATAGGTGGACAAACTTTTTAGTAGGGTCTGTTTTGATTGACAGGACAGGAGGGGTAATAGTTTAAAAGAGGGTCAATTTAGATTAGATAGAAGTTTTTTACACTGAGGATGATGAAACACTGTCACAGGTTGCCTAGAGAGGTGGTAGATGCCCCATCCCTGGAAACATTCAAGGTCAGGTTGGATAGGTCTCTGAGTTCTCATGTCCAATTGAAGATCATAGAATCAGATGGGTTGGAAAGGACCTCTGAGATCATCAAGTCCAACCCTTGATCCACTACCACCGCGCTTACTAGACTGTGGCACTAAGTGCCACATCCAGTCTCTTCTTAAATACCTCCAGGGATGGAGAATCCACAACCTCCCCAGGAAGCCCATTCCAATGGCTGATTACTCCCTCTGTAAAGAATTTCTTCCTAATATCCACCCTAAACCTTCCCTGGCACAGCTTCAGACCATGTCCTCTTGTCCTGCTGGTTGCCTGGGAGAAGAGACCAACCCCCACCTGGCTACAACCTCCTTTCAGGGAGTTGTAGAGAGTGATGAGGTCTCCCCTGAGCCTCCTCTTCTCCAGGCTAAACAACCCAGCTCCCTCTCTTTGTAGGGCTTGTGTTCAAGTCCCTTCACCAGCCTGGTTGCTCTTCTCTGGACCTGCTCCCGCACCTCAATGTCCTTCCTGAACTGAGGTGCCCAGAACTGGACACAGTTCTCCAGGTGTGGCCTCACAGTGCTGAGTACAGGGGCAGAATCACTTCCCTGCTCCTGCTGGCCACACTGTAAGATGTCCCTGCTTATTGCAGGGGGTTTGGACTAGATGATCTTCAAATGTCCCTTCTAACCCAAACTATTCTGTGAATATGGATACCCTGTATCAAAATTTCTATGCTTGCAAAAGCACAATGATTTTTTTGATTTTTTATATATTCTTTGATATATGGAATGGAGGAGCAGAGTTATGCCTTGTATCACATGCAGACACACCAAAAGTTCCTCTAGAGTACTAAAAAGTTTTTTTCAATTTGATTATTTAACTGTTATTGAGCACTTGAGGTACTGTTTGCATCAGATTATTTGGTTTGATACTGAGCTCTCTTTCCAAGTTGGTAGAAGCCACCAGAAGTTACATTATTTTATGTTTTTTACCGTTTGTGATTATTTTTTCATGTACATCTGTGATGGTACAACACACCCACACCCCTCCTTGGGCTACACTGTGATATCAGAAATGCTTGTTAGGCCTCAGCCTTGACGAACAGCACCTGGGCTCAGCTCCTCATGAGCTTGGAAACACTCTCTGCTCCCAGGAACTTACGCTGTCTGACAAGATCCTGGTTTTAGTAAACTGCCTTGGAAACTTACTTTCCTTTGCTGAATAACAGCCAAAGTGGAACAACACATTTGTTATTGAGCTTTCAAGGTAAGTTACAGACCCAAATTGTGGCCAGGATGGAACATTACTATGACTAAAGCCCACTCTCTTGCAGCCCCATAAACAGCAGTCGTAAGTCAGACCCTTTCACCTCTCCTGGACCTTAGAGGGCTGTGACCAGCATCTCTGAGCTCACTGACCCAGTGAGCTCTCAGATTTACTTGGAAGCTGGGCTGAAACCCCCACTCCTCAAGGATCAACCCTTCACCTTTTGAGAAGATACAAAGGCATCCAACATGAATACTTACCTGAACTCAAGGGGAATTTTTCACAGGGACAAATGTAAACCTTGTACATACATACTCTTTAGGTCTGTGGGGGTGTGTGTGAATATGCTCTAGCAAACATATTATGAATGTTGATATCTTGGATTCTTAAATACATTTGATTCGTAAGTAAAGTAGGCCTATAAGTGAGTTATCATTGTGCTACAGTGTATTCTATAAGAGTCTTATGTTAAATTGTTTAAAGTAGGCTATCGATTAAATGCTGTTAAGTGCTGTTAAAACCTTTAGGCCTAAACCATTGGTTAATTCGCCATCTCTGGCAAGGAGGTCCACTCTGAGCCACATGACTCATGGGAGGGTCTCCCTTAGTCCTTTTTATTCTTAGCCTTTCTTCCCATCCTCAGGCTCCACACAGATAATTTTAGGTTGATTTTAGTTTTAGATTGATTGATTTTTAGATTTTAGTTCAATTTTCCACTGTGTGCTTTAACCATCTAGGTAAGTCATAGAGTGAGCTTGCCAATGGACTTTTTCATGCTTTCACTTTAATATTAAACCTCCTATTGCTGATGCAGCTGCTGGTGATTCTTTGAGTGACCTAAAACACTCATTCGCATCAATGTCATCATAGTTAGGTTGAATTCCATTTACCAGTTGATCACCTAGACTGTGAAGACTTTCAACAGTTTTTTCATCCAGCCCTAGTTCTCACTCAAAACGTTATCTTCATTAGCTTCCTTCTAATTTCTGAGGATCTGCTGGAATGTTTTGCTAAATTTCTGTACACTTAATGCAACAGCACTTTGAAACCTTATGGTTAGTCCCTTTTTATAGACACAGAAAATGATAGACCTGAGTCTCTTTAGCAACTGCCTGCACTTGTGGGAAAACAGCTCATTTTGCTGACGGTTCATAGAATCAGAAGAGGATATAAAGGTCCTATGGAGGTCAGAAACAGGCGCACTTTCAACTTGGCTAAAACATCTGCTAATGCAGTTCTGTTCTTCCCAAGAGCTTGGTGCCTTAAACTTTCATGTTTTTCCTCAGTGGGTGGAGATGGGATACTGCATTTGCAGAGTGAATGAGCATCCCATTGTAGAATGGGAACACTTCAGCAACACAAAAACGAAGCCTTACCTTTCCTTAGTGCTTAGGAAAGTTGCTTTTTAACTATAGTCAGTATTTTCAGTAGGTAATTATGAAAGCTAAAACTTTATAAAAAATAAATTCCTCTCTAAGCCTTTCTGTCTACTATGACATTCAGAAGCATGAAAATCTTATTTACTTTGATTTCTTCTTATAGTGATAGATTTCATCTGCCATTTTTCTTCACTTGCTTTGGGATTGACTAACAAAGGGGATGACTTGGTGCTAGTGCTAATGACTCTGCTGTTTGAACAAAGCTGAGTATTCTATCGTGTTGATTGAACCTCCATGGGAGCTGTGCAAACAGAAGATAAAGTCTGATGTTATGTCCAGCCCAGAATAGCTGGATCTTACAACCTGGTCAGCATTTCTACCTAAAAATAGAGACTCTGCTTTCTGAAGCTGCCTGGGAGCAGGTGGCAGAGAACCTAACAGCTTCCCTATTGCACATACATGTTATTTCCAAAGCTCAGCTTCCTGTACCTTTTCAGTTTCAGCTACGTGACAGTTAGGGGGCATTTTTTGTGCATGTTGTGGGCTGACTCTGGCAGGACACCGGGTGCTCACCTCGTGCCATTGTATCACCGCCCTCCTTGGCTCAGCAGGGGAGAGAAAATGTAGCAAAAGGCTCATGGGTCGAGATAAGTGCAGGGAGAGATCACTTACGAGGGACCATTATGGGCAAAACAGACTCCGCTTGGGGAAACTGGTTCAATTTATCACCAATCAAACCAGAGTAGGATAATGAAAAATATAAACAAAAGCTTAAAACGTCTTCCCCCTACCCCGTCCTTTTTTCCCAGGCTCAACTTCACTACCAGTTTTCCCTGCCTACTCACTCCTGGTCGTGCAGGCGGATGGGAAAGAGGAAATTCAGTGTAAATAAAATTTAACATAAAGAATGTAGTGCGTTCCTCTCATTCTGAAATCAGCATCTTCTGTCAGCACTGTGCTGACACCCGGAATGTCCTTTCACCCTCCTAAGCTTCCTGTGCTTGCAGGGCACAGTAAGGGAAAACCAGCTCCATTCAGAGCTCTGGCCTACAGGACAATGTCCTTTGCAATCCAGGCACAGAGAGAACTGCACAACAGCCTTTTTCCTTGTCAATCTTTATCTATCTAATGCACATGTAAAATATTTATTCTAATGAGCAAAACAAATGTATGCTGTTTAAAATAAAAAGTAATGCTTGGGAATAAGTAAGCAGAAGGGGTTTAGTATAAAAGTGAGAACAATAGAGAATACAAACTGAATGAAACTGGAGGGTGATTTTAATTATTCTGATAGTACCATCTGCACTGGCTCTGGCTATAGAGGAAAAAAAGACACAACAGTATCTGAATGTAAGTTTCAGTAGTGTGTACATGTAATATATATATGCAGTATCCTATATAATCTCAAAAAGGGAATGGTAGTGCAACCTAGGGTCGAGTCCTGGAAGTGTTTCATTTGTAATTTCTTCCCTTCAATTATGCACTTAATGAATATTTTTCATAGTGATGTTTTCAGTGTTGCACTGGTGAGGCCACACCTCATGGTGATGAACCATCAAAGGTTGGACTTGATGGTCTTGGAAGTCTTGATTCTGTGATTCTGTTATTTCTGGTAAAGACAATGCAGAGTAAAGCAGAGTGAAAAATGGCCTAGGTGACTTTTGACTTTGAAGCTATAAAACTATACACCTGTTCTGTAACAAAAATGAGCCTAAAGTGTGGGGTTTTTCAGTCTTTGGCACTTTCAAAATTTCTGGACATAAGCGGATGAAAAATTAGAAGTGACTGTTAGATATGGCTATGAAGTAATTCCAGTTTGAGATGATTCAAGATATTTAAAGTTATGAGTTTTGGGTTATTCTTAGTTTTGTATCCAGATATAATCTATATCTCTTCAATGACCTGATAAGTCTCCATAGGAATGAAATTCCTAGATAAATGTTTAAGTGGTGTGGTTGGTTTTTTTTTCCTTGTTCATAACGATGGAAAAATGACTGGCAAGACATTGGAAAACACTGAACATCTCAGACTAATTGTTGGATTTTCTAAAACATTTAACACATAAAATTCAGGAATTTGAGAGCCTAAGTCTGGAGAGTAATGAAAGTAATATAGAGATCTTATAGAGATGAGCAATGAGCAAAGGTAAATGAAGGGTACTACAAGCCACCAATTGTAATTAGAGCTGTAGGCTTTTTAATTAGTTGCTGATTCCTTCAGATAATTTTGCTTTCAGAGGGTGGTATTTGTTATGGTAGCATTCCCTGGATGCCGCAGTAAAGACTCATACTGGGAAAGCTCTGCACCTATATGCAAGAGAATATTTACATTATGTGTTAAAGATGATGTGCTAAGAGAAAATAAGCAGTGAAGACAAATGCAATAATACAATCTCTGCACAGATTCTGCTCAGCACCTGCTTGGCCTCACAAACATGAACCATACCAGGTTGAAGATGTCTTTTGGTGTTGTTCACCAAATTGGGTTCATTTCTTTCACCTTTATCCAAGGATTCTTAGTTTAAACCGAAGTTTGGTTTTACATGCCAATTATGAGGGAAAAATATACTGACTAGGAAGAAAAATATACTGACTAGGAAGGACTATACAGCCTCTAGTTAAATGTCAGTGCTCTGTTTAGGCCCAGATTTGGGCAATCTGGCTCTCTCTTTCAGAAAAAAATGAAAGAATATCAGTGACAGTTTTAAGAGCATCCTTATTTAGAAATGAACAGGAAGTTATTTTGGAACTTTTCTCGGTGGCTTTCAGGAGGACGTGAAAAATATGGTATTTCTTCAGGTTTTGCTAACCATCAAATGATATTTGAGGAGGAAAAACAGAGGAACAGAGATGGTTTTAACTCATAAGATTAGTTTGCTGAATTCAAAATAAAGTCATCAGCCCTTTGAAGCCAGAAAGAGTAATTCCTTCTTTTTCCTTTAATTCCCTAATTATATGTATAAAATTGTCAGCACTGAAAAAAAGAAAGGGTAAGGAAAAATAACTTTTGCACTTAGCACTTTACTAACTACAGGAGTATTTGAACACATTTATATCTAATTCCTTGAAATGCCACTAAAATACTTTTCAGTTGCCTACATGAGGCTTCTAAAAATAGTTGGTATTTTTGATAACTTCTCTGTACTTTAAATGTGGTAAGTTAATATTGATTTTTAAAAGTTGTTTTCCATCCTGTAAACTGAAGAGTCAGAGAAGGAAGGAAAAGAGAGCATAGTGGTGTTCATGCCAGTGTCTGAGTTTTGGCTTCATTGAAGAGTAATGCCTTATACACATAGCAAAGTGCAAGTAGCTGCAGCTCAGTCTGTTAAATTTCAGACCTGAAATTCAGAGAGCACCTTGAAAGGTGTTCCCTTATTCACTCAGTTGCTCACTGTGTATCCAATTGGAATAGGCTCAAGGTCTCCAGGATTATCAACAGTGCAATAAAACAGGGAGAAGATTCCCTCTCTGTGTTAAATTCTCTGCTATTCCTGTTACTGAAGACACTCGCAATATTCTGCATGCTTCATTTGTTTTTCATGACGTTTTGTGGCATTTGAGATTTTCAACAGGAATTTAATGCTGTTCTATGCTGTTGGAAGAGATCTCTGACAGCGCGGAGCAGTGTTCTTCCTGGCTGGCAGTACCAGTCTGATCTATTTTCCTGTGGATGTAAAGGGTCCCAAGAGAAAAACAATTGGTATCAACAACTGATTTAGTTGGTAAGATCTCTTTTCATTATCATTTTACTTATTGCAGCTGCTAGTTTCAGCCTCTGGTTTTAATCACAGTTCAACAGATAAGGTTGAACTTAAATCTGCAGGTGAACAGAAATCAGCAAGCTGGATTTTGTAATCCTAAATCACCTCTATGGTACATCAGATCAAATTTCAAATCTACAAAGGCTTAACCAGAGCAGTACTGTAACTGTGGGGAAAAGACTGGAATAATTCCTGGTATCCCTTGGATACGTTTGAATAACACAACCTCCAGTGTTTACAGAGCTGCCACTGAGGATTACTTGGAAGTGTCGCACATCCACGCATGGAAGTGGTGGTTGACAGCCAACATCTCAAAGCCCTACTTTACTGATGAGTTTGGCTTAACCCCAGGCCTCCCCTCTATTAAAGAAAGCTCTCCCTTCCATTGAAGATTTCTGTTTAGCACTGTTGTGGAAAATAGCGTTTCAGGGAGGGTTGATGTCAAGGGTGTTCACTGTCAGTGCTTAGAGCTGGCAGCTTTTCCAGCTCTTAAGAGCTGCAGATCAGTTTGCATTGCTGTATACATTTGTAACACTGAGACATTGACCTTACAGAAAGAGATTTCCCTTGCCTGTTCTTTGCAGTTACTGGTTTGCACTTCAGCTATAAAAAGGGAACTGTGAGGCAGATGAAGGAGAACTTTGTGGTTGCTCATTCTCTTGCAGTATGCCAAGATTTTTCCTTATTGGCCTGGAGAATGTTAGCAATTATTATGACTTTTGTAGCCTTGGTGATGTAGAGTCACAGCTTCTGACATTACAAAAAATTGAAAAATCTGAAGTAGGCCAACATCTTTGTGTGAAAACTGTAAGTTTATTAACATATTTTTGATAGTCACTTTTTGCAACATCCTCTAAAGAGTAACTTAACTGTACAGTCTAGCAAAGAGGATATGTAGCTTCAAGATGGACTGAACCAACTGAAATTTGAATTGCGTTCTCTCTTTCCAGGGACTCTAGAGGACATCTTATCAATGTCATTTTTATTAAGACTACACTTATTAATTTATTAAGACTACACCTATTCAACTTCTTATTTGTAGAGTTGGAGTGAGAAGAATGTGGTTTTCCAGAGGTATCCGAAGACTTTGCTGCTCATGGCCAGCCTGTTCCTCTCTTTTAGAGAAGCGCTAAGAAATGTACACTCAGTCGGACCATGTATGTTTTTTGTAGAAGAAAGAACAGGTCCTTTGGCTCATCTGTTTGCCTTTTGTTAAGAAGTCAGAGCACAAAGCAGAGAGAAGATGGATTAGAGAGAGAGAGAAATTATTTTTCTATAAACATTAATTTCTGAGTGGTTGTGTGGTTAATGCATTCATTTATGGGTGCCTATCCGAGTTCTTCTGCTTTGCCATTTAACCAGAGCATCAGTGTAAACAGTGTGAGGGATTCAAATATTATGGGATTGAAAGAAGGGAAAAAAATTGCTCTTTTTAGAGCTATTCCAGATATTTGTGATGGAAAATCAAATGAACAAATGCAGGCTAATTTTCCTCTTAGAGTTTCTTGCAGACAAGCTTAAATTTTTCCTTTATTTTAGATTTTTCAAATATTCAAGTAGCTATTTTTGTAAGAATTTTCTTCCCCAGATTGCTTACCACAACTTGTTACTTTTATGAGCTTCTAGGATTTTTAATTAATCTTCATTGGTTGAGAGCATTTAAAAGCCCAGTATGTCTCATTGTTTTGCTCCTGGAATACTTAACTAAAGCTCTTTTAATTTTTTTCAAGAGGAAGACAACACGGTGAAAGAAGTGCATCAAAATCTGTGATATGTAAATTCCATAGCTATTCCTGTGTCTAACAGCAAAAATTTCCTTTACAGATGTTCAGAATAAAATGGGAAGAGCTTCAGGCCCCAGGGCTATGAATTAATGGCTTGTATCCTAAAGCGTGTTTGTGAATAGCTTATAACTTGGCCTGGGAGAATACTGTGAAATAATCTATCTGCCAATAATAAGATGGCGTTACACAGATGTATTAGCTCTCTACTTTGATTTAGCAATGATTTCTATCTGGCCTGGAACTAAATCCATATGGTGCTTCTTATTAACCTGTTTGAAGAGACAAGGCTTGTCCAACCTTTTGTTTGAAGGCTGCCAGCAAAAAGTGAAAGCTCTTGCTCATAAAAGGGCAGACACGGTGTCAGCTGTTCCTGCAGAGAGGTAAAACACTGTCCTGGCTTCTCCTTTCCTTTCTTGTGATTTCTGTGAGACTGAAGTTGCAGGTTTGAATGGTCCCAGGCACGTACCTGAGCCTCAGCTAGCGGATGAGGGTGAGAGAAGGTAACTCAGCAGTAAAGCACTTGAATGCTTCATTTCCCTCTCCCTCACCTTGAGCCTGGAGTTGCAACTGCAGGGGAGCTGAAGAGAGTCTTCCTGGGGAAGAGGCAAGCAGCAGATGGTTATTCCTGAAGAACTTCTCAGTTTGGACCACCTGAGGAACCATGGCCCTTGGGTATATTGGTGGTCAAGAGTAGGATTAGGAGAGACAAAGTTCCATTATAGTGGGGTCTGGGAGGCTTTCAAGGGAATATGTTGACTTCATGAGATTTCTCCCTGGAGATTTTTCAACTGGGCCAATGTTGGTGTTATTGGACAGATATCAAGCCTATGTGTCAGGTTGAGGTTTTTCTTTTGGGCTTCTAATATGGCTTATTGGCTAATGTCCTTTCAAGCTTTGCCCCACAATATTTTGATTAGACAGCTTCTAACCTGGTTGGTTTCCCAAGATGCAAACAGAAAGGACATCCTGTGTCAGCTTGTGCCCCATTGTAAAATATTATAAAGTCCTTTAAAATATAGTGAAGTCCTTCCTTTGGAAGCCAAAATATTCAGGCATGCTTGATTTTTTTTTTTTTTAACAATTCTCATTTTGTAGACACCTAATACAAAAGCTTATCCTTAATTAAATTTATGTAGAAGAAATTTTTTCACAAACCTTGGTACTGAGCGTACGAGTCCACGTTACCATCGTGTCACATCTCTGCATTGCAGAATGTGAAGCCCTTTGTCCTGTGAGCAGGGAGTTTCCTGAGGTTTAGCCCTGCTTCAGGTGTGTACATTTTCATTTCTGTAATCCTGTTAGCTGTTCTACCTTCCCACTCCACATTCATCATCTCTCTAGGAACTGTAGCCCAATTTGCAGTGCCAAGGCTGGGGTTTTTTGCAACATTTTTGATTTTCTTTTTTTTAAACCCTTTTCCTACTGAATAATTTTAAAATATTTATCTCAGTCTAAGTTTTGTCAAGTATCACTTTATCCTTGAGTATAATCTCTGCCATGAACACTAAGATGCATCTCTCTTCTAATTGAGCCTTTTCCTTATAAGGACTTTGAGATATTATTTTGTCTGACTTCGAGTTTTCATGGATATTCTGGCATTTCGTTTGACATAACAGAGCAAAATGCTTAGTTACAGTAATGCAATCTGCTGTCTAGAATGAAAAATCTTGAAAAAACAATGCCCTCTGTAACTCAGGAGGAAGTGGCACGCTGTATCTACTACCACTTTGCTGCTGTGTTATTTTCAGTGTCAACATGGGAAAACCTCAAAGTCTGAGGCATTTAGCAAATAGCAAATTTGCCCTTAAAGTTTGTAATTTTAAAAATAGCACTCACAGCCTCTTATGAGTAAGCAATTGCAAATATATAGTACCAATAAATTCCCTGCAGACCAGTCATTAACCAAAGAGAAACCAGATCAAGCATCTTCAACACTGAGAAAAGCAATCCAGTGACAACAAACAAAAGGTGGGCTCTGCACTATTGGGTGTTTATCCTGCCACTGTTTCCAGCAGTGGCTTGACAATAATAGAGGCTAAGTTAGAAGCTGTGCTAGGAGTACCTAGCACAGTTAATTAGTCCTAGTACTTATCTGTCATCATGTTGAAAAGCTTTGTTTTGTTTAATTGTCCTAAAACTGTAATAGAAAAACATCCCTGTCTCAAATTAACTGTTAACATATTGGAGAATACCTCATTGCTGCCTCCTTCATTATCGTGAACTTTTATATTTTGAAAGGCTTTTAAAAACAATTTTAGTTCCAACAAATATAATTCTTTGATTTTTCTATCTTTTTTTTTTTTTCTGTTACATTTTAGAACACCTCCTTTAGTTGGTTTCTCCTTGAGCTGTCAGATTTTATTTGAAATATTGTACCATAGTTATGGTCTTGTCAATACTTTACAGAAGAGAATAGCTACTTTTCATGGCCTTCATGCAATGCTCCTATACCTTCATTACAGAGTTACTTTTGCTCTGTACTCGCATTCTCAACTCATTTTATTTGTAGCTTACTGTAGCCTCAGCTACATTTCTGCAGTAGTGGTGTGTAAACGGTCTCATTTATTGTATTTACACCTTTAATTCTTCTTTCTCAGCTGTACCAGTTTTTGGTCAAATTTCTTGGCATTCCTTTGATAAAAGCTTTAGTAAGAGGCTTTAGCCATGTCCTTGAGAACCTTTAAGGCATTTTAAGCATCCACAAATTGTTTCAACTGTATCACTACTGGAAATTCAGAATATAATTCAAAACCTATGACAGGTCTCCTGTTTCATCTCCCAGCTTTCCAGGCTAAAAGTAACTATTAATAAACTATTCTATGAACATGTTGCTTTCTTATTATTGTCAGTTGGTTGTGGAGGCAGTAAATATTAACTTCAACCAAATGATGTATCCTTAATCTTCCTATGTAAATGTGAAGTGCCACAAGCTTTACTAAAAGCATGATGCAAATGTTAATCTTCTTCTCACTATTCTGAAAGTCCTGTGTGTTGGGTATGCATGGCAAGGTGTTGTCAGCAGGGGGCTACAGGGGTGGCTTCTGTGAGAAGCTGCCAGAAGCTTCCCCCATGTCCAACGGAGCCAATGCCAGTCGGCTCCAGGACGGTCCCTCTGCTGGCCAGTACTGAACCCATCAGTGATGGTGGTAACACATCTGGGGTAACAGAGTCGAGAAGGACAAAGAACTTATTGTGCAGAAGTAATTTTGTCCAGAGAAGAGGGGGTGAGAATATGTGAGAGGAACAACTCTGCAGAAACTAAGGTCAATGCAGAAGGAGGGGCAGGAAGTGCTCCAGGCACTGGAGCTGAGATTCCCCTGCAACCTGTGGTACAGACCTTGATGAGGCAGCTGTGCCTCTGTAGCCCATGGAGGTCCATGGTGTAGCAGAGATCCACCTGCAGCCTGTTCCCCATGGCAGAACAGGTAGATGTCATAAAAACTGGCTGTGAGCTCGTGGGAAGCCCACACTGCAGCAGGCACTTGGCTAGAACAGCTTTGGTGGGCATCCAGCTCAGGTCAACCCACCTCACCCTGCTAGGGAAGTAAATTTAATTGTGTGTGACATCACGTGATTTAGACAATACATTTTTACATTTATACTGATGTTAATATCATCTACTAGCTTGTTTCATATTTTTTCTACTTTTTTTCAGATATCAGGGTTTCATCTTCAATTCCCTACTGACTGATATATTTTTATGTCTTTTTGTTTAAAGGTAAGTACTTTTTTAATTCTGGAATATCTCTTACAACAATGATTTGGAGGTTATTTGGCTTGTTTCTGACATTTATTCAGATACTGTAATCTTTCCAAATGTTTGATATTTATCTGTATATCTATTAACTGCATTATTTTTAGCAGTTTCTGCTATGAAGTTTGTGTGATTCAAACACCAGCCTTACAGGTCTGTTTCTCCTTGAAATCTCTGTCTCCTTCCTGATTTTTTTGCATGAAACTGTGTCAGGGGAGGTTTAGGTGAGATATCATGGTTAAATTTCTTCACCCAAAGNGTCTTTTTGTTTAAAGGTAAGTACTTTTTTAATTCTGGAATATCTCTTACAACAATGATTTGGAGGTTATTTGGCTTGTTTCTGACATTTATTCAGATNGCCCATGGAGGTCCATGGTGTAGCAGAGATCCACCTGCAGCCTGTGCAGGACCCATGGCAGAACAGGTAGATGTCATAAAAACTGACTGTGAGCTCATGGGAAGCCCACGCTGCAGCAGGCACTTGTCTAGAACAGCTCTGGTGGGCATCCAGCTCACCCTGCTAGGGAAGTAAATGTGTGACATCACGTGATTTAGACAATATATTTTTACATTTATACTGATGTTAATATCATCTACTAGCTTGTTTCATATTTTTTCTACTTTTTTTCAGATATCAGGGTTTCATCTTCAATTCCCTACTGACTGATATATTTTTATTTCTTTTTGTTTAAAGGTAGGTACTTTTTTTATTCTGATTTGTTTCACTTGTTTCTGACATTTATTCAGATACTGTAATCTTTCCAAATGTTTGATATTTATCTGTATATCTATTAACTGCATTATTTTTAGCAGTTTCTGCTATGAAGTTTGTGTGATTCAAACACCAGCCTTACAGGTCTGTTTCTCCTTGAAATCTCTGCCTCCTTCCTGAGTTTTTTGCATGAAACTGTGTCGGGGAGGTTTAGGTGAGATATCACGGTTAAATTTCTTCACCCAAAGGTTGGTTGGGTACCAGAACAGGCTCCCCAGNTACTGATGTTAATATCATCTACTAGCTTGTTTCATATTTTTTCTACTTTTTTTCAGATATCAGGGTTTCATCTTCAATTCCCTACTGACTGATATATTTTTATTTCTTTTTGTTTAAAGGTAGGTACTTTTTTTATTCTGATTTGTTTCACTTGTTTCTGACATTTATTCAGATACTGTAATCTTTCCAAATGTTTGATATTTATCTGTATATCTATTAACTGCATTATTTTTAGCAGTTTCTGCTATGAAGTTTGTGTGATTCAAACACCAGCCTTACAGGTCTGTTTCTCCTTGAAATCTCTGCCTCCTTCCTGAGTTTTTTGCATGAAACTGTGTCGGGGAGGTTTAGGTGAGATATCACGGTTAAATTTCTTCACCCAAAGGTTGGTTGGGTACCAGAACAGGCTCCCCAGTGAAGTGGTCACAGCACCAAGCCTTTCTGAGTTCAAGAGACATTTGGACAATGCTCTCAGGCACATGGTGTGACTCTTGGGGTGTCCTGTGCAGGGCCAGGAGTTGGAGTTTGATGATCCTGGTGGGTCCCTCCCAACTCGGCATATTCTATGATCCTGTGATTCTTTCATGATAAGCACAGTTACAAAAAACTTGTTTGAATTTTCTGCTATGACTATGTCTGTTCTGAACATTTCTCTTACACCTTGATCATCTAGTAGCCCTAGAGGCACTCATATCAGGCTTTCTACCTCTAGGAAGGAGTAGTTACTGTTTGTTTTTATGCCTTAAGCAACATTTTCCTCAAATTTTTTTTTTTTTGCTTTCCTTGATTTCCCTTCCATTTCTTTTCTCCTTCTTTATTTGGACCTGACTTAAAAGACCATCTTATTTCTAGAAGCTTCTCTAATTTGGTGCTTCATCTTTATAGTCCATTTAGTCCTAGTTTGTTTCAGAAATGACTGGTTATCTTTTTAGCCTTCAGGATGACCTAGTTAAACTGTCGTAGCTCCAAATTTTTCATCTTTTGGATTTCATGTATAACCTGAAAATAATTTGTTTTAATATTTTTAGGTGATGTCTCTTTTGAGATAAACAACTTCATTATGGCTTTGGGGGAGAGGAGTTTATATTTTTTTAATATGCCGATTAAGTAAATGCATGTATTAAAACCAAGCATGATGATTAATATAGCTATGGTTTTGGTTTTGGTGCAGTTTTGTTTGGTTGGTTTTGTTTTGTTTGCTTTGGTTTATATTTTTTTTATTCTTGTTGTTATTCTTGTTGTTGTTTACCTTTTTTATTTTAAGTTTTTTAATCTCTGTGTCATCATATATATATATTTTCAGGTGCCATTTAAAGTATACTCTCATTGTTCAAGTCTGGCCCAAATATTTTCCTGATTTAGTTTCATCACCCTCTATTCTAGTCTGTGTTTGAATGTACACAGGTTTTATGACTTAATTTTTCAGCTTTGCACTATGATTTCACCTTCCGTCTGCTTTTCTACTAAGTGCTAAATTCAGGAGATGCTGTCAGGGAGTTTTTTAGAGCCCTAAGTAATAGCTTGCATTTTGCCTTCAGAACCTCTGTCTTGCAATTCCCTAGGTCATGGGATGTCACTGAACCATAACTGTTGTCTTGTTCCCGGATTTCTTAGTAAGGTGCTTTGTAAAACTGCACTTGTTTTCCTCCTAGTCAGAAAAGTCAACAGAAAGCTTTCTGGTATCAAAACCCTTGTCATTAATGTTCTTGTTTAACAAATCCTTCACCTCTATAACCTACCTCTCCTTGCTCTGTGAATGTAAATGTGTTGCAGGGCAGTATGGGACTGTCATGGGAAGGAGTCTTCACCATGTGTGAGGTTGTGCACATCATGGTCTTCTGAAACTTCACTTTTGCATGAGTATTGTGAGCCTGGAATGAAATCCAGACAGCATTCTTCCTTTTACTCATAAATTCTACAAATAAGAACCTGCATAGATAAATGTAGTCTCAACAAAAATGATGTTGATCATGCATCCAATAGAGTCACTTGAGAGAGAGAAAACAATTAAAATCTTGGTCGGTTCAGTGAATCTTAGAGATGCACATCCCCCTTACTTGTCTGTAGAGGAACTTCAGTGTGCCAGTAGTCCTCAGACAGACAAGGTGAGCATGGGGAACATCAGTTCCACTGACATGAATGTGAATTAAGTGCTCAGCCTGTTCAGGAGCTGAGCAAATCACACCAGCTATAGTTTTGGGACTCTAAATACCTTGAAAAGCAGATCCATAAGACTTACAGTATGCTGTAAATAGATCAATGAGCTGTTATTCTGGGAAAGACTGGTGCATGAGTTATATGAGTGGGAAACTTGATGTACAAATGATTTTTGGTATAAGAGAACTAAAACTGTGTTAGGCAATCCAAGAGGTCCTGATTCCCACATCAATTTCTGAACTGTTCTTTTCTTCTGTTCTTTTTTTCTGAACACAGTGACCTGTAATAGATTTTATTTCTGTTTCAGTGCCCTCTGGTGTTTGTATTTTTCTTTTGTTTAGTTCTGTTTTCTTCTTCCTTTTTCTGGCATACTTATGCACTGAGATATCTTTCAGCTCAATCCCTTTGTCCCCTGCAATGTTCTTTCTGACAGATCCCATTTAACAATACTAGTCTGTCCTTCTCTCAAAAGTATTTGCAATGCCCTTGGTTTGTGTTATTTATTTCTCTCTGTCTTCTTTTCCTTTCTTCCTTATTTTTTTTATAAACTCTAAAAATCTGGGGTTTATTATTCCTTGGACCACGCACCTGCAGTGGTTTCCATGGCAACGTGATTTTGCAGCCCCCAGCTGTTTCATTCCTCATTCTTATTAGCAGTTTGCTGGATGCTGGTAAAAATGCTGTGGGTTTGGAGAGGCAACCTTGCAGCTGACAGCAAAAGCATTTAATTACTTTGAAACTGCTTGTCTAGTTGCAAGTTCAGTTACTTTACCTCAGATGAGAACATCAGTCAGCTATGACTATTTAGCAATCTCATCTCATTAGCTGTGCTTTCTTGTTGTCTTTACATATCTATCATGCTTAAGTTGATAGCTTACACTCAATCCAATTATTTCCTATGATCTAAGCATATTCAGATTGCTCTGGTTTGTCCTCTGTCTTTCAGTTATCCTGAAAAATAACTACATTCCTTTAAATAAAATGTTTAAAAAACTTATTATAGATAAGCAAAAGCTGGACTGTCAAACCTCTTAAGTACCTTCACAAAAATACCTCCATTGTGTCCCTGAAACTAAAGTCTTTGTTATTTTGAGATGGGGTCTTGAGCAGAGATTATATTGAAAGAATATAATGATCTTTCCATCTGCAAATCTGTCTTAGTTTTATGCCCCTCATCACAGTGGAATCTGAATGTCTAATGAAGAGAAATGATCAGTGAGGATTCAAGGAGAAAATCAATCCTATTTTACTTAGGTTTTACCTAGATTCTACCAATAAAAGTCTAGCGGATTAACACCTGTTATACTATTGCCAATAAAAGTGGTATTATTTTTTTTGTGGCTTCATATTTTATTATTCCCACAAAAGAAAATGTGAAGTAAATACTGACACCATGAAAAAATATAAATAACCTATTCTGTTTTATTTGTGACTGATTTTGTAATCTCATAAAATTATAAATATAAAATAATGTGGGTAAACAAAGGTAAAAATACACAATTTGCAGTATCAATAACATGGAAGGTAGGGTTTATCTAAAAGAGGAATATTTTTAACAGTCAAACAAAAAGGAGAAAAAACACTCACACATTAAAAACTCTGGCGTCAGACTTTGAAGAATCAAGTTATAAGAGAAAGCAACAGAGAGGAACTGCCTGTGAAAATGGGAATTTTAAAATGGCCAAGAAGAAGTTTTTTGGAAATCTAGACAGATCCTGGATCAAGCTGACTAGCTGAGCCACATTTGTATGCAGTTCATGAAATACGAATTCATAAATAAAAACACCATTGAAAGGTGTTATTTTGATGACTCTTTCAAATAAGCTTTTAAAAGAAAGACAAATCTAAGCTTTATTTATAGATTACTGAAAGGATTATTTCAATTGCTTTTATATCAACATTAAATTTTAATAATTATTCAAGTGTGATATCAATGATACAAACACCTTTATTACATTTTGTTAAGGATTTTTTTTGGTTTTGTTTTTTTTTTGCTTTAGAGTTTGTCTTGTGCTCAGCTCCATTTAATTATTTGAAATAGAGCAGAAATTCAGTGTCCTGCTTTTGGATTTTTTTTGTAGATTTTTAATTTTTTTTCTTCTAAACTGTTAAATAGACCAATTTAATGTGTATTTTACATGAAGAAAATATATTCTCTGTACTCTAAAAAAAAATGAGGAAAACTGAAGGATCAGTTTCTATTATTCTTAATATGAAGGTAAGATTTAGTTACAGATTTACCAAAGTTCTTGGTATTTTTCAAGTTGCTTTGTTCCACATGTTGGTCTGATGATGTGATTTTGAATTAAAGATTGTTTCCTTCTTCTCTTTAGTGAGAGTCTCAATGCCTTTTAACACAGCAAAGTGGGTTTTGTTTTGTGTAGTTGTTTGTGGTTTTTTAAGGATAAAAAGCCTCATCTTTGCTTCCATTGACTTCTGCAGATAAGCCGTGGCATTTCTGAACATTCAGTGTTGGTAGTGACTATTTATAGTGACGTACATTTCTGCACTCCTGCCAACATGGAAACAAAAGGCTGGAACTGGCTGGAATGTAGGTGGTGTTAGCGTGTTCAGCACCATTCAATTTGTACAGATGCTGTAAACGTGTTCAAGGGCAAACGTCACTCCAGTTTCCAACTCAGAAGTTTTCACTAAGCAAATAGGAAAAAAGTTACTGCTCTCTTCTAACCCCAACCTGGGATCTGCACATCAGGCTTGGTTCTCCTCTTGTGTTGCCTGGTGACCTGTAAAAAGATTCAACACCTCAAGCATAGAATAACTGTGTTTTTTTATGGGCTTGGGGGTGTGTTTCCCACCCCACAGACACCTTTATAGTTACAGCCTCTTCAAGTGAATTCTTGTGTGTATCTGTGTAACCCAACAGAAAAAACGAAAAGTATTCTGAACAAGTCTTAGTGAAGACATCCTGTGTACCTTTTAGTGGAGAGGAGTTTTTTTAAACCCTGAAAACTGTCCACAAAATGTGAAAAAAATAAGAAAACGAGTGAATTTTAAGACTGGATCTGTGTTTCCCAGGATTGCCTCACTATTCCTGTGAACACCAGTTTGAGTGGAAAGTCAGAGCTGTGTGCTGTTCTTAATGAATGGAGCTATCTGGCTGCTTTTTGAGTTATTATTTATTCTCTGAAATTAATTTTATTTTCATAAGGTGTGCAGTGGGTGATTTGTTTCTCCTCTTGCCACAGGGCTAAACAGTGTCAGCTTCCATTCAATAAAATGTCCTCTGCTTCAACATCATATTTTTTTCTTTAAAGGATTGTCTGGTAGAGTGGACATAAGACCTGGACAAATGAGTAATCAATTATTCTAAAATTAATTCTAATTCTTGCTTTATAAAGGAGAAGATCTGCAGGTTTTAGTGTGTTGCCTCTATTTCAGCCCCAGTACAGAACAGTATAGCTGAAATGTATTGAAAACCACTTAACTGATGGTAAGAAATAATTTTCAGGACAAAATGAATTTACTAATTATGGAGAGTGGCGATTCATGTGCATATTCCTATGTGGAGCATGGTGGTTTATCTATCTGAGCAACTCCACACACTGTTATAAATACAGGATTCAAAAGTTAAGCACTTGCAAGAAAAATAAATGGTACATGTATTGAATATCCCCTTTTACAGCCACAAAATCTCTAAACATTAGATTAGCAGATATGGGGGAATGGGAAAGGGGAATGTCATTAAATTTTGTTTGGTTTTTTTTTCTTGTCTGTCAAATTGGAAGGAGGCACAGCAGACAGAGAAGATAAGTGTGGATTAATAATCCACAAATACTATCTCCTTCCCTGTTACCCCCTGCAATTTCAGCCTGCTAATGGTGAATGAACCACCTCTTCCAGAGGGAAAAAATTAGAATTTGTGTGGCAAAGCAAGCCAGAGTTCAGCATTTGGCTTCTTACTGGAGAATTTTTATTGTTGAAGAAAAAGGTATCCTACCTATGGCACTTGCAGAATTCCAGACCTTCTGATGGGAATGAGATAAATAATAGTTTTAGGCTCTGAAATAGTCACACTGCAACTTTATATGAACATACTTTTCCTGGGTTTGGTGGGTTTTTTTGGTTGGTTTTGTTGTTGTTGTTGTTTTTTTGTTGTTGTTGGTTTTTTTTAATATGTATAGCATAAAAAAATATTTCAAGAAGGGCTTTGATCCTGACATTTTTAGAGATAAGAGCAGTTAAAGAAGGCCACTGGCATGTTCTGGGGTCTTAGTGACTGATGCAACCATGTCTGTGCCTGCACCCTGAATCTGTCTGTGCTATAAAACTTTTTGTAGCTTTTTTTTTTTTTATTATGCTGCCATAAGTGTCACCTGGTGTGTGTACAGAGTATCAGGCTCACCTGCCAAGGGGAGAATGATGCTGTGTATCCAATGTGCATGCTTCACAAGAAAAAGGCCAGTGTGCTGATGGTTCTCATCACAGGCAGGTCCTGACAAAACCAGCAAACCAAATTGAAACCAAAATAGAAAACCCCAAGGACTCACTGAGCATTGTGGAATAGTTGCAGAAACGTATGCAAGATGTGAGAGGAACAAAAGCAATTACAAATTAACTGGTTTAATTGGTTTGGGGAAATAGAAAGGAGATGCTGGGTAGTAAGTTGAGAGGCTGCCAGCGCTGTCTTCACAGCTGGGAGTGGTGAGAAAGCAGCTTCAGCTGGCCACAGCCATCTGTCACTTTGAAATGACACTCTATCTTTTCTCTTCATTCTGCCTGACACCTCAGCCCAATGGGTAGTTTGGTTTTGCACCTCTTTGATTCTAAGCCCTTTTAAAAACTTCCAGTG
Organism: Pachyramphus minor; assembly: GCA_013397135.1. NCBI lineage: Eukaryota > Metazoa > Chordata > Aves > Passeriformes > Tyrannidae > Pachyramphus > Pachyramphus minor. Next base: position 613,703 of record VYXB01000621.1, read on the forward strand.
GGGCTGAAAATATTAATGAAGAGGATTGCTGTGTAGGGAACACCCACACTCACAGAGGCTGTCCTGGTAGAAAAAGATATTTCCATGCCTTAGCGCTCTCTTAAACCTCTCCCCAGTCTTGGTTATAACAAAAGTTCATTTATATTCACAAAACCTTTCCAGACTTACTGGGACAGCTCGCCTCTCCCAATAGATAGGAGTGCTGCACTGAGCAGGCAACACTTGATTCCAGACTTGGATGAGGATTAGATTTATAAAAGTATGTTCTGTCTTGACAGGAATACTTTTAAAACCAGAGCTTTTAATATCTGAGACGAGAGCCTGCCTGTCCCCAAGCACAGGGCTCTGCCCCATGCAGGGAATAACCTGACTCTCTTCTCTGAATGCAGAACTAGCAGCTATGTTTCTCATCAGTTTGCTGTGGCTGTGATTTACATGAATTTGGACAGGTTGTTAGGGAAGTCAGGGATGGTCATGAGAAACGTGTTTAGTTTAACAAACTATTTAGAAGTGCTGATGCTTCTGGAAAGAAAGTTCGTTTATATTGTCCATTGAACACCTAATGAGATACAGGGTAACGCCTACTCTTGTGAAAGAGAAGATGAAATAAAAGATGATTTTATTACCTGAGAAACATCCTTACTTCAGTCGTACCTTTCTATAGTGGCATTTAAACCTTCTGTATGTCTTGGCACCAGAAACGTATAACAATGAATAGTTTTTGTTGTTGCGTTTTTTGGAGAGACCATCTGTGCAGCAAAATGCAGATCTGTTGGAATGCTTATGTTGTGGAAAATGGAGCTGGAAACAGGGTTGAACTTTACAAACAGTTGGGGCACATATACATGTAGCAATTACTTTTGTTGTCAGCAGTTTAAATTTACCAGTTCAGAAAGGTTTAAGAGAACCAGAGTTCTTTTAAAATGAAGTATAAGCCGTATGTAAATGAGACTATGCTGCCTCCCCTTCAGTTCTACCATGTAGACTTGCAGGGCTTAATTACTTTAGGGTGGCTGTGGCAGGAGATCCTAGCAGAGCCTAAAGGTCCATTACTCTGGCTTTATGCACGTTGTCTACTGGTGTCTGTACCATGGCAGACATAGAAGGGATGTCAGTCCCAAGGATTCTTTTGCAGGAGAAAAAAAGTTGCAACCAGAAATTTGCAATAAACATGTACCATTTACTCCTTATTTATATTTATTAGTGATAGCACTCAGTGTACTTAGCTGATAAACAAAGTCAGAAGGTGTAGAGTGGGACAACACTCCAATACACTCAAGGCTGGGAATTGGACCCATTTAAATTGTTGTAAGAAACAGTGACTTATTCTGTTCCTCAAGACTTGAAATGGATTTAATAGCCACTAAGCACATTGTTTTTTAGTAAAAGACCAGCATGACTTTACCATGAATGAGACAGCAAATTTTGCACTGTTAGTATTTTGAATGCCCAATACATCAAAGATACTAAAAAAACCCCAAACCTCTGACACCTTTCTAAACTACTGATGTCTGCCTAAAAAACATCCCTGATATTTTTGTAAGGTGGACCAGGCACAGACAGGCACAGACATGGTTTTTTTTTGATTCTCTTGAAAGAGCAAGAAGAGAAAGTCTATTCCCTATAAAAAGAACCCAATGGGAAAGTATGAAACAAGAATGTGATTTACTATTGTATTCAACATTTGTCTTAAGTGCAGTGCAAATGAAATTTGGCAAGGGACTTTTGTAGGCTCAAGTTGCCATCTGTAGTAAGAAAAAAATCTTATGCTGGAACTAATTATGTGACTTTAGGGATCTGGCGAAAGAAATATCCAGGGGGTCCTCTTGGTGATCCATGCTTTCTCACAAATCAAAGTAGGTGAAGAAAAGAAAATCTTGGAGCCCAGCCAGTGGTTATGTGAATGATTTAAAGCTAAAGGTCTTGTTTCTGAAAAATAGCAGTACCCTGGTCTGGTGCTTCAGCCAAAAATGCTTGTAAAATTGAAATTGTTCATCTTCCCTTGAGGGCACTAATTCTGTCAGGAGCAGCTATCTGGGACAGCCACAAGTGTCTTAAAACAGCAGCATGAAAGGAGACAAAGTGAGTGTTAGACAAACTCAGTCTTCCATGAATAAGTTGAACAAAGAATCATTTGGCTGGAAGTTCCTGTTTCGAGGACTAAGGAGTTGTTTTGTGCAATGAAGTCAAGCAAGGCAGCAGTGCTTTCTTCTACATAGTTAGAATTTATGTTTGCTATGGATGTAATAAATTTGAAATGTATTTAGAACTCTTTGATTTTTCAAGTTTTTAATAATATGTTTTGTCACTTAGAATGTGCATTTTTTCACTAGATTAAGTGTTCCTGGTTTTCCTCAGTCAATTCTAAGAGCAATAATTGAAATGAAAGGGTTTGACTCACAAAACAGAGCTTCTCCTAAACTTTATCTGACAGCAAAGTGGTGACACTGCTCTGGCTGGTGGAGTCACCTGGTGGCATTTATGCCTTCCTCTTTCTAGGCTATGGAAAATATTTTGCTACAGACTACTTTGAATAATATCTTTTAAAAAAAGTTTTAAATGAAAGTCATCTACATCATCAGTCCTCTTTTTTGAGGATTTTTTTGGGTTTTTTTTTGTTGTATTTCTCTTTCCAGGTAAAAGTATTAGAGAACATTGTCTCGAATTTTAGAAGTCTTTTGCAAATCTGACTTACATATCTCAGTAAATGTGATACTTGCTGAATCAGCTTTCCAGGTCTGTGGTACACACCTGCATGCTGGCATCTAAACACAGATATCTTAACCTTGAACTGAATCATGATTCTAGCTTGCATGTATCTATAGAGATCTGTAGAGAGCAATGTTTGGGTATCATAAGCTGGAGCTAAATCCACTTATAATGTCATGCTAAGAGAAGATGTTCTTAGACAGCAGTTTGCAATCGTATTGTCAGGACCTTGCAGTACAACACACCATGCCCATGGCAACTTGATCCTTGTCTGCTGGATAAGGATAGTAGCAAATAGGATAAGAAGGTAGTTTTCATCTAGCATTGCTGAGTCAATGAATTTGTCACTTAAATCTTCACAAACACAATAAAATTTGTGAGAACTTAGAACTGATTCATAACTGTAAAAAAATGTCTTATGGTGAGAAGCTTAAGCAGATGAAAGTTCTGCAAAGGAAGACCATGAGGTGTTTTGGTTGTTGGGGATAAGACTCTTCTAAGTGGTGTAATTGGAGTAATGAAGAGGTTTAATTTTTTCATGTAAGTGTAGAACTATACATATGTCAAGGGCTTTAGCTTAGTCATGGACATTTTGGTTTTAAAAGTAGATACAATTTACCTCTTGAACAAATATTTAGAAAAATGTGGTTTCTTTTCTTTAACCTTTCAGTGTTTTTATTGGTATTTTCTCTCTCAGATGACAAACCTTTAGTAAAATGGTATACCAGTTTCTGCAAGTAAATGCACGGAGTAACCAGTAACATCTTGTCAGATGAGCTAATCTCCAAATTTTTTTCCTCTAGAACCTAACTCTAATTTATTCTCATGTTAGACTCAGCAGCTTTCTGTGTGCAGATGTAAATTAAGGCACCATTCTATTATACCAGGTACTGTTACTCACATGTAAAGTCAGGTCAAAGGTGCTCCTTCTTCAGTATCTCTTCTATCTGAACTTGTATGGACAGTTTTCAGGGCTACTTTTTGAATTATTTTGTCTGCTTTCTTTAATTTCTTAGCTGAAATCAAACCCATCATACTTTCAGGTTGTATTACCTGCACTCATGTGATTTATTTAAGTATTTGTTTCCGTTTAGAGGTTTCACTGCTCATTAAAATCAAGATGTGTTATTGCAGTTTTACAACTGAGAGAGGTCCAGAATATCCTGTAGCCTCAAACTAATGCCACTATGGCTCATCACGGAGACCCCATGTATAGAACAGCTATTTAGAAATGGTTTTTGTGTCCCTTAAGGCTGAATTCTATTTCATTCTTCAGAGCTGTGACCCAGTAAAGCTGTTATGGAGGAAAAGCTCTGACCATAACAGGAGAACAGTTGTAAGCATTGTAAGTCATCCCTGAGAAACTGAACAGGAAGGGTTAATGAAAGTCCTGGTGGCTCTTTCCCTTTCCTATACCTGAGGTCCAGACACATTGTGTAACGTGTGTCTTATAAGTCACAAAGGCAATCATTGTTCCAGAGATTACATAGACAAGAGAAAGGACAAGAAAGATGTAACTGGAAGGAGAGATTAAATGATTCACCTACTCTGAAGCCTGACAGAGGAGAAGTGCTGCCTTTTCTCTGCCCCTGAGACTTCTGCAGGGGCAGAGGCATGGGAGATAGCAGCACTATCCTGTCATCTGTCTGGGAGGGAGAAGAAACAACTAGTTTAGTTTGCATGTCTGGTTTATAATATTTGGGTGTACTTCTGTTAAAAAAAGCTGTGCTGTAAAAAGGAGAGAGCCATAATAGTTATAAACATGGTGGGAAAAACTTTTAAAACCCAGTTAGTTTGCATACCCATGCTTGCCCAGCAAGAGCCTTGGAGGGGAGAGAACACAGGCACGAAAGATAAAGATTGTTTCAAAGGAAACAGGAGGAGTCTATCTGAGTCTATCTAGAGAACTGCCTTTTTTTTTTTTT
>VYXB01000621.1:618369-637997 GCA_013397135.1 Pachyramphus minor
TTTTTTGGTGGCATTCAGTGTGTGTGACTCTTGTAGGTAATTTTATGCTTTCTAAAAGAATTAAAACTGTTGCTGGGTTTCTGTGAGAGGAGGCACAGCAGACTGAAACTCAGATGGCCTGCAGCATGAGCTGGCTGGCAGCACAGCAGCAGACCCGTCTGCATCAGCAGCTGGAGCCTCAAACGCATCCCCTGTCTTAGCTCTTGTGCCAAGCATCAATGTTACAATTATTTATGCTGGGGGAGATATCATAGGGACATCCTCTTTAGGGTAAAAAATGAGGTGGGGTAATTCCTATTGTTATGTCAGTAAACATTACCAGGAATAAGAGGTGGGCTTGGTCTGAAATGTCATACTATGTCATTAATCATCTTTGCCTCTTGAATTATGTTGGATTTACAGTTTGCTGCAGAGCTGTATTGTCATTTTTTCTCCTTTGACTTTCCTAAGTAATTAAATGCCTGTTTGCAAAATTCAAAAGGCAGGATGTACAGATAATCCCCCTTTTTTGTCATTATTTATTTTTACTTAGGAACTCCTAGAAATGAGTACTGGGAATTGCTTCCCCTTGCTACATGCAAGCAGGGAAGATGACTATCTGGAAAACAACTTTGCAGTAAAGAAGTTTGGGGTCTTCATGGACACTGGGTTGAGCATGAACCAGAAATACACCCTTGTAGCAAAGGTGGCAAATGGCACCCCTGGCTGCACTGGGAGGAGTGCTGCTGGTGGGATGAGGGGGGTGACCCTTCCCTTTACTCAGAACTGGTCTAGCAACATCCAAAGCACCGTGTCCAGTTACGGGCTTTCCAGTACAAGGGAGATAAGGACATAGTGGAGAGAGGGCAGTGAGGACAGAATGCTCAGAGGGATCTTTTCTACGTGTATAAATGCCTGAAGAAACAGTGCAAAGAAGATGGAGCCAGATTTTTTCAGTAGTGCCCAGTGACAGATCAGGAGCCAAGGGACACAAACCGAAACACAGAAGACTCCATCTGGACATCATTAAACACTTGTTCTCTGTGACAATGACCAAGCACTGGCACAGGTCACCGAGGGAGGTGGTGAATTCTTCCTTCTTGGATATATTCAAAAGCCATTTGGGCACAGTCCTGTGCAGCTGGCTTTAGGTACCCCTGCCTTGAGTAGGGGGTGTTGGGCAAGGTGACCTTCCAGGTCCCTTCCAGCCTCAATCATTCTGTTATTCAGTGATGAGATCTTCCATCTATCGTTTGGCTACAATGCCAATGCCATCACAGTCATATCTGAGGGCATGTGCATTCCTAACCAGCTGCAGAAAGGCACTAAACTGCCCAGGTCATTCCCCAGGCTGGCCAGGCTCCCTTGCAGATCAGATGTGCAAGCACTTCATGAATGCTTCTGCAATTCCTTCAGCAATGTGTCAGACTCTTAGCGGGGCATCTTAACCTCGTGGTGATGCTGTGCCCTGCTACCTGATAAAGGTCTTGGGTATGGTTGAAGTTGAGGCAGATGAAGGAGATAGACCTCCAGAATAGATAATTATCTTCTGGTCTGTGTTTTAACCTCTAATGGCAACTAATTTTGTGATGGATCTTTGTTACTTGTGTGTGAAATTTTGTCATTTCCAAGGTAAGAAACATCTTCATGGTACCTTCAAAACTAGTTTTATGCTTTTAAAAACCTGTGAAGAATTAAAGGAAAATAAGAAAGAAAACCATGAGGATTCAGCTTTTGGAAGCTTATTCTGTGGCTGGAAGGAAATTGTGTTATCCATTACATATGTGCTTAACCAAATCTGCATAATATGAAGTATGAAATGCCCTGAAAATGAAGTAAAATGCCCCTTTTCTGATGAAAAGCACTTCAGCAAAGCAAGTTAGTGTGACTATTATAGTTTTCTTTGGATTAAAACATAGACTTTTCATGCTAAAAAATTTTCTTTGGCAGTATTTGAAAAATGGCAGCGGAGCTGGTGTTTAAAATGCAGCATCAGAGGAGATGAAAGTTTGGAAGGAAAAGCAGTTGGTGTCTGCCTCCCCTTGGCTCATCTAACACTGTTGTGTTCCATAAAATTAATAACAATATGGGCTCCCTGGTAAAATGACTATATTCAATTTTGTGGATCAATAACAAACACTATAGCATATATCGAATGTAGGATAGCATATCTATGTAGGCATTACATAGACTCAAGTGAATTAAATTCAAGGTCTTGATTCTAGGAAGTTGCTTAGTAAATTGAAGCTGTTAAAAAGCATCTTTTCAAATACTTTTAGAACTGTGGATAAGTAGTGCTAGAAGATCGAAGTATTTTTATTGCAGTTATTTACATTTCATCTTTAAACTTTTGCTTGGGTTGGCTAGAAAAAATACTTGCTCAATGCTGTAACATTGAGTATAATTGAAATAATTAATTCTGATTTGCATTTCATTTCAATTTATTTGCAAATGAGTATTCAGTAATTTCTTTTAATAATTATTAGCCTGTAAATTTCTGAAAAAAATGTTGTTAAGGATTCTGCTGGCGGTAGTGAGTGTTTTTATTCTTAAAGTGGTATAATTTTTGCTATATATTTTCTCTCACTTTTTAAAATAAAATTGCTTTCTCAAATATTCCCTTCCAACAAACTTGTGCTTGTTACTGATATTGGGTAGATAGCATACCAAAACCATACCAATGGTGCAGGGATATAAAAAATTAAGCCATGGTTTCTTCTTTTTTTTTTAGTTGGAGCCAGTGTTCAAATAGAGTGTTATAATTGCAACTTCCCCTAACCTGGTTGCCTCAACTGTATTTTGATCTGTTAAGCACAAAGTCTTAATACTGCTGTGTGTTTTTCTTTTTAGAGTGTTTTCTACTGGAACATCCTGGGGAAATTTTGTACTTTTTTAGAATGATATGGGTTCCACTTCATCTGAGAACTGTGGCAGAGCTAGATCCTTGGAGCTGAATCAGCTGGAGAAGAAAAGGCAGAAATCTTAAACTTTAATGTTATCATAAATGACTAAAATAAAAGAAGAATCTGAAATATTTCATTCTGAGCATTTCAAGAGTAAACAAACTATATTGCAAATAATGGCATCATTCTATGACAGCAGGGCTTGTACAAATTGAAAACTGTGTTGTACCAGGTAATCTTGCATGAAAGTAGATATTTATTACAGCTTTTACACCCACGTATCATTAAAGATTTAATTCTGAAGGAGTCACTGTGATGGCAGAATAGTGATTATCTGCTTGTCTCATGTATGCATTGCAATGCTTATTTCTATTTTGGTTCTTTGTATAATATCAAAGAACAAAACTAAACTTGCTGCTAATATGAGGATAAGTTAATGAATAATGGGCAATGGAAGATATTTACTAAGATTACCTGTGTCAGAGGTAAATTTGGTATGTTTATTTCTGACTTTAAGAGGAAGGATATAAAATAAATAAAGTGGGAAAGATGATTACTACAGGAGAAGTTTGAGACTACTGTAAAAGCTCACTCCAGACCAACTTCTTTGGGTAGTTGAATCTGTATGATCTTGGGACTGGCAACAATCTATGACTGCCAGTTCATGCACCTTCCCAAGAGTGTTGTTTCAAGTTTTTTGTTTGTTTGTTTTGTGTGTTTTTTTTTGTTGGTTTGGTTTTTTAGATTTGGGTGTTTTTTTTAATTTGTTTTGGGGTGGTGTTTGTTTTGTTTGATTGTGGTTTGGGGTATTTTTTTTTTAGATGTTGCTATGGGGCAAAACTAATGGTTCATCACTGCCAAAAGTATCTGAAAATGAAAGATCTCACAGTATGCTTTTGTCTTCCCACACAAAAGTGGGAATTGTGACTGTGTTAGTTGACCTGAACCTACCTGAAAATGACAACATAATGGAGGATGCCACACTTCACTGTGCTGAGCAAGCATGATGACAGATAGATCCACTCCTGCAACTGCCACAGACTGCATTGTGTGTGAATAAAATGAATTTTAAAAACTGTGAGCACAAAACAGTTCAAGAAGCCCCATAGTTACAGAGAGGTGCTGCAGAGCCCCAGCAAGCTCTTCATCATCTTTGCCAATTCAAGAGTGCAAATTTCTTCATTATGTTTGAGCTCTGGATACTCATTTCTCAGGTCTCTGTATATTGCATTCTCACTTCGTTCAGGCATTGCTGCTGCCTGGATTTTGTTCTGCTTTTATTGTGGTTTAAAGGTGCATTTTTGAAATGTATATTTATAAGAGCATATGTTGGCATTGTGAAGTCCCAGAATGGGCAAAATCGCCGTTCTTCTGCTCTATTCTGGCACCTCTTGAGCTTCCCTTCCAGAGTCCCTGGGGGAAGAAGCGCTACCTTACCTCTTGCCCTGGAAGTTGTGGTATGCCTTTTCATTAAGGTAGGGGGAGTTGGTGTGAATTCCAGAGGGTTTTTATAATTTAGCAGCCTTCTAATAACCTCTGGTTGTCGGAGAATGCTTTAAAACTTGCATTTCTTGATAATAATAGCAGACAGGCAACATGATTTTCGATCTAGCATGCTCTGTATTACTTCTGAGATTGTTATTTCTCCTATGAAATGCTACAATAATAGGAATGCTTTCTTATTCTCATGGTTATCATCTGCCTATAGCATTTTTTTAGCAGCTATTGTGATTGCTTGTCATTTTATTTAAGAAAAAAAAAATCATTTTGCTATCTTAGCTTCCATGTGATTGTGAAAAGTATGGGCTTCAGGACCAAGCTATTTCTTTTGTCAATGAGGTGTATGCATACAAATGCAGGACATTCATCCTTGCTGTTGCCTTGAACAAAAAAATGATATTTGGTGAAAAAACAATCTGCTGAAGACAGTCAAAAAGCTAGAGAACAGTTATGTTTTACCCTTTCTCTGGCCATACGCTTCCAGTTGTCTCCAGCCACAAAGAGCTATAACCAAATCACAAGCACTATTTCAAAGGAGGTCACAAAGCCACTGGTAATATCAGCACAAAGTGTGGTTTTCTGAATGGACTCTGGTAGAAAGAGCTGAATATCTCCAGATAGTGCAGGTTTCTTGTACTTATTCTGTTTTTTTCATGAACCTCAGCCTGACTTCTCAATTCTAACAACATCAGTGAGAAGTGAACCAAACCAGTAAATGTGTTTCAGCTCAGTGGAGGAAGGGCAAGGCTCATAGTTTCCATTGAACATGGTTTGAAATCATGGTGCCTGACTATGGCAATTCAAGGTCACTGCCATTTTTTAATCCTCTTTCAAGACCTAGTTTTGCATCATAGATATTTTCATTTTGGGAAATATGTTTTGCTATTTAATACTATGTAGCACCTACATCAGGATAATGAAAAAAAATAGCTCTCTCCTGCCTGGGATGGAGGCATACTCAACATATCCATGTTGATGTCCCTTTTTGTGTTGCCGTTTGAACTGAAATAAAATAAAATGTCTGCTACTAAAAAAAAAAATCAACAGTCAAAGAATTTGGCTCAAGTGCCCAGCTTAGTGTCATTCCTCTATACAGATTATAGTGAAATAAGAAAGAAGTGGAAAGTATAGAATCATAGAATGTCTTGGGCTGAAAGGAACCTTAAATATCATCTAGTTCCAACCATGGACAGGGATACTTTTCACTAAACCAGGCTGGTTGGAGTCCCATCCAACCTGACCTTGAACAGTTCCAGGGATGGGGCAGCCACAGCTTCGTTGGGCAATCTGTTCCAGTGCCTCACAACCCTCACAATAAAGAATTTCTTTCTAATATCTTATCTAAACCTACTCTCTTCCAGTTTCTTCCTTGTCCTGTCCCTACATGTCCTTGTAAAAAGTCCCTCTCCATCTTTCTTGTAGGCTCCCTCCAGGTGCTGGAAGGCCACAATTAAGTCACTCCAAAGCTTTCGCTTCCCCAGGCTGAACCACCCCAGCTCTGTCAGCCTTTCCTCATAGGAGAGGTGCTCCAGACCTCTGATCATCTTGGTGGCCTTTACTGGACTCCCTCCCACAGGTTGATGTCCTTCCTGTGCTGGGGACCCCAGAGCTGGATGCAACACTCCAGGTGGGATCTCATGAGAACAATATCCTCTAACTTAATGTTGCTTCTAGAACGTAAACTGCTGTTTTTTGCCAGCATCTGCATTATTTCTATTAGTGTATGTAGATTTCCTTCTGGTTATGGAGATCTATTAATGGAGGTTGAGTCTAGCACAGCAGCCATGTCACGGACTGAGTGTAATTTGCAAGTTAGTGTATATGAAATATGTCCTTTTTCTTTCCATCACAGAGAATATAAATCTTCTGCATATTCTGCATGTACAGCCTGATTTGTTAGCTCAGACTGCTCATGTTGCCTCCTTACAAAGACTCTTGTGTCACTGAAGCAGGGAATTACCCCATAAATAATGTCATTTACTATTATTTAACACAATCTAATATTTCTTTTCTCTGCAAGATTTTTGCTACTTACTGAGAAATAATCCACCAGGATGGAATTTGCCATGAGGATTAACATTTGCCTGGAAGATCAATATTAAACTGTAAAAAAGTAATTCCTGCCCATGTCATTTACATTGCCCCTAGTTTAGCCTTTTTTTTTTTCCTACTGCTCAAGTAGTTGCAAACAAACTGAGCTTTCTGATCTAATTTCAGAGAATTTGCATGATAAATGCAGAAACATATGCATTGAACAATGAACAATACTGTCAATTGTCCATTTATTGTTTTAAAGACTGATCCTATAAACTACTAATTTTTACTTTTTTGATGTAAATTAGAAACTATTTCCCCACATTTGCTTTACATATTCTCCTAGTTAAGGTAGAAGAAAATTAATTTTGGACCTGAAAAAAAAGCTATGTCTTTTCTACAGTGTGCATTTATAAATTGAATTAGCTCATTTCAGTCAACTGCACCCTCCAATTTAAAAGTGTCATCATAAACTATAATCAAAAAAGATATCTCAATAATCAGGCTCTGAAAATCTAATTCCTAAGGGGACATTTCAAAATCAGCAGACTTTCTTTCACTACCTCTTTTCGCAAGGAATGATTGAATATAGGTTTCTACAAAGGAAACTTTACAAGAGTAAGACCAAAACTCATAGAAAAAGAAGATACTTTTCTCTTTTACATTTTACCCTCCTATATGTACTTTCGAGGAAGCAAATAAAACAATTGATCTTACTGCGCTCCATAAGTTGGTTTCAACAACTTATTTGAACTAGTACAGCTACAGTTCAGAGAGCTTCAGTTGTTCACACCGTTGTTGACTTGGTCTGTATTTGTTATGAAACCAGGGCCTCATAAAATTAACAGCATATTTTGATAAGAGGCATTGGTGAGGAGAGGCTGAAGGAACTGGGGCTGTTTAGCCTGGAGAAAAGGAGGTTGAGGAGCGATCTTATCACTCTCTACAACTACCTGAGAGGAGGTTGTAGTCAGATAGGGGTCAGTCTCTTTTCCCAGGACTAGAGGAAGAGGCCTCAGGTGTGCCAGAGGATGTTTAGATTATATATTAGGAAAAGTTTCTTCACTGAAAGGGGTGTAAAGCACTGGGGTTGGCTGCCCAGGGAAGTTGTGGAGTCACCATCCCTGGAAACGTTTGAAAAATGTGTAGATATAGCACTGAAAGACACAGTTTAGTGGTGAACATGGTGGTGGCACTCGGTTGATGATTGGACTTGATGATCTTAGAGGTCTTTTCCAACCTTAATATTTGTATGACTCTATGATTTAATTTGGTTTAAGCTTTTCAGAGTGTGTGTTCCATCTCAGAGGGAAAGGCTGCCAAATCCCTGTGGTCCTCAGGGGCTAAATCCATTTATGATAAAAATAGTCACTTGATGTTTCTGGTTTGGCTTTCCTGCTGTTCCAGGAAGACACTTCCATAGTCCAGTGTCTCATATTATGTATTGTCCTGTTTCACAGATGAAGTAAATATAATCCTCAATCCATTTTAGAAGCTGGATGTTTAGGATCCACAACCTTGCAATGTTCATTCAGTCTTCCTTGCCGTGTCTCTGAGCAGAAGCAGATAATAATAAAGACGTGCCTATGGTCACTTCCCTGACCATCTCTCAGTTACAGAAGAATTATAGTTTAGTTTGGAGGATACCATCAGAGGCCATTTAGTTCAACCTCCTGCTCAAAGTAGAGCCATTCCCAAAACTGGGTCAGCTTGTTTGGAGCCTCCTCCAGCTGAGATAATAATATTTCCAGAAACATTGATCATGTAGCTTTTAGGGGAATTGTATCCTAGCACTCATTGTGAAAAACAATGCCCTAAGTTTAAACTGTTTAATAAAAGGCAGCTAAATATATGTTTTGATCTCTGATTTAGGGTTATTTGGGAATTTCAGACTCCAGACTAGGAGAAGCTGTAGCCCAGGGTTAGGAATTTTAAATGTTACAATACTGTAAATTTACCTAAAAACTGGACTATGGCCTCATCTAATAAATATTTTGACTGCATTTGTCAAAGGCTGTTTCTTCCAGTCCACTGATGTCTCCTGGCTCCTGTTTTTGCAATATTCTCTGCTGAATTAAATCTTTTTGCTGTATCTGGTACCTTCTCTTCCAAAGGAAGAATGCAAAACAGAGATAAGCAACAGAAACTCTCTGTTAAAGAAAGCGCTCAGGCTGTCTGTTGTTTTGGTGTGTAGGAGATCAGTTCCCCGATTTATAAACAAATGATGAGGTAAAAGTCAAAGGGGATGGCTAACTAACCATAGAGTATATGGAGTTGAAAATTAAATTTATAAAAGCTGAAGGTGGGAGAACATGAGGAGAAGGAAGTAATGAGCCAGGAGACAATGCCAGAAAGAAGATTAAACTGAGAAAAATAAGAGTGGTTTGTTCTTGTCATGTAGAATATAAAATAGCTGTATACTTGTTTTCAAAAACAGATGGTTTCACTTTTTGTAGCATGTTCTATAACAAATGATAAGTGCTTCCAAATGCAAGCAGGTAATTTTAAACATAAATACAAAGTGTGTAGCGTTGACAATCTTTAAATATTGACTTTGAAATTGGGATTCTACCAAATCTGAGAAATATGAATCTTTATGCAACATGGCATATTGTAATCCAAATAATTTGATTAAAATGGGTTATATGTCTCCCTCTTCCAGCTTCAGTGTTAAGAAATGTGCTACTGAAAGCATAAGATGATGCTATTTGACTTTCTTCCTGGCCAGTCTCTGTTACAGTTTTTGACCAGACCTGTAGCACCACACTTTGAGGTTCCTGTATGGAACATACTTGAAGTTTGTACAGACAAGCACCTCTGAGCAGCTCAGAGGAGAAATAAAAGACAAACTGTTCACATTACTTTTGATTTAGCAGTCAGACAATAATGCCAAGATAGAGAAAATATTGAAAATACAGTTGCACAATGAGATTTATGATAATCCTGTAAAAATATACAGATGTCAAAACTTCCCATACTCTGACTTAAAAAAGCTGGTTTCCACAAACTCAGTTTCCTGTTGTATCTCTCAGTTATAGCAATGGAAAATGGAATACGAATAGAAAGCAAAGGGAAATAGAGAAAGATTAGGCTTTTAAACAGGACAATTCCAATTTTAAAGGAAACAGTAGGAAAAAGAGAACAGTATTGGTAGCATTTTCCAGATGAAATACCATAACCTTGATTCTCCAAGTATTTTTTAGAATGTAACATGGAACATTAATTTTTTGCCACATAAATGTTAAAAAGTGACAATATTAAAATAACTGCCTAAGCTGTTGAGAAATTATATGGTTTTCAATATAGGTTTGTTTTTAAACTATTATACTTGTTAATTCTAGCAGAAATTTAGTGAATTTATCATTGGACACTAAGTGATTTCTTATCCAAATGTTTACTAACTATAAACAAGATTTAAAGAAATTGAATTTTTATTGCTGTTTATATCAGTGCTTGAGACATTAAATCCTCTCTCCCTTTATCTTTTTTCGTGTAGTGTAAAAGCAGACACATGAATACACAAACCAGAAAAAAAGCTCTTCTAAACAGGTCTGCTATATTTTTATTATCTTTTAATCAATTTAGACCCTCAATTTTTGATATTCTTTGACAAAAATCTTCTGTAGAAATTAAGAAATTTCAGACTGTGGGTTTTTCCTTCCTTTTTAGGACATCTGTTTGTTTCAGTCCAGAGCAATATACCTGAAGAGATGATAAAGAGAAGACCTGAAATAAGAATGGCTGTAGCACATAGGACCACATTATGTTTATTCATGGCACAGATTCCCACCGTCATTTGTAGTAACATGTGTTAAATGGCAGCTGAATGCTTAGTTAGAAAATGTCCTTTACAAATTTGTATCGATCTGAGAAAGACAATAGAGAATCAGCTTCATCTCTTACTGGTATTTTTCAAAGCCTTTGCTTTGTTTTTGCTACCAGGTCATTCAGCAGTGTATAGATAGTAAGGCATTATTTCACTTACAAATAATGAAAACCATATTAACTAAAACTAACAAAAACTTGATTGTTAGAGCTTTGGGTTTTTGGCCTGCCTTTTCATAATATGGGTTCCATTGGCTATCTTTTCTAAAATTTCTATCTATTAATGACTACCTATATTCTTCACTAAAAATTCAATAAAAAAATCTGCATTTAAATTATAAATATGTTATATAGATATAATTATATTTTATCCCCTTTTATAATTCCAATAGTTTTTTCTAAGCATTTCTAGTTATAATTGTTAGCCATATAATAATGTCCAAAAATACATTTTTTTTTTAAATGAGAGAGATACCTGCTATTACTATATGTACATAATTAAACAAATTAGACTAAGAAATATCACCAACAACCCAGCTGGGGGCAGTTTTCTTCTGTGATTTACTACATTCTTCTGAACTACTGTGCACTGGTTTAGTTAGAGTTGCCTACATTTTATCCACCCACAAGATTTGACCTAACCTTGCATATAGAGTCTAAAATGTTTGTAAGAAAATCCCAAACATTATTAAACATTTCCCTGCGCAGGTTAATAAAGGGGCCCTTCTGCAGTCTAGGACAAATTGTCATGTGCAGCTTAAGGCTGTGTAATTCTCATCTTCTGCAACAGTGCACACACCACGGTGTTTGCATATCTATTTCCTTGTGGACTTCCATCATGGAGCTTTGCTATCACAGTTTAAACAGCTTCTGAGTTACTGTTGCCCAGGATGGGCTTTACATAAGCTTTCCCATTTTCTGTTCCTAAGGCAGATGGAGTATATATAAGATCTCTGATGTCAGCTTGTGTTAAAAAGTCACCATTTATACAGAAATATGTGCTTCATAACGTGATCCTTAAAGCTCAGGGGGTCTTGCAAGAGGATGGCAAGGTGTGTTTCACTTTGAGAATTTCAGTATTAGGTATTTCATTGGTAGGAACTGGGGAAGCCTCACCTCCCATGGGTACCTACAAGAGCTGCTGTAGATGGATGACCGGATTTGACCGGATATTAGCCGGATTTGAGCTGGTGACCTTTACATAAAAGCCTTTATGTCTGAAAATGAATCTCCAGATTCAACTGGTTCTTGACACTTTTGCTCTTTATTACCTGTGCTTTTCTTCTGCTGAGAAAATGCTGGGGTCATTCACAAGTCATTAAGTCCTGGTCCGGTGATACAGTTCCTACGTGTTTTTGCAGAGCTCTTAAGTCTTGCAATAGTTGCAGACTTTGTCACGCCGTCTGCAGATCCACCGGTGGCAGCCAGACAACTCTGTGTGCCCAGTGACTGCCAGCAGTCTTACAGTATTTCTGCTATGGTAATGTCCTGTCATCTGTATAGAATACAGCAAATCACCTTTATACCTCTGTCAGTACAGTGGCTCAGAAGAAAGACTTCATCCTCTGCCTTCTGCAGTGGTATGAAGAGTTGAATTTCTTTGGATTTGTCAGACTGTAATGCCAAAGAAACTTTCAAGCTGAACTGATTTAGGATTAAATACAGTTTCATGTGGATGAAGTAAACAGAAAGACACAGTGCTATTGAGAAAAAGCAGGTGGGAAACAACAGTTTGAAAGGAAAAATTTAGTTGTATGCTGTTGTTCAACATGTAAAGCGTGTGACTTGATAGTCCTTACTTTCCCAAAGAGCCTTTTGCTAGGCCTAGTTCTGGGTTTGTTTATGTCTGTGAAGTACAACTAGTCTTTTCTGTGTCTCAAGAAAGAAACATGGAGGAATCCCACTAGTGATGATGTTTGCTCATGTGCCTTCCTCTATAAACTGACAGCCATAGGCAGACTGCTAAATGAAATGATAGCTACTTTCTGGCCAGGACAACTGGCATGGCACATATCACATCCCTCCAGCTGGTTTCTCTTACGCTCCCAGAACAGGATGGTTGCATAGGTTGGGGCTTGGCTAACCCCCAAACTATATGCAGGCACTGGGGGGAAGTCTGTGCTAATGGTGGAACATGATGCTCACTAAATGTCAAAAAGTACTGACAATTGCATGCCAGTGCTTCAGTCTGTGCCCTCACCCTTGTATTTCCTGGAATGGATAGGGTAAACTTGGATGATCACACACATTTCACCCCAAATACATCCTTTTGTTTTAAAGATGTAACATAATAAAAATTATATTGATTTGGTTTTAGTTTAATGATTACATACTTTTAAAAAAGGGTTTTTTTCACCTGAATTTGTCTTCCTCCCTTGGATTTTATGGGGAAAAAAAAAAATGCAACCCTTCCCCTTAGAAAAGCCTGAACCTGTTACCAGCCAGTCTGCAGAAATAACGAATTCCTAACACTGTATGACAGTTGTCTTTGCCAATCAGTCCACTTGAGTGAGTTCAGCTAACAGGTGCATTTAAGCTCAGTGTGACTGCCTTCATCACACTCTCTGGGAAGAGGACAGCTATGTTTGTTTTTGAATCAGACATTAGGGAAAAAAAATCTAGCTCTGTTGCCTACCTGTCTGACTGAAAGCCAGTCCTGCAGAGGCTGTGATTGGGAATTGTATGTGTGTCTGAACAAAGAAATGGAAATCAGTAAAAGAATCACTAATTAGCTCTTATGAATGTTTCTGTTTTTAAATTACCTCTTGAGAAAAAAAAAATAAAATTCTTTCCCAAGATTATAATTAAGCCAAAGGATAAATAAATCTCATTTCAAATGTTAAGGAATCAGTAGAATTTCTGTTGATGTTGCATATAGAGAAAGTTAATATGTGTGTGATAATGAAATATCAATGCTGTGTCTGTGCCTATACATGGACTTGAACAGTTCTATTTTAAGAGTAATTAGCTTGGCCGTTGTTTATATGATATAGCATGCAGAATATGTCACTTAGGTTTTTTCCGGTATCTAAGGCAGAATATAAATACAGCATGTAATGCATCTCTATTGATATTTACAGATGTAAAACATGACTAAAGAGGAAATAAAGAAAAAATACTCAGTGGTTTTAATGTTATTTTCTACATGCCTACCCATCTTTGAGCTTAAATATTAATAAAGCCATTTTACATGGGTAAATTATTAAAGCCTTCAGACCTAGTCAGAACAAAGACATGTCAGAGAGAGATTTTGATTTCAAGCTTTGTCAGTTTTGAATGTAACAGTCAGGTTTTGTTCTATGTCATTAGTCAATTTTATCATAGATTCTCTGTCAGAAAATTCAGCAGTGTTACTTATTTCCTATAAAACAGATTTTTGTCCTCATTCCTTGACTGAGGCTTGTTCAAAAGAGAAATTAGTGTCCAGTAAGGCAAGCTATGCACTCCCAGTATCCAGCTGGTCTGCAGTAACTCCCCACCAGGATCTGTCTGGCTCTGTAGCAGCAAACCCAGCACGATCAAGGGACAGACTGTGAGCACTGGTGTGTGATCATCTTGGTAAACTATTATTATAGTCTCTAGTATGTTTTTGGCCAGTGTTTAGCAGAAATATTTCAAATAGTGGGTGGTCATCTTTTAGCATTTTTCGGGGGTGAGGGGTAAGTCCCATTGCCAGTCTTGTTTGGCCCCTTCATTTGGGAACAAATTCACCTCTACCCTGCCATTCTCAGGGCTTAAAAATGGAGGCTTTTTTTTATTTCCATGTGTACATGTACCTTCTCACTGCATGCTAAATGTGTGCTGCTTTCCTCTACTTTTAAAGAAAATTAATGTATTTTATAAAACCACTTATAGGCTCAGGCCAGAGACAGTATTAAAGCAGAGCAGCTTCACCGTAAAACTGGCATTCCAAATTTCTGCAAAAGAACTGTTTGGTGAAGTCAAACCCTTACCATGCAAAAGCCAAGAATGATTTTCTTAATGCAAAAAGGTTATTTAATTAACCAGTTAGGAGGAATAAGATAATTTACTTTTTAATTGGGATGTTTTGATGAGAAGGTCCAGTCAGTAGTGATAATCCATCAGCACTTTGTTTTGTAGGCAGCACAAGTTCTGGTTTTCACTACTTAATTCTGAATTTTCCTTTTTTTTTTTTTTTAAATTTATTTTGGTTATGCACATACATTTCTGTTGAGTTTCTATTTCTGGAATAATTAAGCAGAAATCCTATTTCCTATGAACATAAATCCAATACACAAATATGGTGTACTCACTTCTGCACATGGCAAACACTTGTGAGCTGCTGACTGATTTTCTAACCCCATGTCTTGCATTGCTGAATCTTATACTCACTAAAAAAATCTGCTGAATGTCTTGCTGTGCTAACTCACTGCTGTGTCATCCCAGGGTTACTTTTTTTCTACAAAACCTTGTTCCTGGTAGTTCCTACAGTTCATGTTATTAGCTCACAGAAGGAACTGATTGAATTTAGTTTGAAAATTTGAGTTGACAAGTCCTCAGGTGTCCATGTCTTTTCTTTCCCTTTCTGTGTTTCCTGACACTGAAGGTGAAAGCTAGGGTGAGGAAAAAAAATCTCTTCTAGGATGTGGTATTTTAATTTTTCGCTGTCTTCAGGTTTTGTCCCAGGAAGACTTTTCCTATTAAACTACACTTGATGATGAAGGGAGAAAAGCTAAGGATGGTTCAGAAAAATATAAAACTATCCAAGTCCTTTATAACTATATTCTAAAGGTGGGATTGTCTCATCTGACTTAAGATACGTTATTGCAGGATTCACTTTCTCTGAGTTTTCTGTTTAGTTATTGAGGGCAAGATGATCTGATTTAGACTTCCAGCAGAAAAAGAATTCCTTAAGTCATAAAAATAGTGTAAAAACCATGCACAGGAGGAAGAAAAACTGCCAGTCTTGTCTGCTTCAGAGGCTGCAGCATGGACTTCTTGATCATATGTGTTTATTCAGTCCTACTATCAGGTTTGGAACAGAAAAATATATAACTTTATGAATGTGACATTTCTATTAACATAACTTTTTTCCCTGGAGTTTTTTTCCTGTCTTCCATCATATTTTCTGTGTAACCCAAATTGCAAGTAGAGAACTCTCTATGAGCCACCCTGGTCCTGGCATTCTGTTATGATTAGTACCCGACTGTCATAGAGTAGCCATTAAGCTCATTTGTCCTGGAATGTTGAGATACAGAAAGGGGGCATAAGCTGGGGTGTTTTTTTCCTTAAGGTGTGATTTCTCTATATAGAATATAGACCATATAAATATAGACCATAAAAGAATTATTAGTGCCTTGGAGAACTCTTTCATCTGAGGATTTGTAAAGCCCTGTCTGAGGCAATTTCAGAAATGTTCTCAGTGATAATGTCTGAAAGGTATATGAAATACCAGAATACTGAAACCAGACAAATATAGTGTGCAACTTTGAAGAAGTAGAAAAAGGAAAAGCAGAGGGGAATTATAAACCTGACACTTATCTTCAATTACCTCAATCATTCTGGAAGGTAAGAGATCTTTCTACAGAAATGAATTGTAGATATCGTACATCTTAGCTTCAGAAAGGCTGTTGGCACTGTTTCACCCATCTTTCTTACAAAAAAACCTGCTGAGAAGTTCTTGAGAAAAGTACTATGGCATGGTTGCAAAAGTGGTTGTACAAATATACAGAGAACAGTTTCACTTTTTTTTTTCCAAAATAGAAATTTAAAGACATATAGATCTTGTATTGTTAAGAACTTCTATTAACCACTTGAATTATTGCTGTTTAAGACTACCTGAAATCAGAGGAGAATTAAATTATTTTGGAGGGCACATTAGAATTCAGCAGGTTTTAACAGATTAGAGGTATGATGTGAAAATAATACAAAGCTCTTCAAAAGGTATTGTACAAGATACAAGGTATTGTAATTTAATGGGAGCAACCAACTACAGATATGGATCTGTAACATTATGTGACTGTGCTGTCTATTGCTTCAAAGTTGTTCACAGGGATGGTTCTCTTTTGAGTACTGAACAAACTTGAAGAAAAATACAGACCAACAGGAGATGATTAAGACAATATGACATACAAAAATGGCTGAGACTGTCAATGTCTATTGAATATGAACACGACTACTGCACAAAGTTACAAAATTTTGTTGTAAAGAAATCTACAGATTTGATGTAGATAAGACAAGAAATAATGTTTGAGTTGCGGCAAGAAAAAAATCTATTTATACATTTGGAAAAATATTTGAACTGTAAGCATAATGTAATACTGGAATAAATCTCCTGGGAACTTTGGATATTCCCTACCACTGAATATATTTAACAAGAAAAAACATTTGAGAACTGTCAGCCAGTTTTTCAGGTTCATTTTTGCACCATTTTATCAGAAATCTGTGAATTGTGTGGATTGTGTTTTCTGGGGGAAGCATAACTTGAAGATTTGCTGAGTACATGAGAATTGCATGGCTTCATTACTGACTGAACATTACTTTCAGCATTGGCCAATTTTCACCTCATATTTCCACAGAAAAGGCAAGGTAACAGTAGCTGTGGCTATGCACTTCCTTAAAAAATGTTTAATCCTTTTTTTTTAACCTATTGTTTTTATGAGTAATATTGAAAAAAGTAACTAAAAGTGGCTGTTAAATTCCATGTGATATTTCCTAATTAGAATATGTTTCTTCATCCAAGTTAGTAATTTACATTAAGTAAATAACAATCTGGGTTTTAAAAATGCTCATTTTTTGATTAGAAAGTAGCAGGTGGTTGACTTGTTATACTAATCTTTTTTTAGCACTTTAAATTTCAGGATCACTGCTTATATCCTGCTATCTTCCCTAATACAGTATTTTTTATCAGCTCCTTGTAGGCTGGAAATAACCTATGGTTTAATATTATTTTCAATAAGAGTGAGACTTTTCTGTTTCTTAGTATTTTTTTGACCTAAGAAAATCTTTCCTACTTCACCAGCATAAGGAGTAAATAAAATGAAATATGAAGAATACAGGATGGAAGAAATACAGCTCAAAATTAAAAAAAAAATAAACTGAATATGGCACATATTTAATGGTTTAAGAAGGATCTATCTATTAAAAAAGTCTAAACATATTTTTTTAGCATATTTCGCAAGGGCTCATTTCCTCACTGATAAATCCTTATTAGCCCTTCATAGTGATCCTCAGCATGGCTACAGACCTTGGTTCCACTATAGGATACTGCTCTTATCTATTGCAACTGAGACTGTTTTTCTGTCTAGATAAATTAAATATATGTTACAACAGGATGTTGTGGGTTTTGTTTGTTTGCTTGGTTGGTTTGGTTTGTGTTTTTGTGGGTTTTTTGTTTGTTTGTTTTGTGTGTGGTTTTTTTTTTTTTGGTGTGTGTTTTTTTTGTTTGTGTTAAAAAGAACTGGGAGTTTTTTAGTATGTTTTCATTTTTAATATGGGTCTGCAAAGAAGGAAGATGTTGACCCACCTTGGATGAAGACTTGCAGTCCTGGTTCTCTTTTATATCTTTACATATTCTAAACATGTCCATAAATCTTTTCTAGATGATGATCAGATTTTTTTTTCTTTGTTATCTGTGAGCGATGCAGCTTCTCAGCACCTCACCTCAGGTAACAAAATCAATCGTTATGCAAGGCAGACAACCTGAGTTTCATAATGACATCTATGTCTGTCTTTAAGTTTAATTTAATTTGAATCTTTATAGCAGAAATGAGGAAAATTTATACTTTATTTTTTATTTTAAAAATTACACTAGGTTTCTGTGCATTTTTATTTATATTTCCTATACATATATGTTTTGAGTCTTCTCAAGAACCTTTCATCTGTTAAGGGATTATTTGAATATCTGAGATTTGCAAGGGAGAAAGCTCTCAAGCTTTATTCTATACCTTTTGTCATATATATTTTCATTGCTTTGCATTCAATTATGCACCTTTAAGAATTGGTCTTCCCATCTTCAGTTGCATTTCCTAGAAAAGGTTCAGCAGTTTAATAAAATAATAGTAAAGCAAAGACAACATTAGAGGTCTGAAATACACCACTTCAAAAGTATTAGTAACAAAAATTACTTCTCTGGGACTTAGTCAGAACAGCTGGCATGGGGCTGAGGTTTGAGGGATGAAGTAAAAACCAGATAGGTCAGTCTGCCTTCTTGAATCTGTTCCTGAAGTTCATATACAGCTCCAGCTTCTCTTCTGGAGGTTTTATGGGAACAATGTTCTTCATCATGGCAGAAACTCATTGAAACTGGATTGTGTCCTCTTGCTTATAACTGGATCAGAACCACATCTGCTCTTTAGGTTAATAATCTCCTTGCCACCGTTTGAAGACTTGTAAGTTATAAACACAAATAGTTAAAAAATTGCAAAATGAACAGATCTATTTGGCCTATTGGAAGAGATCTTTTCCCCAGTTTTGATTCAGAAGCTTTGTGTGTATATAGTGTGTTATACTACCTCTAAATGTACATTTATTCCCAACAGAATGCTTGCCTCAGTGCAAAGACTAGAAATGCAAAGGGAAAGAACTGAGATTGTGCAGGTTAATAAAAATCCGACATTTCCTTTTAGTCACCTGAGAGCACAAACAATTGTTTTTGATTAACATTACTTTTAGCCATGTAAACAAGCATGAAGTCATAAGAAAAATGATGACTGTGTACAGTAAGAAATTTGTGCAGATGACATAATAATGTACCAGGAATTTATGGCTTACTCTTGATAGTTGCTATAGACTTCTTTGTGACCTGTGTAGATGTTCCCAAAAGTGAAGCACATTTTTCTTTCCTGCCTCTTTGCTTGTTCCTAGAAAAGAGAACTGCACGGTGCACATGGGGTACATAAAGTCTCCACCATACTTATGTCTTATTGCTCTTTGCCTTTAGGTTGTATGGCTCTGGGACTTGATGTTTTCTGTCTTATGTACAGGGTAAAAGAACAGCATAAAGAAGAAATTGGGGACTTTGTGTGAATCATGAGATAAATATTTATGTATCTAATAAACAATCTGGCTTTGGGTTTGACACATCTTGAATGAAATCAAAAGCAGTGAACTACTGATGGAAGAAGAGGATCTGTTTAAAGTTGAGAATGGTATGAGATGTGCTTTTGCATGACAGTGAATTCTACCTGATTTTTCACACATTTCCCACATATTATGACTTACAAGTTGATTAGGGAATGAACTGAAGCTCCAGCTCTATTCACATAAGTAATTAGATGCTTTTAATAAAGATTTTTAGTGTCTTTTGAGATGGTCCAGTGTCATGACATCTAGGTCTGAAACAGATTTCAGAGAGAAAGGCTTTTTTTTTTTGTTTGATTGATTTATTTGTTTTGTGTTTTTGTTGTTGTTCTGGTTTGGCTTGTT
>VYXB01000622.1:6829-23074 GCA_013397135.1 Pachyramphus minor
CCCTTCCAGATCATCGTCCGCTACACCACGGCCGATGGCCCCGCCGTGAGTACCGGGGGGTGGTAATGTAGGAAATGGGGGCCCCGGGGTGTCTGGCGGAGCCCTCCCGTGCCAGCCGCGCCTGTCGCCCATCTTTGCTCCTGTTGTGAGTGACCGTCGGGGAAGCGCCCCGGCCCCGCAGCGAAGGAGTCGAGAGGTATCTCACTGACAGCCCCTCTGTTCCTGTCCCCGTCCCCCATGGCCTGCCAGCGCCTGCCGGCTCGGCAGCGGCGTCTATCCCTGCCCGCAGGGGCACTCGGCGGTGCCACCCCCCGCCCGCTGTCGCCCGCCGCAGTCAGCGGCGATGCTCGTACCGACCCAGCCCCTCTCCCTCCTGCCTTCCCCCATCTCTGTGGCCCCCAGGGCTGTTCATCCCCCACCACGATAGTAATTTAAAAGTTTTTCGTCCTTTAAGGGCATTGCAGTTGTTGGCGAGGAGAGTGACAATTTGAAAACTCTTGCCTCGACTCAGTTCTTCAGGACAAGTTATGTCATCCACAACGCAGGAGTTTCCCTGGGGATTTTGCCAGGCGCTTAAAAAATCAGGCCTTGCGCACCCAGGCTGACGTTCCAAAGAGCTGTGGTCAGGAGCTTTGAGAAGAACAGGGGTGACTCCACATGTTCCTACAAGTTATCTGCTGGAAAAAAGGGATGAGAAATGGCCCAAGACACCCATTGGGATGTGGCCATGGAGGTGCTTCCACGTCTCTGTTGATTCAAAGCTTTCTTCATCAGTAAGATGCTTTGTAAATTCTGTCACTTCTTTTAAACCCCTGGTATTTAGAAGCAGTTTGTTCCTGGCCTTTTAGGTGCTGCCTAGCAGATCTTGTGCTTTTAAGAAGTTATGACAGTTACAACATGAAGTTATCACTAGAACATTGGTTCTTTTTGTTACTGTACAGTCAGTTCAGGTTGGGAACTAAACTGATGTGATTTTCATTATGTGCTTCATGAATCTCTTTGCAAAAGAAATGTTTTTCTGAGAGTATTGCAACTTTTCTGCCTCTATCTTACCTAAAGGAATTGACTCAGCTCACTGGTTTGGTGTCCCTGTCAGTAAATGTGTGGATCTATTGGACTGTTACAAGGTATTTAACAAGAGCAGGAATTGAATATAACAGTTTCTGGCAAAACAGCCCAACAGCAAGTAAACAGTAGGCCTTCCCTCGTGATAGGAAAGTGTTGCTGAATAGAATGAGTTTGCTGGATATTCTTCTGTCTAACTTCAATACTGCATTGAAGCTCACGAAATTAATTTCATTCTCAGAATCATCTGGGTAGTCTTAATACATTGGCTCACTCGGAACAGTGAGTTGCACATGAAGGTTTTTATTGACAGAAGTTTTCTGTGGTCATATGGTGACTTTTTAATGTTTTATTCCTTCCCTTGAAGTGTAAAAATGAAGTAAGATTCTGCCACTTTTAAATTTAGATCCACTTGGATATTGTTCCATTTCACCTCTGGAACTCCTGGTTTTAATATTTCCTTGTACAATACTCTCCATGTAGCCCACAGTGTGATCAGAAGGTTCTGTTCTTTATTTTTTTCCCAAGCTTGTGAAGAAACCTCTTTGTCTGCTCTCTGTCTTGTTTGTGGTGAGAAAGCTTTACAGCTAATTTGGCATTGCTGTGTGCAATCATTCTCAGTCTGGCTGAGCCAGACCTCCTGAAGTACATGATAACACGCTTTCCTCCTCTCGAACAAATTGTTTTATTTTAGGCTGGCCTGTGCTTACCCCTGGTTTTTGCCAGCCCTGTTGCCAAAGGGGCAGCCTGTCCTGCTGAGTCTGTGGAGAAATGATTTCAGATGTAGTGCAGTACTCATCTGAGTCTCGGGAATGACCTGAAAACCACTGGAAGGTGTAGGGCACTGATTGATGTGATGTCCATTTAGTCTCACCTTGCATTAGTGTGTTGCCTCCCTGGCCCCGCACACTGTCGCATGTGCATGTCCCGTATCTGAGGATGTGGAGAACAGGTAATTTCTTCCATTCCCTCTGTTGTTGTCTTGCTCCTACTGGATCAGAGATGAACTAGCTGTTCTTCATCCTGTCTTTTGAAGTCCTTATTGTGCCTTTAACAGTGTGTACTGCTTCAGTTGAAAAGACTCATGTCAGAAGATTATTGATGGTCAGAGTCAGGGGCATGCACTGCCCTTCCCGAGTGATACTGGAAAGCAGAAGCAGACATGCTCACTGACATAAATCCTACTGTGTTTGCTCGCTCGCTATTGTAGGTTTTGGCTGGCAAAATATTTGTCCTCGAGTAGCACCTGTTCTAGCCCTTCATGTTCAGTATGCTGGACTATTTTTTTTGGATCCGAAGTGGTTTGGTGCTGTTGTAGTGCTCTTTGTCACTGCTGTTTTCCAGCCCAGTTTTGCACTTAAACAGGGAAGAGTAACCCATATGTGTGTAAGGGTGAACTTGTTTATACTTTTGTCTTGTACGTATCCTGTCAGTTCCTTTACTCTGTGTCAGTGAGGCAACTTTACAATGTTATACCTCTCTCTTCTAGGAGTTCTGTTTTCTTTGGGCATTCTAGGAATATATTCTCCTTAGGTCAGGGTTTATTTTCTGTGGGACCCTTAACATACTTATGGGACCTATAAAACAGTAAATTCATTTTACAGTGCAGCATGAATGTGTTGGCAGAAAGATCAGCAGCAGAGATAGCAGAGTGTTTAAAATTGGAAACCTTTTGTCTTGATATACTTGGTTTGAGCCATCTGGATATGTTATTCGACTGTCCCATTATTTCTTGTGTGGAGGAAGGAGCCAAGATCTTTGGATGTTTGATGGACATTGAGAGACAGCTGAGAGATTAAATCTGCCTTTCACAGAGCATTCCAGCTCCCTATGCTGTTAGGAAACCATATGCTTGGTACATCACCAGTTCCCATCAGAGGCAAGACTGTCATCATCATTGTGTATCTCTCACAGTGTGGGCTGAAGGCACACTCTGATCAGGTGTGTCAGGGACTGTAGTTCTGCTCTGCCTCCCCTTCTTTTCCCTCACCCCTCAAGTAATACTCTTGCCTGATATTTTCTTTTTGTTTTTTTTTTCCCTAGAGAGAAAAATTTACACCTCTCTCTTGCCCACTGTGTCACATCTTAAAATCAGTGCTATTTTCATTCCTTAAATGTGAATCCTGCTCTATGTTCTGGTATAAAAAATTATAGCTTTTCCTCGTCTTCAGAATTTAGCAAAAAGGACAGCCCACTTTGCAGTGCTGGAAACTTCCCAGTCGTTCCTTGGATTTGTCCTGATTCCTCAGTCCCCCTACAGTGATTTGCTGCCCAGGTGTGCCTTGCTCCTGTCACATGCTCTGTATCTCAGGTGTTTGGTTTACTTTGTCATCAGGTGGAGTGGCTTGTTTGTCTAGAACAGAAGCTGTGGCGTTGCAGCTCTTCTTGGGACCCTCATCAATAATACATATAGAAACATGGAGACATTTAAAACTGAAAGAGGCTTAGCTAATTGCTTTTGTCATTTGGGTAAAAGATTATGATCTAACTCAATAAAAATTATACTTATGGCAGGTGTCTTACAAGGTGGGAGCTTCTTGCAGTATGTGAGCAGGGTGAAGCCTGGGCTGCCCAAAGCCTCTGTTCAGCAGAGGGAGCATGCAGCAGGTTTTTTTTGCTTGAAATGCATCACAGAACAGCTTTAATGTGTGAAACAGCTTTCCTGTATACATGGAAAGCTAGATAAAAAGGAAGAGCATTATGATGATGTCATGTGTATTTCCCAAGGGAAGCGCAGGAGGCATTTGGATGTGGAGTAGATGATACAGCCCCAAATCCCACTCTGTCCATGTGCAGGGCTCCACTGCCCACTCCAGCAGCACCCTGTGCCTCACACTCCTTTCTGGGATGCTGCTTATACTCATTTTCCCCAGCCCATAGCCTTGCCTCTGTCCGGTGGCATAGCCTGGTCTATTTATACTACAGATCTATTTATATTGTTTCAGGATAACTTTCATCATTGTTCCAAGTGCCTCTGGAAAGAGAGACGGAGGCTTGCCATGTAGCTGCAGACATTAGAAAACGGGAAAAAAATACTTCATCCTCTGCAAATGTTTTCCCTCTTGGCTTGTGGGGCTGATGCTTCATTTAACTTCAACCAAATGTCAAATAAAGGGGGACTGGTTGAAAAGAAATTGTCCTTAATTTATGGAGTTTCTTGTAAACAAGAATCAGCTCTCAGTTTCCCTCCCCTTCCTGCTTATGTTTTCCTCCTGCCCTGCTCAGAGTGAACTTCCCCCTATCTCTCTGCTCTAAAGACATCGTCTGTCAGCCCCTTTTCCTTCCTACTCAAGTGTTGCAACTTAGGTCAGGTGGTGCCTTATCTTTCTGTTTTCTTTGTTAACTTTTTCTGTCTCTAAAAAAGTAAAGGAAACAGAACCTTTTGAGGATGAGTCTCTTCAGGACCACGGATACAAAAGTCGGATTTTGTGACACAAGCACAAAGCTACGGATCAGAGGAGTGCTTTTAACAGTTGGCATTTGGGCAGATCTTTAAAAACTTAATTTCTGAGCCTCCTCCCTGGATCATTAGAAAGCTACTACTTGGGGTTAAAACACAGCACTTGCATTTTTTTGTGAATGTGTGATTGGGGCGGAAGCTATTCGTTTCAAACTGTGGCGTTTAATGAGACATATGTCCCCAAATGCCTTCTGGAATAATTGTCTCTGGTTCCACAATGTCACATTGCAGAGACAATATTCATTGCTGTGAAATGCAGGTATCCATGGAGTGGAAATCTGTTGCTACATAGTGCCCCTGGGCTGTGACCCAGGAGTGTGGGCAGCACATGGATGTGGACAGTGGCACAGTCTGAGTCCTTGTGCTGTGAGCAGGCAGGCCTCCTCAGAAGTCCTGCTTTAAGCATATTTCTGGCCCGAGAGGCTCAAACAGAAGAGAGTAATCTTAAAACAAATTTTAAGATAAGAATGCTGTTCTGAGATTAATTTTACTTAGAGGTATTTAATTTTGTGATGCCTCCCACCTAAAAATATCCAAAAGTTTGCCAGTGGAAGTGTGAGCCTCCATGTGAACCTCCACTGGAAGCTGCTGACAGTGTGTTTCCTGTCCTTACCTTTCACTGATCCCCTGGGGTGCTGCTGCAGCAGATGATTTGGGAGAGGAGTACACTGGCAGCTGAGGAAAAAGGCCTAAAGGCAAGAGAAGAAGATAACAAAGAGTAACCTTATAGGACAGGAGAGAGAGAAAACTTAAACTTCCAAAAGACAGGTTAAGTAGGAGGCAGAGTTGTAATATGTTGTTAAAACATGAGCAGACTTAGTACTCAGGTTTCTCTTCTGTGTTTCATTGCTTTCTCTTGAGGACCAGAACTGAACTAGTGTCTGCACTAACTGCTGTTCCCTGATTTCAGATTTATTGGTTCCTTTGATCTAAGAATGCAGCAGAGTCAGAAGTTTTATTCCTTGTGCTTGACTGTTCTCAAGACTTCCAGTGGTTCCAGCTTTATTGCAAGTTTCACAATATTTGATATTTTCCATTAAAGTTCAGCTCCAGAGTTCTAGGATTACAAGAAAATCCTTATTTAAAATTGCTGTTGCACTTCAAAGTTGGAGGCAGGGAGCATGTGAAAGCACGAACATTTGAAACAGAAAAAACAAAAGGCAAATAATTGCATTTTTTCTTATTATTCCTGATCTGTTCTAATTATTTGCTGAGGGTCTGACTTGTGATTTATTTGCTGTTTGGTACTGAAAATTGACATGCTCCGTGTTGTGTTTTGTTGGTTTTTGCTTTGGTGACCACCCAGAATGTCCTTATCCATTCTGTAAAAAGGGGCCTCCACTGTCCTTGACCAGATGTTTCTTACACATACCAACTTTTTTGCATAGTGTCAAAATGTTTGATGCTTCAGCCAGGAGGGCAGTGTCAGGGTCACAGATAATGTTGTGTACACTGCTCAGCCTCACGGTTTTTTAGTTTGTGGATTTGGGTTTGTTTTGGGTGTTTTGCTTTTTTTTTCCCCCCAGCCTGTGTTACCTGACGCCTTCTACTCCTGTTCATGTTGAGTTATAAACATGAAGATATCCAGAGTATTCCCTCTGAGAAGAAGGTTGTCTGGATCTTTGTTGGGGACTTGCTATTAACCAAGCAAATTGACACAACAGAAATAGTGAATGTCTGGAATTCACTATGCAGGGTGTCACCACTCAGTGGTCAGGCAGTAAGAAATTCCTCTGAGCAGTCCCAGCAAATAAACAGAAGTAGAAAGATGTATTGTTAGAGATGGAAATGTGCCTCGTGCCAGGTATTCATCTGGGGAGCCAAACAGCAGAGGTGGTGCTTCTCCCCCACAATGCTCTTGAATTTCAGGTTTAGTTTTTGGCAGTTCATCCCTGTGTTGTCCCTTCCCCTCACCTCTTCTTCACGGCGTGTTTCAACAGATCTGGTGGCTGGATCCAGAGCTGACCTACGGCAATGCCAAGCCATTTGTCTTCACACAGGGCCACTCGGTGTGTAACCGCTCCTTCTTCCCCTGCTTTGACACCCCTGCAGTGAAATGCACCTACTCAGCTACTGTCAAGGTAAGGGACCGAATGCCTGGCAATGGAGCTCTTTGTTGCTGTTCACTGGTAAAAGCATAGTTACATCATGTATGTACACACGACAAAAATATTAATTGTGATTCAGAGTTATAAAAAGTACTGCATTTTTTAGGTCCTATTCTGGTTCTTGGGCCAGAACCGGGGTAGTGCCACAAAGGTAACTCTGTTACCTATCACACTTGGGTCTTGCCTCCGCTGTACTTAGTGCTGAAAGAGTAATTGTGAAATGGATAATATGAGAATCTGGCTGGTTGCTTCCAGTAGTGGTTGTTGATGATAATACTCAATTCTATTTTACCAATTCTCGAAAGGAAAAAAACCAAAGTTTTTTGAAAGCAGTATCAAATAATGTTGCATTTTGAATAGATGCAGTAATTAGATATGTGGGTGCTATTGGGGTAGCTGGCATACAGGAGGAGTAATATTTTTGGTTGGTATGTTTTCATGGGCTGGGCAGACTGTAGTATAAAAACCTCACAGAAATCTTACATTCTGTGTTATCTAAAATTATCATTTTTAATGTGCATCCTCAGACGCAGATGAAAATAGACAAGAGATCTGTGGTGTAGTCATTCAGCTGTGATCATCTGGTGAGTTGATGTGTATGATGTTGGTCTTCCAGGCTCCAGCAGGCATACAGGTTTTGATGAGTGCCACCCAAAGTTCCTACCTGGAAGAGGAAGGTGTATATCAATTTTACATGGAATATCCAGTTCCTGCCTACTTAGTGGCCCTGGTGGCAGGAGACCTTATACATGCAGACATAGGTCCAAGGTAAGGTTTGCAGTGAGTTGATTCTGCATTTTGTGTCTCTGTACTGTGCTTTGTGTTATAAGAACTGACATTGAGTCAGTGATATTGGAACAGCTGGGTCCGTGAGCTGTGAATGTTGAGAGAGTTTGAGGTGTGGTTGGGTGTAAGGAAATTCATGGCACTGCACTGGCAAAGATATATTCCTCTTTCATAAATGATGCCTATTGTCCCCTGCAGTCATTACAGCTGCTTTCTCTTTGCCTTATTGAAGGGATCTTTGGTTACCTCTTGCCATGGAGCGTTAGCCGAGGAGGGCCCGAGTCTGATGGGAGGCCTCCTCTCACTATTACCATACATGGAAGTGTGGTGAGCAGTCAGGCTATTTTTTCTAAGAGATAATTCAGTTTGCTGAAGTATCACCTGATGTTTTCTGTTTTCTGACAGGAGCAGAGTGTGGGCAGAGCCTTGCCTGCTGCCAACAGCCATCAGCAAGCTTTCTGGCATTGTTGAACGCTGGTTGACTGCTGCAGAGAGTCTGTATGGCCCCTATATATGGGGAAGGTGAGTTTAATCAGTCTCCCAGGAATGTATAATGGGAATATAATAAAACAATATTGAGAAATGATCATGCTTTCTCCCTGTGCAATAGCAAGGCAAATGAGCATTTTAACTGACAATTGTAGCAGCTGGAAACAAACTCCAGAGTTTTGTCTCCACTAGTGGCAGGGAGGACCATGAAGGCACAGACATGTTTTACCTGGTTTATGGGGCAGAACTGGAGGTTTCTAAACAGTGGGTCTTTCCTAAGGAGTGAAGATGTTTCGTGATGCAAGCCCAGCACTGAGCCAGACACCATTTAAAATGTATGGCTGTTTTATTTTTCTTATTTATTTCTGCATGTGGCACTTGAGATGTGATATATTTATTGTGGTAGGCCTGAAGATACTGAAAATCATACAAAAAAGTACAGACTCACTGAGAGTCCAAGTCCCAAAACCAACATTAATACTTCTTGAATTAAGCTTGACTATGTATTAAAAAAGAATGTTTTTAAGGGAATAGTTTCATTTTTTGGATGGGAGAAAATGTTTAAAAAGGCTTCCTATATTTCTTTGCTAAAGGTAAGCAGGAAGATCACATTGTTGTTAACTCTACAAAATGTTGGTTGAAGTAATCTGACAACATTGCCCAGTGTGCCAGTGCTGATCATTGGTAGAGAAATTTAGGAAACAAACCAAATATTATTGTTGTGTTCTGAAGCAGACAGATCTGAGTTATTTTGCTGACACTGCATGTAGACCAAATCAGTTAATTCATTGATAGCTTCCCAGTCTCTCTCTTTCCAGGGGGCCTCTGGAGACTCAACACTTTGTTACATTACTGTATTTACTGTAAACTTAGTGGTTCTGGCTCTCACATGCACAACTTGTGATGAATTTGTGTGTATGAAGGGATCATGATGCTTTTGGGAAGTGCTGGATCTGCTGCACGTGAAAGGGCTGTCAAGTCTTTATGTCCAAATATGAGCAGGTCCTTGGCCAACAGAATAAATATTTGATTCCCTGATCAGAAGAATTGGGCACTGCTGGTCTAGAAAGTTTGTTTATGAAGTCGTATAAAGGTCTCAGATGAGCCTTTCCTAAAGAAAGAAAATGTTACTCCGTGTCTTCTGAAGTATCTGTAGTTTACTTACCTCCTCTCTCTCCTCTCTCCTTAATTTTAGATATGACATAGTTTTTCTTCCTCCATCCTTCCCTATTGTTGCCATGGAAAACCCATGCCTGACCTTCATCATCTCTTCCATTCTGGAGAGCGACGAGTTTTTGATCATTGACGTCATCCACGAGGTTGCCCACAGCTGGTTTGGAAATGCAGTCACCAACGCCACCTGGGAGGAGATGTGGCTGAGCGAGGGCCTGGCCACCTACGCGCAGCGCCGGATCACCACCGAGACCTATGGTACAGCTGCAGAAACATGTCCCCTTATCCACTCCTTACCACAACAGAGTTGGCTGCAGTGGGATATTTGCCTGGGAAGCTCAAAAGTCTGTAGGGAGCTGGTTTTCAGTTTTAATTTTTAATTTTTTTTATTTATTTCTGGAACACACACCCTCACACAGCCGCAAACTTTGCATTGAACACTTTAAGTGCTTAGAGTTTGATGCCTTGGTTTGGGTGGATATTACCCTGATATGGTAAAGAGGGGCTTTGAGTAAGGTGTATTAGCACAGTTGTAGGGACTGTGGAATTACTGTTGGGTACCAGGCAGGTTTCATGTCTGAGCAAGGTGAGCAGAAGATAGTCCAGAGAAAGATGTAAGGAATCTTGCTTCGTCTTCCTCCCTGTCGCTTGAAGTAAACACTATCGTTCAAGTGGAAAACTTAGCAAGGAAGGCTAAAATGTTAATAGTTATGGATGTTAAGTATCTTCTGAATCCGAAGATCCATTTTCTTCTGCCTTTATCGTGTACAAGGGTATAGGAAAGATCTCTTGACTTGTCAGTGAAATACAGCTAGTTTGGCTTGAAAGCATGGAATGTTCTGCACTGCAGTTAAGGAGAAGAGAAGGAATAGCCTACCCAGTTGCAGCTGTAAAAATTGTGCAAGGTGAAAAATGTATGACAAAATATGGGTAGGATGATAGATAAAGGTTAAAAAAGATAACACAGGATCAGTAAGATACCAACCAAATCTAATCCTTTTCTCTTTTCACCCAGAAGTGACATTTACTTATTAATATCCTTGGCAATGAATATGGAATTGTGTCTACTCTTCTACCAGTGGCATTATGTTTTTGTAGCACTTGATTGCTCCCTGAAAGTTACCTGTACAATACTTATTTCAGTGCTGCTCTGCTTATCTTGCAAGAATTGATAAGATGATGTCAAGGATGTAACTTTAGTGTAGTTCTCATGCTGCTTTGTTTTTCAGTGCAGCCTGCTGCATAATCAGAGTGAGGAAAATCACTGTGTTAGGTTCTGACTTCCACTACAAATAAAAAGGATGCTTTGCACTCAGATTTCTCTGCCATTACATTACTGTGATTCTGTCTTGCTGTTGTGTCTTTTGCACCTTCAGCAGCTTTTACCTTATAGCTGTGCTAGTCCTGCACAGGTCAGGTTTTGCTGGTCATTTTTCCACAACTAACAAGTTATTTTCTGGGATAGGAGCTGCCTTCACATGTTTGGAGACTGCATTCCGCCTCGATGCTCTCCATAGACAGATGAAGCTCCTTGGAGAAGACAACCCGGTCAGCAAGCTTCAGGTTAAACTGGAGCCAGGTATTGCTTTTGGCAGAGGCTGCTGTACACAAAATTATACACATTTGTATATACACACTGCTGGAAGATAGACAAAAAAGATTGGTTTTTACATATCATTTATAAAAGAAAGAAAAAAGAAATACTGGTTTGTAAACCAAGCTAAAAGTAAGTGAGGAAACTTGACCTTGAAGTTTTCTTCAAATTTAGATAACTCGTCTTTATAAATATTGTTCTGCGTAAGAATAGAACAGACTCACTGCATAGAAAGAGTTTGAAAAACTGCCTTGAAAGCTGTGTGGGCTTGAAATTCTGAATTTATAAAATAAAGTAATTTATAATGGACATATATAGAAACATCACATGAAATCCTCTGCTATCGAATGTTCCTGGTTTTATGTGTTCACCTAAGAACTATGTATGTGTGTATTTAGCAGGCAGATAGACATAGGCACTTGCTCCAAGTTGAGCTGTGCAGAGGCTATTTGGTTATTCCCTGAGCTAGATGCATGAATACAGTTTCTGTATCTCCTTCACTGATAGTTCTGTAGTTCTGAGATTGCTGTTGGAGGGGTGAAGCAGTTTTCAATCTAGGTGATATTTAAAACAACCTAACATGCAAGTGGAGATGATACTGGAACCGAATGGAAAAGCACATGTTGGAAGTTTCAAAAAAAGGACCAAGTAGTGATTACCTTATATTGATATCTTTGAAAATTTGTGGTATGGCAATTCCCTGAGTTTGGCACTGAAAAATGAAAAAGGATTCGTTTTCAGATGTTTTCCTTGACCTCTAATTTGGAGTGACTTGTTCCATTGGGAATTAGTAGTTACCTTACAATAATTGGGTTTTTAATTATTATTTATCAAGCTGTGTGTTTGACTGCATCCATTTGATTTACTGTAGTAACTTAAATGTACTGACAACAGGCTGGTTTGGATTTTGAGTCACTATGTTTCCACTTGGTGATCTCTGAGGGATCTGTATACTCAGAAGGGCTGGAAATCACTGTCCTCATAACAGTGTCTTATTGTCTTCTTTCAGGTGTAAATCCCAGTAATTTAATGAACCTCTTCACCTATGAGAAAGGCTACTGCTTTGTTTACTACCTGTCCCAGCTTTGTGGTGACCCAAGACACTTTGACTCCTTCCTAAGAGTGAGTGTGAATAAGCATGTGCTTCTCTTGCGGTTTAGAGGTGCTTTTTTTGTTGTTGTTTGGTTCTTTTTTTCTGGGTCTTGTCACTGTGGCTAAATGCTGGGGTAAAGTTGAACACAGGTGTCTGAGATGGAGGAATATTGTGGGCCTATCTGTCAACCTAGATGAATCTTTCTAGGAGATTTCTTAGAT
The DNA here is from genome assembly GCA_013397135.1 of Pachyramphus minor. Taxonomy (NCBI): domain Eukaryota; kingdom Metazoa; phylum Chordata; class Aves; order Passeriformes; family Tyrannidae; genus Pachyramphus; species Pachyramphus minor. The sequence goes on from VYXB01000622.1 coordinate 18,819, forward strand.
TCTGAGCTTATGAGGTGCTACGTACAGAGTAGTAGTATATTTTTATCTCTTGTTTTCTGCTCCAAGTAATTAGAAATCTACTCCAGCACAGATTGCCTGTGACTGGAGTGATGTGGCTTGATTCACTACTAAGAAGTGTTAGCTTGTTTTTTTGCCAGGGTGACAAAGGGCAGGTTGGGGCCTTGGAGCACATTTGCAAAATCTGTAGAAAATTATCAGCTAGTGACTTGTTTTTGAAAAGGAAAAAGAGATGGTACTCAGCTGTCAGTGTATTTGCAGCTACTCAATTTTTTTCTTGTTATGGTGCTTCACTTGTCTGGGCAAAGAGGGAGAATATTTTTCATGATTATTTCTTTTAAATCTTCAAATGCTTGTTCTCTCTCTTCTGTTTCTATTTTTTTATTGTTGTTGTTGCATGCAGTGGTTCTACATCAAAAGGAAGCTATCTTTCTCCTAACCATACTTTGAACTTTTTACTCTTTCAGGCCTACATTGAGAAGTACAAATTTACCAGCGTTGTGGCTCAAGATCTTCTGGATTCCTTCCTGAATTTTTTTCCAGAGCTGAAAGAGCAATGTGTTGAGAGCAAAGCAGGTAGGAGATTTACTTAGTTAACTGTAAACACTGTAGAAAATCTGGATGATAAATTTTGTGGTTAGCTTGAAGGATGCATCAGGAAATGCTAAGGTGAACAAAACCCTTCGGCAACAGCCAGGTGTTTGTAACAGAATTTATTGTTACTGTCACTGTGTTGGGGAATGAGAACATCTTAAAATGCCGAAAATTTTGGCGTTAATTATCTGAGTGGCCCCTGGTTAACTTTTCCATTAACTCACCTTTCACTCTGCAGACAGAATGATCAGTGCATGTGAGATTTACACATGCTCAAGTGCAGGGAAAAGGTAAACATACTTTGAAATTTCATCTGTTTTAATTGTTGAAAACATGCCTTGAGAACTGTAACTTTCCCAAGGTCCTACACATACATATAAAATCTCTTCCATAATGTTTCATTCTCTCTTATGTCCTCTCTTTATATTGGTGGATTTATGGAAGGTCTGTAATCTACTAGGTGCTTACTAGCCCACTTGCTTAAAGAAATGAGACTAATGTTATTCCTGCCATGTGTCCACCCTTGCAAGTAGTTATTAAACCCATTGGTCAGTTTAAACCAGGCTGGCAGGGGAGTACAGCTCTTGAAGACACTGGGTTCCTTCAGCTTTGTGGAGAGGAAACTGCCTGTGGAGAGGTGTAGATGAGTGAGCTTATTGTGGGGAAAAGCTGCAGCAGGAGCTCAGCAGCTCTGTGTTTTACTGGACCAGTGGTTGGCTGATAAGTTAATCACAGCACGAGCTAGTTATTGCCTGGCTAATATTCAGTGGATGCAGGAAAGAGGAGTTTTAGGGTAGATGGAGTGGAACAGGAAGTATTGCCAGGGGTTAGAAAAGTACTGAGGTGGTCAAGGGTCAAGGGAAAGAGCTTTATTGGAAAGCAGGCTCTGCTGCTTATGCAGAAACTTATTTTTTTGCTATTTTTTGTGTAAATAAATTGCTCGTTTTTACTGGTGGATAGGAAGAGTTCCTAGTCAACCCTCTCACCTCCCTTTTTTTTCTTTATGAAGCAGGTTTTGCCCATTTTCTTTAGTGTTCCTCATAATCCTGAGAAAGAGAAATGCATGCACAAAAGGTCTTATAGTTTGATCATAGACACTTGTCAGCCTGGCTGCCTTAAGGGCACGTGTGGTTTTTGTACTTACTTGCTGCAATGTTGAGCTCTAGAAAGCTCATGGTTAGGTTTGGAGAGGTGTTACTGGCACTCCTCCGGGTGTTCCATAGGCTATCCCAATGACACTGCTGTGCCACTGTAACTATAGGTTGGTCTGATTTGCTGTTGTTAGAACCTCTCCTAACTATGTTAGAAGCAGTCCTGAACCTTGAGGCAGCCAAGCTACCTGCAAAGATCCCTGTTCTACATATTTAGTGTTCCTCATTCCAGGACTGGAGTTTGAACGTTGGCTCAATGCTACAGGACCTCCATTAGCTGAGCCAGACTTATCTCAGGGATCCAGTCTGACGAGACCAGTGGAGACACTCTTCAAACTCTGGACCACAGAGCCCCTGGACTCTGTTGCTGCTGCCAGCAGCGTTGACCTCACTAAATGGAGAACGTTCCAAACTGTGCTTTTCCTGGACAGATTGCTGGATGGGTCACCACTGCCACATGGTGAGTCCTCTTATCAGGAAAGTAGAAATTATTCCTGGAATAATTGATTGAATCCTAAAGAGCTCTCTGGTTGATCTTATCATTCATGTAAAGTCAGGTTGGATGGGGCTTTGAGCAACCTCATCTAGTCAGATGGGCAGATGTCCCTGCCCATGGCAGAGGGGTTGAACTAGGTGATCTTCAGAAGTCCTTTCCAGCCCAACCCATCCTATGATTCTGTGATTTTATGATTTGTTATTCTCTGGTGACTCTCAAAATCAACAAAATTGGTCATAGTTCTTTCTCTGTGTGTGTGCTCTCTTCAGAGGTGATAAAAAAGCTTTCGGAATGTTACTCCTCTCAGCTGGACTCCATGAATGCAGAAATCCGTATCCGCTGGTTGCAGATTGTAGTCCGAAATGACTATTATCCAGACCTTTACAAAGTCCGTCGCTTCTTGGAAAACCAGGTACTAACTGCTGGATTAAAATCACTGCACCTCTCAGTGCATGAGACATGTGCATGAGACATGCGACGTGAAAGACCTTGGAACTTCTGCTTCCTGGCCAAGTGTAGCCCAGGTGTGTTGCGAAGGGGCTGAGCATGGCTCACCTGCTAGTGGGCGGGGAGGAATGGGCAGATGTAATTTGAAATGCCTACAGATAATCTCTGCTTCTCTAGCCTGACTCAATACCCTTGTCCCAGCTCTGCCCCGTGCATTTTTTGTGTTGCTTTGTTGCAGCCCTGGCTTTTCCAGACCAGAAGTTTTCACACTGCTAAATCATGTGATTATTTGAATATTTACACTTCAAGCAAGGCAAGGGCTCATCGAGTTTCTTTCAGTAGTTGTTATTGTGCAGGAGCAAAAGGTTAAGGCATGTATTCAGTGTGGCCTCTTCTACTTGGCCTTTCTGTTATTTGTAGAAATGTCTCAGAGAGCAGATGTTTTTATATTATCATTCATAAAAATCTTTGCATTAGACTTACTTAGAATAGACTCATCTGTCTTTTGAAGAACCTTGTTGCTTGTCTGCAGTCTGAAGTTATTCAGGGCTGTTGGAGTGTAGCTGTAGGAGATCTGAACTTCTTGATTTTACTGAAGTGTTTTTATCCAGTTTTCCTCTTTTGCAGATGTCTCGGATGTACACAATTCCACTTTATGAGGACCTTTGCACTGGTACCCTCAAGTCTTTTGCCTTAGAAATTTTTTACCAGACCCAAAACCAGCTGCACCCCAATTTGCGGAAAACGATCCAACAGATCTTATCACAGGGCTTGAATCCGCTTCCTGCCATAGACACTACAGCAGTCACTACAGACACACCAGCAATGGTGCTTGAGGACAAAGTCTCAGAGGCCACAAATGGTGCCATTTCACTCAGGGATGTCAACGTGTCTGCTTAGATCACCAGTTCATGCCAGCCACAAAGCTTGAAAATGGGGACAGGAACAGAGGAAAGATACCAAGTGTTGCCTCCTTTCCCTCAGCCTTGCAGCTCCAGCGTGTCATTGTAACTGGATTTCTCTCCCAAAACACAAAGCAAATGTGCCTTCAAGTATCCAGTGTGTGACACTGCCAGGTTTCAGAGATCTCCTTCCACTGTGTGATGGATATTTTGATTTGGTTTATACTGGGCAGGGACTCCTGAGCAGTTGCTTCTGCATGGAAAGTGGATAGTTCCCTTTCCTGAGGCTCTTCTGGATGGTTTCTCTGAATTGTTGATTGGTGGGGTTTTTTTCTTTTTTTTTTTTCTTTTTTTNTTTTTTTTCTTTTTTTGTCTGAGGCCACTGAGGCATGTCCTACTTGCTGTGTGTATGTTGCTGTGGAGTGTGTATGTGTCAAGCTGTCATTGTCCTGATATTTGGGCTAAAGTTCTGCAAAGGAGAGACTCAGGAATTGTCAGTGGCAGCAAACACATTTTCATGTTAAGCTCCTTCCTGTGACAAAGGTATTGCGATTTGGGAGGAAGGGGATTAATACTTCAATAAGAAACTAATTTTAAATCTCTCCTGTTCCCCCTGCCCACAGGTGGCTAAATAATAATAATAATAAT
>VYXB01000623.1:0-82158 GCA_013397135.1 Pachyramphus minor
AATTCTTACTGTGGGGGTGGTGAGACACCGCAACAGGTTGCCCAGGAAGGTTGAGGATGACCCACCTCTTGAAGTGTTCAATGCCAGGGTGCATGCAACTCTGAGCAATCTGGTCTAGTGGAAAGTGTCTCTGCACATGACAGGGGCGGTTAGGACTAGATGATCTTTAAGGTCCCCAGCCTAAATTTCCCCTCTTTCAGTGTGTACTATTAATCCTTACCTTATCACTACAGTTCCTACTGAGTCGTCCCTCTGCAGCTTCCCTGGAGGCTCCCTTCAGACACTGGAATGTTGCTCTGAGGTGTCTCCACAACCTTCTCTTCTCCAGGCTGAACAACCCCCAACTTTCTTAGTCTGTAGGGGAGGTGCTCCAGTCCTCTTATCAACTTTGTGGCCCTCTGGACTTGCTCCAACATGAGACTTACATTTTTTTCATCACTTAGTATTGACCATTCTTGTAAATGACATATAAATATTTCTGACAGAGTAGAGCTTTAGTTTTTTTCATGTGATCATTTTGTAGGGACTAAGCCTTCATTCACTTCCTAGTGATACTTGCAGTGAAAACACAAAAGCTGTATTTCCAAAGATTAGAAAAAAGCAGACTTTAAATAGGAAGAGAAGTACCTTCAGCATAAAATTGTGCATCTTCAGAAAGAAATAGATTAAGTAGTGTTTAAGAGAAAACAGGTGCCTGAGCTTCACCAGTCTGCAAGAATATGACTTCAATTGCTACCAGTTACCTTTATTGTGTCACACACATCCAAAATAAATGGATACAGCATTGCTATTTGACTCCTTGAAATACAGCAAGAAGTAGTTTGCTTTTTCATAGGGTATCTAAGCAAGCGGCCATAAGAAATGTCTGTATTGGATGTTTATACTCTGTGTTAAGAGAAATAAAACAGTAGAGACAGCTGCAGAAGACAAAGAACACTTACCTTCTGCTTTCCCCCAAAAGTGAGGCAACCATCTCTAAATTGCATAGTATGGATATAAGCTGTAGGATAACACGCACGATTCTCATTTTGTAGCTGAGTAGACTAGAATAGGCATGACTGAATTTGTAATTTATTTATTTGTTCCTTTTGTTATTTATTACCCAGAGAACAAACAAAAAGCAGTGTTTACTGAAGAATGCCAGTAATGGGCCAAAACTGCCTTACGGTAAATACTCTGACGTCCACTTTTCAGAAAATTCCACTTTTTACTTTTTACAAGATCAAAAATAAACTGATTTTGTTTAATAGTATCTTTTTAATATAGGAAAGACATTATGTATTGAATTAGAGAACCATTAACTGCTTAATAAAAAAGCTGTCATAGCAGTGATTCACATAAGGAACAAACAGTTCCTAAAGCAGAGCTGTTTACAAGAGCAAGTTCACTGTCTAACATCTTTGGAATCCTCATTTGGAGTAATGGAGGATTAAAGGCCCAAGATTCTTTTTTTATTCCTCCCCCAGCCGCTATAAAAGAACAACACACCATTTTTTGTGGTTTTGAAGGAGACTAAAACTCTTCTAGCTTTTACTTTGTTACCAGCATCCAAACCACAAGTTAGCTCTTTAGAAGGGCATTCCTTTTGAGTACTTTGCTGTAATCCAGATTTAAGACATCATGTGTTGGACATAGTCACAAGACACAAGTCACTCATAAATAACCTGCTGTTTAGCTGTTAAGAATTGAGTATCTGGAAGCAAGCTTAAACCAATCATCCAGTATAAGGACATTCTAAATTATCATGGGTAATTAAAAAAAAAAAAAAGTGAACTTTTAATATTTTCTGTTCTCTGCTTTTTGTGGCAGGGAGGAGGGAATGTGTAAGATAGGGCAGGGCAATTTTTTTCCTCTATTCAAGCCTTGATTTGGAACAATTTCACTTAAAGGAATTTAAATCTGCTGCAGCTCTAGTCCAGCTTGATGAGTCCAGTTGCACTTAATTTGTTGGGCAAGAATGCAAGACACAGACACTTGTAATATTGTATTGTTTCATCATATCTGCTTTCACAGTTCATGGTTCTTTAAGGCAGAGATTCAGGCTAAACAGTTATTCAAAGTAAGCTAGCAGACCAGTAAGCATCTTTGGCCAGCTTGTCCTGTTAACAAGCTCTGAGTGATCATCCCGGTAGCCATTTCAAAATTCCGGCGTAGTAGGACTGTAAACTTTTCCTTGACCAGCAAACAGTGATTTAGAACTTTAACTCAGCTGCTGGTAAACATACTCCTTCACACAGACATCAAGACAGTAAATTTTTTTCATTTCTAATGATACTAAATTGCAGTGAGGTCATGTAGTCAAGGAAAAAAAAAAAGATAATTAAAAATCTGATTCTGTGTAAGTCCCCTGAAGACCTGTATTTCAAGATGGACACCAACTCCTTTGCAATGAGTTGTTTTCAACCCTTAACCATCAAACAGTATTAAAAATAAACAAGCTAGTCTAAAACAGTCTGAAACAGACCTTCTAGTGGATTTATCTTTTTATCACCATCTCTGTTAAAGGAGTTGTATAATTTCAACATAAGCTACATGTTCTAATTAAAATTTCCCACCATCAGTTTAGCTCTCCTGCAAAGTTGGATGACACAAGCTGAATCAATGAAACTTCTGAACTCGGTGCAATTTAAGTAGCCATCTTCCATGATCCTAAAGCAAGGAGCAAGAAAGCATCCTCAGTAGCAGCCTGCTCAGGCTGAGCAGCCAGTGGGACAAGGTTCTAGTGACAGTTAACTAAATCAGTTGAGATTTAATTTTTTAATGTGGCATGGCATTTGTTGAACAGGTTCAATGCAGAAAGTTAGAGAAAGACACTGCCATCAGACACCTGTTGAACCTGTGAGGAACAATTCTTAGCAGGCTCTGAACTCCTAGTGTCAAATCCACCACAAAACCGAGCTACAGAGGACAGAATAAACAGCCACATGATCACTTGGTATGAAGAGTTGCTTCTGTTTAATGTCATTAGGTAACATCACTTGAGATACTACAGTTTCATATAATAATGTAACATCCATAAGTTTCTACATTTCCAGTTTGAGACTTTTTCTTTTTTTTTCTTTTTTTTTTCTTTTTTTTTTTGCATTGCAGAAAGTGCAGGAGAGGTTTATAACAAGACTAATTGAGTGAATGGCTGAATTGGGTACTAAGCTGTATTCAAGTTGACTTTCTTAGCTCTGCAGATCAGCAACTGCTTAGGCATTTTATTTAACAATACCACTTCAAGTTTATATTTACTATTAACAGAAAAACCTCTGACACAGTCATCACCACTGGCCAAGAATGTAACTGTTACAGTCAGTTGTAACTAACTGATTTAAAAATCTGTTAGTAAAGAGGTTCTTGAGCAAAGATGTTTTTCAAGAGTACTACCTCACATTAATGGCAAGAGGTGGTGCATCTGTTCTCAAGCAGTCTAGGCACGGAGTGAAGCCATTATTGTCTTTTTGCTTTCTAACATAATGGAAACATGCTACACTACACCATGTGACAACTTAAACTGAGCAACATCAGCAACATTCACTGAGACATAAGCAAGAAGCCTACCTGCTTGTTCCATTTGTCTGCCAAGCCACCTTAATAGTAAAGTAACCTTAGTAGATTTCCCTCCCTGAAAAATGCCATATTAGCACCAAGACAACTGTTAATGTCCACAACTACCTCAAAGTTCTGCAAGAAGTTTTTCTGCTTATCTGACTCTACAGTGTAGGCCTCTAGTACTCAGGGCTTCAGCAGTGCTGTTGCAGACCCCGCAGTCCCTTTATTAAACATTTATGGCAGAATGATAATTTTACTTTTATTTACTAGTGTTAGACTCTTTTCCTCTACATACAGTTCAGTTTTTGTGGCTCAGAGACAAGTAATGTGTCCAGTGACCAATTAGAACTGAGTAGCATCCACTTAACTTTACAGCTGGCTGCTGCTGTGATAACAGGCAACAGACCTAGCTGTTTATGGTGTGGAGTTTTAGCTACTAATTTATGACCCTTAGGTGTAGGTAACACCTCTTCCCCAGGTACATTAAGTTCCTATATTTTGGGACTGTAAGTGCTACATAAAAGAAAAATGGTGATCGTATTTACAAGACACATGACTTAGTGCTGCTAAGCTCTTCTACAGAAGATGGCAAAGAGCTAAAGTAAAGTTAACATCTACCAATATGAATTTGGGTTTCCAGCGTGAGTCAATATCCCCATTTGCTTTGCCCTGAATTATCATCTTCACAGCATGTTCTTTGAGTGTTCATGCTTTGATCCCCCTGGATATGCTTAGGTTGCAGACATCATGGAACAGCAGCAAGAGTGACAGACAGCAAAGTGAAACATGTAGAAAAATCATGTTGAGAAGAGGTCCAGTTATTCCATTTATCCTTTTCTGGTTACACCTAGTATAATGGAAAGGAATCAGCATTAGGACGGTTGTAAGCTATAGCTTTATTCCTGAAACTAGATTACAGCCACTGAGAACAAAACTAAATCAATAAATACCAACAACCTTCTGTCAAAAGCTACACAGTATTTCAGGGGAAGACAGAGTATGGAAGAGGTATAAATTTGCTGGATCAACAGTTCATGTTTTCTAGTCAATGGTGTAAGAGTTAGAATAATGTTAGTTTCTAGTGACAAAAGTTCTTATAACAGTTTTTGATTTAAATCAGAGTAAGGCTATAACATCCTTATTCTAATTTTACTCTGATTCACCTGGAGTCCCAACCTGCAATTATTTAGGTGATTGAACTTCAGAAAGATGTATGGGCACTCTATGCTAACATGCTCCTAACTGAAGGTATTGTCAGCCTTTTTGCAGCACATATTTCCTCATTAACTTTCCTCAAGGAAAGGAAATCTAGATCTACTGTGGCATTGAGATTTAAGTCTGTGTAAGAATAAAGTCTTTGTTTTAAGAAAGCAAAGCTGGTTAGGCTTAGACAGATTGCAGCTATGTACAAGTCTGAGCAGAGATACTCTATCAGACTTGTTCTTTTAGGGACTGTTTGCCATACTTCAGAGAGCACTAGTGTTAAAATACTGTAGTTTTTATAGCCAGCCCTTTACCAAAGATTTCCTCAATCAATTTCAGAGAATGATGTAGGTTGTTTTGTTAGTGGAAGACTTACCTGATCTACGCAAATGGGTTGCCAAAATTATCATCAAAAGGATCAGAATGTAGTTTCTGAGATTCCTTACAAGGAAAGAGAAATAAGCTGTTAGTGGATTTCCAGGTTTCACCAGATTACTATGCATGGCTTTATCAGGTAGTTCATGCTACAAACACCTGGAAAGAATGCCTCAGAGTCCCTCTTAAATACACATTAACTGTACTGCTTTTACAAGAGAAGAGGCCTCTAGGCTGTGTTAGCAGTTATCCTAGTACAAGGCGAAATATCTTTCAGAAAAGCCACATATGGTTACTGAACAGTTCTTTAGAGCTGAGACAGGAGAGTCACATTGAGATCTCTTTCAGTCAAATGCTAGAAGTCTAAAGTCAGTATTCTGGAAATGATCCAGAATTTCCACCAGGGGCTTCAAGTGCTGTGTCCCAAATGGAATAATGTGGTGAAGCCACTTCCTCATCCAAGGAGTGCTGAATATGGAATCTCCCATATGTTCATCTAGAAAGTTGCACAATCCACACTGTTCAGTCTACTCTAAAGAGAGTGGAACGTGTCTGCAGCTACACTATTTTATATGCTTTTGTAGAAGCTCCCAATACTGAAGAACTTTCTGTTAGTGCTTGCAGCTTGGGGAACCGGTTATTGAGCCAAGCCAAATGGAATAATACTTTGTTAGCCTTCTTGCAATAAATGCTTCCGGTTAGATTACATACTAGCCTCAAACATGCAAAATGTTTTTCTTATACGGTCTCTAAAGCTAGAACTAAACCAGTGTTCAAACGTAGGTACCCCTATAATTAAGGAGAAAGAAAGGTGTTTTTGTGAAGGTGGTGTTCTTTTGGTTTTTTACTACTTACAGATGAGGGACTGAAAAGATCTGTCTTAGCCTGACTTTCAAACAGACTATCAGCTGGCAGCGCAGTTTGTCGAGGAACAGGCTTTGGTGGTTCTAAGAAAGAAAGAGATACTGCTATAATCACTTAACAGCTTTAGCCAGTACTCAGCTTTGCCTGTATAGCAACAGCAAGACTCATATAATTAGAAACACGAAAAACTTACATGGCATTTGCTTTGAGTGACCTCACAGTTTTAACTCCTGCTTGTCACTCACTAAACTTAAGCTAGATGGAAATTCTAACACTGTACAGACTTAAGTGTACCTCGTTCTAGTCAAGTAGTTTAGGCACTAGGGGACAGTGTTTAGCCAGTGCAGTTGATCAGTTCTTTGATTTGTTAGTGGAGACAGTCTTTCAACCCTCTGTTTCAGTAACTATTAACTCAAATTTTAAGTTCTATCAGAAAAGATTGATCAGCCATCCCAGTCCCCAAGCAGTTACCCAATCAGAAGAGAGGAGAAAAGGAAAAAAAAAAAAGTCAAAATGTTACCAGGCATTTTAGCAGACAACTCACTAACTTCCATATTATTATGATCTGTACTATCTTGAGGAATACCTACTTTACAATTAAAGTAATTGCTGAAAGCTCCAGAAGCACCTGAAAGGCTTTGCTGCTCTCCTCTCCTCGCTGGTACTGCAGGTGGCTTTGTCAGCTGGAAGTCTTTGAACATTTCCTTGACATCCTTCATCTCTTTATCCCCAAGTGGATCCAGAGCAATGAAAGCCTCACTCTCTTTCTTGGATGGCTCCTTCTGTGGTGGAGTTCTGGGTGGTGGCTGAGGTGGGCTGGTTGTTGTTGACAGGGAGGGCAGTACAGATGCTGATGGAGCAGGTAGTGTTGAAGATGTGAACATGCTGCTCTGGAAGGGATTTGCAGCACTGGATGGTTGTGGCCAAGGACTAGTTGGAATTTGTGTCGGCTGTGGCCAGAGGCCAGAAGACTGAGTGGCTGCTGGACCAAAAGATGCAGATTGGTTCCAGCCTGACGTTGCTTGAGTACCAAAGACAAGTGGTTGAGTAAAACCCGTAGACTGAGCACTTATCATAGACCCAGGAAAGCCTGATGTAGTCTGAGTGAAGGAAGATGTCTGTGTAGTCCATGGTGATGCAGTTAGCGGCAAACCACCTGGGGGGAGATTGTTGTTACTTCGTTCATTTGAAAACCACAAGCAGGAGTGTGTCAATTCTACACGGGGTACCAGCAAAACATTTTCGTGTACTGTTTGCAAAAATCTCTTGGTTTAGACTTACAAATCAAAACATTCGGGGAGACGTGGGGGTGGAAGAAGAGGTTTAATTTTTTACTTTGCTGCATTTCAATGCTGGAAGAACAAAATGGAGGTTGACATAACAGAAGGAGAAACATACTTAGTACTAGCACAGAAGAGACAGATGCATTTACCATATAGTTACTTCTGTGTAAATGATTATTAAAATTCTGCAGCAATATTACCCTGGCCTTACAAGTTTTGCTTGGCTCACTTGAGCCTTGGATACCCAAAGCAACAAACTGTTGTCAAAGTTAAACCAAAATCCCCTGATCCAGTTAAGAATGCAGAGTTTAGGCCTCTATTCACAGAATTTAATAGTTTAGGCCAGATTAAAGAATTAAAGGACACAGCACTACACAAGAAATAAAGTAAAAGCCAGAACTCCTGTTTTGATGTTAGCAGATCTCAGACTGAAGCAAGACCTTCACTTTGTAAACTAACCTAGACCAGCCAATGAATGGGCTGTGAAGAGGTCCAGCGGACTAGTTACCAGAGGTCCTGTTTGTGGCACTGAGCTCAAGCTAAAGCTCTCCATAGTTGGCAGAAAGAAGTCTGAGCTGAATAAGTCATCTGATGCAGTCTAGAAAGAAAAAGAAGTTTTTGTGAGATGCAATTGGTAGAACATATGTAGCATGGTCAAGGCTCCCTAGCCCAGAGCTACAAGCCTTAATTTCATCTAAAGCAAAGCAGGGAGCTTTGATGTTTCATTTAGACACCAAGTATAAGAGTTTCAAACATCACTATTTTGTTCATGCCTGTGGAGATACATGGCATTAATTAGATATAATATATAGTAGTCACAAGTCAACAGCAGAAGAGTAGGACTTGAAATGACTGAATTATTTGCTATCATAATAAGCTCCCCTCTGCACCCCACCCTTTTAAACACTATTGCTCAGTCTTCAGTGGCCGCTACAGTTGTGGCAAGGCCAGCAACTGAGTTTTGCATCATCTGAGTACAAGACAAACGAAGCTGACCCAGAGCTACCCGGTGTCTAATTGGGCAAGTCATTGAGATTGCCCTCAATAGGCAAACACTGAGAAAGTACATTGATTTCTGTAAGTTGATACTAGTATCTCACTGTTATGAAACCACAAGTTAATGGGCATACTGCTGTCATAACAGGTTCAGGCATTATATCAAATGTCAATATGCTTAACAGCATACTTACCAGACCTTTACAGAAGTTTGGCAGCATTAAGGAAGAGAGTATAGAATTTAGTGACCATAGATGCTATGAAGCATTCATGAATATTAGAAGGTACTACAGCTGCAGAGAGGTTTGAGTAAGCATGGCAGGCAGAAGAGAAACAAATGTGTTGTGAAGCTATTTAGCTAGTTACACAGTATGAAGAAAGAAAAGCTTCCCTCACCCAGCTTCTCCAAGTAAAAGCATGCATATCACCATAAATTACTTGAATATTGTTCACCTTGATAGACCTCCTTCCTCTTCCTGGTTTGGTACTCTGTGGTGGTGGGCTAATTGTTATAGACTCATGTGTCATGAAATGGATATTGTTTTCAGAATCCAGCTTTACTCCATTCTGCAGAGATAATCCTTTGGCAGCACCGTTCACAAACCGGTTTGATGGGACTTTAAGAAAGTCATTCTGTTCTCTGTCTGGTACCCCATCTGGAGTTCTTGCTGCAGGCGACTTATTCTCAAGTGGCCACTGGCTTGTTAGTGCTTCTCGTTTGCCAGTTCTATTAGAAATCTGGTCAAACTGTTTACCAAAGTAGTCAGCATTACCATTTGAAGCACCATTACCCCCCGATGTCAAGGGACTCAGACTTTCCCTCTTCTGATCAGATATTAGAGAATCAAATGAAGGCGGTGCAGATTGGTCTGGCTGTGTGAAAGGATCATCACTGAAAGGGTCTGGATTAGGTGTGGGAAAGAAGCTGAGATTGGCAGAGAAAGAACTCTCAGGCAAGAAGGGTGGCTGTGCCTTTGGTTGTGGAAGAGAGGCTCTGATGCCATTCAAGAAGAGATCCTCTTTTGCAAAAGTTTGTTTGGTCTCAATTTCAGAATTAAGGTCCACTAACAGAACCTCTTTAGCTTCCTATTTGTTCAGAGAGAAAAATAAGGTTAGTTTTATGTAGGCTTTGTTGCTTGGTGCAGAAGCTCAAGGAAAATATCTGCAAGAGAAGACATTCTAGCATCCAGTATATTATACTAGCAAATATTCAAAGTCACACAGGAAAGCACTGCTGTCTGTAGTCAAATCATGGCTACTTGCTTTCTGAAATCCAGTACTGAAAGCACCTTTTTACAGATCCCAAAGTTAAATATGAGACACTTGTTCTTCAATCTAGTGACCACAGAGTCATTAAGCACTAATTATGCGTAGGGTTTCACTTGAGTCAAGAACCCCTATTTGAATTCTAGTTCTTAATTTTGAAAAGTGAAATCACACAGTCTTATTGTGACTTCAAGTTGCAGTCTCAAATTCAGAATAAGACTGGAGAGCTATTTGCCAGTGAAGATGTTAATTCTCCACCAAGCACACAGCAGAAGGGTAAGACTTGGTCTCTATAGCTGGTTTGACAAAACTAATTGTATCACGGCTGATGGTGGCTTACAGTGCCTGATTGAAAGTAATAGAATTTTTGGGCCTTACTCTGGTATGACTTTTGTGCATTTAGGCCAAATTTTGAGCTAGAGCTACTAGAATGATGTTAGCTACTCTAGTTAGTAAGTGAGTACTTCTACAGCCCTACCCCACTAGTACGCTAATGATCATTAGAGACATTTCTCAGTAAAACCATTACTTATTACTAGGACTTAATTTGCTTTCAAAGCAAAAGCCAAGACAGTAAAGCTAGACTCTACTTACTGTGGGACTGCTCATATCAGGAGGTGTTGACATATCCCCGAACAAGTCCATCTGGTCAACTACCTGAGGCCAGAAATATTGAAAGAATTGGTATCTGTTAGAGTTCTTACAAGAGCAAGAATCAAGCATGATGCAGATTTACTGTAAATCCATCTATAAATACTGCATTTCCCATACAATATGGAGACAGTCAGTAATGAACTCCTTAATGGCATCAGCATGAAGTTCTATAATTTAACCTACCAGTTTCATTTTTTCAGCTTGATCAGCTTCACCCCCATTCTGTAATAGATGGATATAAATGTCAGCAATAATTGGAATATCAAAACTAGCCTCAAGCAAAGGACTTGCAGGTTTTAAAGAGCAAGTGATGGAAAGAGGAAGCATGAGGGAAATGACTACTGAGTTCCATACAACCCTTTTAGTCCCATTTCAATGTAATTAGGCATCTGATATTGCCTCCATAATGCTAGCAGTGTAAAGAAAGTCACAGCTAGTTGTGGTGCAGCAGCATACCTATCAAGAGAGGTTGAGTTGGAGTGACTTACCTCAGTCTTACTTGCTTCTTCACTCTAAAGAAAAAATAAGGCTTTTAGTATCAAGATGTCATGTAGAATATCAAAAGTCTCTCACTTTGGAGGAGGTTACCAGACCTAGATAATCAGATTGCTGGTACAACTACCAAACAATAACTTCAAGTGTTCCTGGATTTAGACCTCAGAGTCAAATCTTACAAGAGCCCAAAACTCAGACAAAATTAAAGACAGTTTTATTTCTATTCAGAATAATGCAGTCGCCATATTTTTGCTCACCTTTTTATTTTCTTCTTCTTCTTTCTTCTTCATATTATATATTAGTTGGAAGAGATCCTTAAGATCAACAACTAGAGGCTCAGCCTGAAATAAAGAGTAGATTTTAGGCCATGTACTATTTTCCCCTGTACTTCTACTGAAGAAATCTGTGCTGCAAGCCAAAGTTTCCTAAATTATGCAAGTGTTAGGTTGAGATAACAGGAAAAGCAAGAGTTTAAAGGCCTTTTTAGTCTTCATACAAGAGAGCTTATGCAGAATCTAAGTGGAATGGAGTATAACCAGTTTAAAACAGTTGTTAACTCCACAAGAAAAGTGGCTGTATTTGTGCTAAGCCTACTATGTTTTTGCTAAGAAGCTTGGAGCGAATACTTCAGAAGTACATGGCAAGTCCTAGAAGTGCAAAAATTTATCCAAGACTTCTGGTGGTCTCCCGAGAAGAAACACATTTTGCATTTGTCTCTTTTTTACAAACTCTGAACCTAGAGAAAGCTTTTATAGATAACACTACATTTATTTTAAGAAGTATACAAATATCAAATGAGCAAGGTAAGATTATTGTCACCTCAAAGCAGAGACCAGCTTTAAATGGGATCTGTACCATGATGACAGTTTAACATGTGTTAGAAAGCATGGATTTCCCTGTACGCCCATTAATGAGAATGAGAGGGTGGCAGGTTCAGCTGTTCTGCTCTGGAACTTTTGCTTTAGGCATACAGCAGCTACATCAACATCTAGAGTAGGACAGGTCCCCCTCTTCAGCCAGTACCATTGGCTCAAGCAGAGAATCCATTGAACAGATCTCACTGTTTACTTCTGTTCACCATCCTCTCCTAATCAAGGGTTTTCAACATGCAACTGAAGGAAGAGCCATTTAAAAAGTTATCAGATTTAACAGAGAGTACAGCTGCAGCAGACTAGAGCTGCAGAAGTCCTTACTTTTCAGCTAGAAAAGTTTGTGTTGAAAACAACGAGCAGCAAGTCAAGAGCTGTCTACAGGTTGGGTGAACTTAGAGATTGGCAAGCAGCACCCCATGGTGAAATGAAGGAATAGACTCCAGAGTACATACAAAAGGCTTTTGTACTTAACCTACAATTCCAGTGAAACCAGTACAACACAGAAAATTTATAAACAGACTTATAAACAATGAAACAGACTTAGGAGAGGGTCCTCTAGCTTCTAATAAAACAAAAATATGCTACAACAAGGAGCCCTCGGTCCCATCTGTAGCGGGTCTGAAGCTGCCAACAGGTTCTCCAGGAGGGCAAGCAGGGATGTGTAGGAGAAATTTCTAGCTTTGAAGTCTTGATTAATCATTATAGTGACTGTTATAAAAACATCATAATGACAAGCTCGTAAATAATAAATACATAACTTCAGGTTGTATAATTCTCAGGAATATTTCTAAGTAGCTTGTCTCCACTACTGTTTATATACAGACTCTCCCCCTCTTCTTTCAAGAGAAACTTTGCACACAGGATTTTTGCATGAGAGGAACTTATCACAGAGGGATCAGAATCCCTGACAGAAGCAACTCTAGGAAGACCAGGCCTGCCATTCACTGGCCACAGAATCACTGTTGCAATTGACTAAGTGATTTCTCTGCTGTGCAAGACAAAGCATCACAAGAGCTAGACTAGTGGAATTCTATATTCCTGTTAATTTTGAATGAAGCTCTGTCTATTTTACTCAAGAATTAGCATTCTCACTGAAAGAAGCCTGTGATAATGAAATTGTTCATCTCACTAGTGACTTGCATGGTGCATGGACAAATTAAATATTGTTAGTTAGAGTAAGTAAGACTACTTGAATGTTTTTATTTTGGACTACAAAGAAGCTGTACAAGACAAAAGCCAGTGATTGATACAGTCAATTCCTATCATCCTCCTCTCAGGAAAGAATTTATCCATCTCTGCTGGTATTCTCCACAGGAATTTTGTAGGATTACCAGCAAAAAACTGCACCCTTATCACATATTAAGTGTTTACATAATAGCATTGTTCATAGCAAGTGGAAGAGGGTGTCTGATCCATACCTGTTGTGCTGTTTTTATGGCAAAAAATTGGTGCTGGCCTTCTCCTCCACATATATAACCAAAAGCACGGTTGTCTGTTACATCCCGAGCAATAAAGGAGATTTTGTTTACCGGATGCTCATGCTCTATAACCTGTAGTTGGGAAAAAAAATAACTATTGGTTTAAATTGCAGGAGACACAACAGCTGCTATTCTCTGCAGTTAAAATGACCGAGACTGTTAAAAAGCTTCAGTTCAAGACTCAGATTTACCACCCTTTGACTAACCACAATAAGATGTAGCTGTCATTCTGGCAAGAGGCTTTAGCATTACAACTCACTTCACAAGCCAATTTTTATATGTGGAAGTGGGGCACAGTGCCACTAAGGAATCTAGTTCAGATTGGTCTAACTTCCAAGTGTCTCACTTGCTTTAAGAATCACATCAAGAAAACATGTTATATCTTACCCCAGTTTTCTCATCTATTATCTTGATACCAGAGAGGGAGATGTTTACCCAGATCTTCTGTTTGTGTTGACCTTGGGAACGGGCTGCCACTGCCATTCCCTAAAGAGGGTGAATATAAAAACATCAGTGAGACTTCTGTAGGTGGAGCTTTAACTTGTTCCCTTGTATTCCTCATGGTCCTATGACTGTGACCGTATTAGTGCTAATCCAATTATTCTTATGCAACTGTAGAGTTAGAGTAGCATTCCTCAAGCAACATACGCCTGCATAGGTTTGAAGTGATACTCAGAACTTTGTAAGCATTTTAGAGCTTTAAAACTTATTTTAGTTTACAAAACTGCACCATATTTACATGCTTTTCTGGCCTGATTTGAAGGTATGTGAGTGTTTTACACTCCAGAAGTAATAGTTTTTATTGCTGCAGGGCTTCATTCATTTTTTTGTTTATCTGTATCTCTTGGTGTCATCATTGACACAGAGTGCCAACTGATCTTTGAGGTCAATGTTAAATTGTACAGCATTCCCCGCCTCCCCATCCAAAACCCAAGCTCACCATTTGTGATCAAATCCATACTACTAGAATTCACGCTGGATGCAACAGATCCAAAGGAGTGTTTCCAAGCTATTAGAGAATCACTGTCCTTTGATACAGGGATTACAGTTTTAGAAATAACATCTGTCTAGGGTGGTGCTGTTATTACTATGTTACCAGTAAGTAAACTGTATTTGAAATTGCGCCAAAGTGACCTTAGCTTTTGAAAGGTAACTGGAGGTGGTTCCTTACGTGACAGCTCAAGCCCTTACCTTCAGTTTCATCATTGAATCCTGACTCATTTTGTCTCCTCTTGCCTCTGGGACATCATCAATGCCAATCAGTTTAGCTTTGTATCTTACACCATCACCTTTGAATCTAGCCAAGAGAGATTCATCTGTCTTTTCTGGCCCTGGAGACAGAGAAGAGGTCTAGTGGGTCTGTTTGTTTGTTTTAAAGTTGATTTTTGTCTCTGTTAAGAGAGACATGTCTATGTTGTGGATTTGAGATCTTCAAAAAATATATACCATATAAGTACATATTAAAACATTCCCTTGAGTACAGCTGACTAAGAATACTTACCTCTTTCAGTCCTGTGTGCACTACAAGATAGTTATTCCTTTAAGGTCACAGCACTCTCGCAGAACATGGCTCAGTTCAAAAAACACAGTACTTAATATCTCTGAGCTTCAGAACAATTGTTTGCTACTTAAAAGACTAAAATATTTGTAGGCAACAGCCAAGTAGATACAGGTGTTAAGAAAAAACAATGAGCAGAAATGGTTCTTCCCATGACCGTAGAGGATGCTCAGGAAAGCCTTCAGGTGTTATCCCCTTGTACTGGTGTAGGAAGATTTCTCCCTGGTGTGCAAGAATAATCTTCTAGTTCCCACACTAGAACTTTCTATCAGCACCATCATTTCTCTACAACAAGTCCTGGTACTCCTGTCAATCTAATCACTTGGGATTTTAGCTAATTTGTTATTTCTGCTGTTCCTGCTACTAGGAACTGCTTGTTTTTCTTCTCTGTATGCCCAACATACTTCAAGTGTGTACCTAGGTATGTATTTTTATATGAGGAAATTATTTTCACATGATCTAATCTATCAAAAATACATTAACTGATCTACAATAATTTTCATGGAATGAATTTTCTAGCTTCTCTGGACTAGAATCTGTGTCCAGCACAAACCCCTCTCTCTGGAGGGAGTGGAGGCATGAAGTTAAGGTTCAGAGTGATAATTACTTTGATGGTCCAGGTTCTGGTCACCTCTGCAGGAGGCTTTCATGACTATGGGCTTTTGCTGACTTCTCAGGCTCAGCAAATGGCTCATTTAACAAATGGAACTGAGAGCTTTAGAACTTGAGGCTAGAAAAAAACCTTAAAACTAAAAGCCTACCTTCTGGTTAGGTATATTATACTAGCTTATTTTCTCACTCTTCTAGTCACCTTGCAGCCTCAGGGTGGATTTAGCTATAGGGTGATGTTGGTTTAGGCAAGTGTAAAAGATTAAGGACACTAAATAGAGGAGGTTTTCAAGAGGTAAGCATTACTTACCTTTCTTTTTCTCCTTCTTTGAAGATTGTGCTTTTGTTGGAGCCTGTTGTTCAGGCTGGCTGGTGGTGGTGGTGGTGGTGGTGGTGGTTTCAGCTTCAGTAGACATGATGAATGGTGGCCAGTTATGTTTGCTGTAGTTTAAAAAAATGCAAATAACTATTAGTAGGCAGACATTACATTTCACCTTGAAGACTAAATATTCTTATTGGATCAGTTAGTCTAGCTTAGTTTGCCTGCTAAGGCCTGAAAGCATTATAGTGATCATATGGGAAGTACTGACATGTTAGTCTACAGAGACCATGAAGTTATGGCTACTCAGTGATGAATATCAGTAATACCTAGACAGTCGATAACACTGACCTACAAAAACAGGCTGTACTTGCATCAATCTGTTTAATCCGTCAACCTTTAGCTTTTTTACCCTTTAAAGCTTTTTATAGAACCTCAGATATTTTGCTTTATTCTTCTTCAGCTGCATCTCTGAAGTAGGATAGGTGAGAATGTAACAAACATTTGCTCAGATCTGTTCCAAGCACCCATGAAGATGACACCAAAACACCCAAAAGAAGCCAGTAGATATTATTCACTTTTCTTTAAAATGAAGAAGTCTGAGGTTGTACCACCCAACAGGTCAAAATAAATAATTTCCTTAGGTTGCAAACAGATTGTGCCAGGAAAAACACAACAAAACCACAAACCACACCCCCTAACCCGTCACTTGTCTTAACAGTAATTAAGTAACCTTGGAGTTTTAAAAAATCATGCAAGTTGACAAGAAACTACGGACTTTTAGAATTCCACTCTATACCATGCAACCCATTTGCCTCTGAGACACAAATTTAGAAAATAATCTACAGTCACCATGTTTTGTTCCTACACAGCTGAACCACTGATTCACACTTATGAAACAGATTGGCTTTGACTTACCACCCAGAGTGCCTTTATGGAGTAATGGAGATCATCTGTACCAGCCAGAAAGAGCTAGACATTCAGATCTGCTACAGTCTATCAATATTCTGTCCAGGATATTGCAATGCCTTCAGTTAGTCAATTGAGTTTTAGAGTAACAAATGAAGTCAAGAATATTTTTTAGGTGATTAAGTAGTTGGGCTACCCTCTAATTCCCCTTGTATCAAGGCAAGGGGACACAGATCAAGCCACCCCTTTTACCCAGCATTTGAGACACACTGTGTTTGCAGATACAAGTGCTGGAGCATTGTATATCCTCTTGCATTAGAATTTTCTTATTCTCAACAGCTTATTCCTCATTTGCCTTAGTTACAGTTGGTACTTTATGCATTACTTGAAATTCACTTTCATGGTCTTGCACTCTCTCCTACCTTCCACTCTTCCTCAATTCACTACTAAGTCAATAGCTACAGACTGACTCACCCAGCTTGCCACTGAGTAATGGATATCAATGCTTAACTGATTCTTAAACCAGGAAGAACACAGATTCCAACACATTAAAGGGAGAATTTCACTGGGAAAGCCTCCATTTCAATTTAACCAGGAGAGAGATCTTTAGGGAACAAGCTGTTAATATAAGCAAAATTAGATCTAGCTGCTTAACAGATGGATTGTGAATTGCATTTAACATTGCTCAAGTAAATCAACAGGGATAAGAGCACTCATATGGCCAAGATCTGCCAGCTATACCTGTTCTTCTCTGTAAGCAAGTTCTCGCCACAGCTAGAGTACATTTGATGCAAGGGAACAAAGGTGTTGCTGTGAAAGTTTCAAGTGGTTCTGAGTAGCAATATGTGTCAGAGGAGGAGTTTATACAGCAAGCCATGGTTATTTAAGAAATGTTGTCACTGAGAGTGGCTTGTGTGCCCATTCTGACAAAGAATCAAGGGGCTTAATAAAGCCGCCAGGGATTTTGCAGGATACTTGCAACAGTGCTAAAAGCAATCGTGCCTATTGAAAACTGCATTTTAACCAGGGAGAATGAAGTCTACTCTTAAATTAGACTAGCTTGCCTGATAGTATAGTTTTGGGTGGAGGTGGCTTTAGACACAAGCATAAGGAACCTCTCCCTAGATTTATCAAATCCTTCAGAAATAGAGGTAAAGGAAAGAGAGTTAGGGTTGGATCAGTAGCTAACCACCCACTCCCATTTGGAAGATTACTTTTAGAGAACAGAAGGAAAGGGTCCAGAAGAGACAAAGCTAGGACTTGCTGTCAAGAGGCTGAGTTATAGCTTTAGGATATTCTGCCCAGCTCTGCGCTGGAAAAAGAAACAACAATCTCGAGGCAATGAGTCCTGCCTGACAGGGATCCTGTTTCCTCAATTTAATTAGTAGAGCTACAGCCAGATTTGGTGTTACACAACTGCAGTATCTCATGTTGAATTAAAGTTAAGATGTATTAACAAGTAAATAACTTAGGAAGAAGCAAACATGCACAAGCAAGACCTTACTTGGTGATAGATATCTGTATAGGCAGCTGCCATCTTTAAGCTCTAGGCATCTCTAGTCATCATTGCCATATATCTCCTTCCTAGGGAAGCCAGACCACTTACTTAGAACCACACAACAAAATATCCTAAGATGGATGAAGATGGGCAGGGTTACACGCAAGTGTGGCTGAACCTTTGCAAATACCTTGTATTACTACAAAGGTAATTTTCAGTGGTAGCAATTCAGTTTTAGGTTAGTGAGGGCCTTCTGACCAGTTTAGAGGACGCACTCTCATATTTGAGTTCTGGCACAGCTCATGTCCCCTGGGGAGAGTTCACAGTAGCTGACATTTATTTTTCGTACCTCTGGAGAGCTCAATGTCTTTGAGAATCACCTCAGGAGCAAGAGAATTAGTGAAACTAAAGAATGCAAGGATAGAAAAAGGTGACCTTAATATCGGTTCATATTTTAAATAACTACTTCTTGACACGTGAGTTAAGCCACAAGACTAGCACAAAACTGCCTCAGGCTTTACTTTAAAGTTTCACTGGATTAGGGAGGGCAACATTATGTAGCTTAAGCTAGCAGTATTCTAGTTTGCTGATCATAAAGGAGTGTCAACTACAACTAAATATGGATTCTGCGCTTCAGACCTAAGCTAAAGCTTAGCAAGGTCTGAAGCACACTTCAGTTTGTCTTATCTCAAAGGAAAGTTCTGGTGTACTCTACATGCAAATAACTAAAATCTTCTGTTTGTAGATCTAGCTGTTGCTTGTTGACTTCCTTTCAAAGTATTCAGTCTCTTAGTATTTCCTTACTCTAGCTGCAGGTAAAGCAACAAGACTAGAATTATTCTATTGCACTTCAATTTTGAGTTCATCTCAAAAAATCAGCCAGTAAATATGGCAGGGTTAGAGATGCATGTGCTTTTACACAAGGATGCGAGGACAGTCATATTGCCACAGTAAAGATCATTTCCACAGCAACTATGTCAGCACTGTTGAATTAAAGCACTTTAAATCTGCCCCATGAAGATAAGTCCATTGCTATCACCACACCTTAATTACTTACTGTGCTCTTATGATCTATCTTAATGACTATGCTAAATGCACTGTTTCAAAAGTCGAAAGACTACAGATTTACAGATGCTGCCACTTGGGAGAACTGCCCCAAACTCATGGCTCTATCAGAAGGTATACCATACACATTTTTTTCACCCACTTTTCAGTTGACTCCAGAAAGGGCTTGTTCAGAGACCATTAGCTGAATCTTCCTCTTTTCCTACAGGGACTCCCCTTGGAAGAGTGAGGGGATCCCCCCTTAGGGAAAGACCACATGGTCCTTGAAGCATGACTGTTACATACTGCCAGGCTACTCTCAATTCAAGCACTGTACTTCATTTCCACACGTCTACCTTAGGAAAGCCAGTCTTAGGACTTCTGGCACACTGTGCTTTTGGTTCTTCTCTGAACTCTCTACAAGGAGAGCTGCCAGTAATGACAAATCATCCTTGAAATACCTGCTTCTTAGCAAAACTTGGAAGAACATGCCAAACAATTTTGTTGAGCAACATTTAGTTTCCCTTAGTGAGGTTTTTACAGATATCCTCTATTTAAGCAAGGAGTAGCAACATGGTAGATACCCTTAATTATTATGTTTTTGTCCTGTGCACAAGAGAATTGGGAACCTTAATTATGGCTGTAGTCTGTCATGGGCTTAGGGACCGGACCGAACAGCAACCTCAACAGATGGGCTCTTTTCCCCCCTCAGCAGACACAGATAAACATCTCAATATCGATGAGAGATTATCTGAGAAGAGGTTAGGGACACCCAAAAAGTCAGAGGTAGATAAGCTAAACATCTGCTCAGAAGTGTAATACTTTGTCCTTTTCACAGTTTGTGCTCCTTCTTTGTCCCTGCAAGTACATGATTCAGCTCAAAGAGTTATTGTATGTAAATATTAACCTCAAAGCAGAATCTGCAAGGCCAGGAGAGGACAAGAGAAACTTTTACTGCCAAGTGCAATATAGTCTGTTAGGATGAAGTAGTAACAGGAAGCACAGCAATAGTTCAAGTGCTGAACATGTTTCTGTGGCAGGTTGTTCCCTGCCCCATGCACTCTTGGAGGGTTAGTCAAATTCTTCTTGCTAGAAGGTTGTATCAGAACCTGAACAAGGTATTCTTAGAAATATGTCTAACCATCAAGTAAACCCATTTTCAGTAAATGGTAAACCTGTTTCAGTAAACCCAATTTCAGGAGGCTGGTAGAAAAGCTTTCCACTTGAGCAAATTCAAAACTTGAGTTTTCAGGCTAAGAAAACAGACTAAAGGCTACACAGCAGTGCATAAAATGAATAGCAAGAGTCAACGATGTAAAGCCAGATAATTAACTAATAATGGACCATTTTGACTAGCAGAGTTCTACCCATGTTAGAACTATAATAGTGCATTTATGTAGAGCCCCAGTATGAGTGGCTGATATTTGCATCTAACAACTTCCCAACTATTGTATTTTCTGCCTAGTTCCTGCTGCAATGATAGTACCCCAGCCAGCCTTGAGAAGCACTAGGTATGCATTATTAAATCAAAAACATTAATGTGCTAATCCGACTTTTGTCTTCTAAACAGGGTCATTCATCCTGAGGAGTCAAAATATAGTCTCAAGTGTTTTGTTTCAGTACTAGAACATTGATTTCTCTAGTAACTTGACAGTGTCTAAAGAGTTCAAGTGAAATAAATGTTCTGTAACGTGACAAGAGATTACAGTGATTTAGAAGGAAAGTTCCACATGCTTGTTCTGATGCAAGCCCTACCATTACTTTTTTTTGTCTACTACAACAATCAAATTTTTCTCTTAGGAACCAGCATATCCAGCAACTAATATACAGGAGAAGTAATAGTCTTATCTACAGTTAGATTATACCTGACATGTTCACACTCATACATAACAGGTAGCTTCTTGAACGCAAGTGGTAGAAGAAAGTTCACAGACAGCTTGAGAACTGTTCCCTTCCAGTTTTTTCCATGTCTGGAGTGCAAGAGCAGCATTACTTGACAGAAAGGTGACTGAATACAGGCTCTTACACTGCAGAGGCTCACCCACGGTTCTGTGGTTAGTTTTGTAAGAGAGACAATGAAAAGCACATTGAACTACACTGCCTGGTAAGTGAAGCTATTCTGTCATTCCCACAATTCAGTAATGTCTAGATTAGCAATCCATTCCTCCGTTCAAAGAGCCTGTTTAACTGTCCTGTTTAGGCTGTAGGTAGGTAGAAACATGATTTATGGCTAAGAGATCATTTGCTTGATATCAGTTAAGCAAGGCACTCACCTGCTGGACAAGTATAGTAGAATAACAGGACTTTACTTTAGGGAACATCTTTCGTGCAACTTGGTTTAAGACCTGTCTTCTTACCTAAAAGTATGCATTGACACTTTGCTGAGGTATAAAGGCAGACTTTTGCCAAGGACTTCCTCTGTCAACAGGAATACCTGTTTGGAATAAGCTACAACAGTACTTACATATTGCAGGATACAGAACATAGTCCAGCTGTCTTCATCATAAAAAACCAGTAATGAGAAACAGGGAAGGGTGACATTCATCTGCTTGGTAAAGACAGAAGTATGGTATTGGACACATTAGGGAATACCTACTTCTTTCATTCTGCTCCCTTCCCCATTACCAAGGACAAAATTGATAAAGACTTTAGTACTCTAATTGGCCATGTCAGCTACAGATGTTGGCATGCACCATTGCTGGTGCAGGATCATGTCTGTGAAGCTACACAGACTTTTACCATTCAGCCAACTTGCCAACTGCTATTTCATCATTTGAAAAGAACAGTCTGTTCTCATCACATCAGTGCATAAATCTATTCTGAGTGTTTTGGTTTTTAGCAAGAACACAGAAATTTAAACTTAGTTCCCGAAAGTGTTTTGTGCACACTTGAATCACAGCCAAGAGAATATCACTAAGTTAGCAGCTGGAATTGAACAGGTTGCTTAGTTCAAGTGGTGCAACTGGACTGGTACTTTCTGTCATTCTACTGTGCTTTTAAGCCCATGATTTCTGATAAGATAATCAATTACTTCTCAACACAGTTAGCACAGTAGCTCTGTTTTGGATTGTAATTCCGCTTGTCATGGGAATAAACACAACTGTTGAATGTTGAAGGAATATTAAAACAGAGGGGTCAGGAGAAGTAGTGAAAGCTATAGTTGATGAAAAATTTAGAACAATATAAATTAGCAAGCGAAAAGCATTTAATGAGCTAGTGCTACCTAGTTCCCTGAAGACTTGATGTCAGGATGAAGAAAACTAACACTGTCACAATCTGTTTGAGCTATTTTTCAGCCAGAAAGTTCAGTGTCCAAAGGTAGTGTCTAGTTATCTAGCTAGACCATCTCAGATTATGAGGTGTTCAAGGAATAAGACAACATCTTGCAATGAGTCTTGATGCCAACCTTTCCAATCTCTGCTCACTTTCTAGCATTCCAAGCTATTAATTTTTTAGATTAAGAACCCCCTTCACTTTTAGTATGAGTAATAATAGCATCTCAGCTCCAGATCCTTCCTTTAAAATGAAATTGACAGGTATCCCAGCATGCCTCTTCTTGATAGAGAACTGTTAATTTGGTAATACAGATTTATTATTAAATTATATACTGATATTATATACAAGAATTTTCTTCCTATAAGTCTTCCAGAAAGGCAGAAGGTTTTGCAATATGCTAAGGGGCCACACCTCTATACCACTCTCTCCAATCCTCTGTTCTGAAACCTCATAAATTGGTGGCCAGAGCTCAGCAGTCTGTTCTAGCCATGGCTAAGGAAAGCATCACCTGACTACTCACAGAATAAGGAATCTCAAGCCATGTGGTTGCAGCGCCTACGTCTCAGTCTTACTTGTTGAGACTCACTGGAGTCTCACTGGAGATACCAAACAACCTGGAAGCAAAGAAATTGTTATTCAAGGCAGTTAGTGTTTACTCAGATGCAACTGAGTTTGAACTGGACAACAAATCAAACACTTCATTTCCAACTGCACTTCTAAGGCCCTCCTGCCTGGAAGGCCTGTTTCTGATCTTCTTTTTAGTTAGTATAGTAAAGGAGTCTTGCCAACAACCATGCTTTTCACCCCTCCTTCTCAGAGCAGGAACTTGACACATATTGAAGCTGTTATCATAGGTTATTTCAGCTGCATGCTGTTAACTGTCCACTGCTGGCACAGTTATCCCCCTTCACAGTTTGGGTGTGTGCAAGCTGTACTGAGAGAGATTGCGTATGTTCTGCACAGTTTAAGCTGAACTGTGTTTTCTTGCCTGTTCACAAATGTATCTGTATGAGAAACAGAATTTTCCTGTATTACTCTTGTATTCAATGCAACCTAAAACCAGGCAGTCATAGCCACACCCTTGAGTACTGCAGTTTGCTTATCCAGCCTGATTATCGCATAAGAAGCCCATCATTAAACATTCATTTCAGCAGTGTTTGAAGAACACTCCACCTAGCCCTCAGACAGTACACTTCTCATTACCTAAGTTGTTGTAGCAGTAACTGTCACAAGAGTCACTCCATGCTACCTCTTGTAGGAGATGCAAATTATGTTAATTACATGTTATAAGAAGGGTGATGAAAATTCCACTTGCACCTAATGAGAGTAGGCTCTTCTACAGCAGCTTCAGTCCTGTTAGGTATTATGAAGTATACTGCTTAGTATAAGGGTTACTCTTGCCTTCAAGATTAGTCATTACAAAGACCCCCAGCCTCCTTCGGATATGTAGTAAGAAAGGCAATGAATAACTAAACAAGACTCCAATCTAAAAGGGTGGTACAGAAAGATCTGTATCAGACATTAGAAAGGATTAACCAGGATTTTCAGAGCTCCACTGCAACTTCTTCAGTAGATACCCTCCTAAACTACTAGTAAATTTTCAAGGATGACTGTTCTGCAGTAAGTTCCCCTATTGATAATTGTAGTTACCCATACTCATGATATATTTCAGAAGAATAACATTGGAAGAAGTGACATTACTTCTCCTAAATCCAGACTATAAAGTAATTCTGACCAGGCTTGCTCTAATTTCACATCTCTATGATGATCTTGAAAGCATACTGTAGGAATGCCCTATTCACATTAAGCGGGAGAGGTCTAGAGTTTACCTTCCATTAACCAGGCTAGATGTTGTTAGCAGACAGATTTATGATTTAAGCTACTAGAAAACTAGTCCTTACTCATAGAGCGACCTTTGTGCCTTTCCCCAAAGCACAAACAACCATGTTCTGAGAAAGCACAGAAGAGATCTATAACGCAGAAACACAGGTTGCAATACTAACACTACATCCTTAGTGCGCCCAGCTACTCTTGTCCCTTCCCAGGAAGAAAGTCTCCCCCGCAGACATACTTGCTCTGTTGAAGAGATAATCCTCACCAAGTATTTCACCTCCCATTTTATTGCTTCAGGATGCAACACGAACTGACAGAGCAGCAGGAAATTCAGCTTCAAGGCCAATAATCTGTCCTTAACTGGCCCTGTAATGTCTGAACTTCGAGATTTAAGGGGACATGAACCAGCTATGAAGCTGTATTACAAACTTTCAAAACCAATTAAAAATTCCTACGGATATTTGGGATTAAAGATCTGCAAGGCATTTCAGCTGAAACACTTCATCCTCAAGAACTCCAGAGCATATGCAAGGCACAATCTTTCAGGTGAGGGAGACTAGAATGGTCTATGTCCCCATTAATCAGGGCTGAGAAACGCTAGTTGGGACAAGATGCTTTATTCAGCACTCAGCTGCCCTGCTTGTAAAAAAAAGGTAATCTTGTTGAAACTGGTACCTCTTGTTTGTTGACTAGACCTTCCACTGTGCTTCATCCAGCTTCTTTATAGCCCTGACACCCTTGAACCCAAATGCCCAAAATCAAGTTTCTAAAGTCAGTTTGTCTTGTCACTAATGATACTTAGATACCTTATCCAATTTGATCTTTCTAACACATCCCCGAGTTCTACTTCTGTGGAGCCCATGCTTAGGTTGTGGAGTAGTAGCTTATGCTTGATTGTGTTTCAAAGCAGAAGTTCACTAAGACCTCTTAGCATCTCCCCCCCAACCCTTCACCCTCACCTCCCCTCCTGTGGCAGCATCCTGATTCTACTAATAATCCATTAGTCTACATGCAAGATCTAAGATTTTTCTCCAAAATCCTTGCAGATTACAAGTTACATCCATAGTATCATTTACTTTGCATTTATATACATCATTTACTTTGTCACAATTTATCCAGTAAGCAGGATTTGCACCATCAGCACTGTTTCTAGAACAAGCTGGCTTTCTCAGGATGTGGAATTTATTGCCAAATTGTACAAGCGAATTTATGCTTCTGTAGTGCTCACATATTGCTAGTCTTGCTGAAAAAAGTCCACAAGCATTCCCAAGGACTGGGTTAACTCAATAGGTCACACAAATGTCCTACCAGTATAAAGTTTACCAGGAAAGGAAAACATCAATGGGAGAGAAAAAAATCTGTATGCTTGGCAACAAGCATACTCAATGATCACAGTATATTGTGCACTTTCATTACTTCTTATCTTAAGCTATGGTTTTTATTCTAAACATTCTTTAGTTCTTTAAGCATCAGCCCTTGAGTCACCCTTCCTTAACACTAAATGCATTTATTTGCTTTCCTGCAGAGACAAAAAACTAACTTTTGTATATATTACGCTTAAGAGTGTTTCTTTTCATATCTGCTTGTGAAATAAAGGCCTTAAGTAAGAATTATAAGTATATCCAGAGCAGCTATTGGTCTGCAGTGTGCAATAACAGGGTTATGCAGGTACTTTGACAAGTAATACTCAGTGAGAACAAGTGGATTTTGTATTGCAGTTATATAGAAATGCTTAGCAATGTAGCTTACGTTAGATTGGACAGTCACATCTACCTTCACAAAAAGAAACTGATGCCAGATTTTTGACATTTGGCCCATCCTTCCAACCAACACTTCTGAGCACAACCTCTGGTGCTCAGCCAATAGCTTTGCTCAATGTAAGAGCACAAGAGAAGTACCATAAGTCGAAGGACTATCACTAGCACTGTAACTGCAGAACAGGTCACTACCAGACACAATGACATCTTTTCAATTTAACATTGCCTAGCAAGGCTTCACAGCCAACTAGAACACACAGCTTCATCATTCATTTTCTGTAATTGAATCTGCATCTCTATTTTGTCAATTTACACAGGTGTTGCCATCCCCAAGCATAATTATGACCTTCCTTTAGCACACAGTAGGTAAATCTAAGCCTTCATGCTCTCAGGTTTGGTTCATTTTGGGCAGCCTTTTAGAAGCAAAAATGTAGCCTTTTAAGGCAAACTAGCTCCATTAAGAGAGGATTCAAACAATTTCTCATTCACACACATGCCAAAAAAAAAAAAAGTTTCCAAGTTAATCCTACCTTACCAGTGGATTTGCATGCTTACCTACTTCATCTTAAGGTAATCAGACTCACCTTTTCTGAGGCATAAGAACTCTGCTACAGAGAAATGCAGTTGAAGAAGATGAGCTGTATTGGCAACACCTGCATTGATCTTATGACCCAGTGCATAGACACTACTCAATTATAAGTTCCACTATATGATTAACTTCATGACACACCACCTGAGAAATCAGTTTCTCGGTGCAGGTAGAAGATTCATTCTAGATAATACACAACATCTATAGCTATACGCATTTAGTACAGGCAGAAGTAACATCCTGAGATTTATCGTCAGACAGAGGTGTAGAGTAAAGATCACCCAAAACCAAAACAAAACCTTACCCCAGCTTCACAGCATTCTATGCTAATCTCTGCTACTAGTGAGATTCTTTCATAAAACGCGTTTATGCGAAATGTAGTGTTTATACATTTAATTTTTACTATATGTAATGATTTGAACCCTCTCCTTCTGCACACACAAAACTGAAACCGCACGTTTATTTTGCTTCGCGCTCCTGCCTCCCCCTGGCCGGCAGTCCTGCCGGAGCCGGGAGCTGGATGCGGGCGGCTTCCACCCCGCCTCGGCCGGGACACGTTCCCCGACAGCCCAGGACTCTCCGTGGGGCCAGGACCGGGGCAGCCCCATCGCCGCCGCCTCTCCGGCAGCGGAGCCCCCCCGGCGCCTCTTCCTGCTGAAGATGCGGGATGCGGGCAGCCAGCGGGGATGAGCCGAGCCCCGACCCGGCCACACACAGCCCCTCAGGCACCCGATCCACGTTAGCGCCCACCCCACCGGGGCATCATCCCCAGCCCACCAGCTGTCACGCCCTCCCGGGAGAAAGCTGTGTCCCCCGCTTCCCCCGGTGACAGCTCCTTCACCCTCTCATCACCCACCCCCCTTCCCCCTCCCCAGGCTGAGCGAGAGCCGAGCCCTGCTCGCAAAGCTCCTTACGGGTTAGATCCGTGCCGCTCCGAGCATGATCCAGTGACCGCAGCCGGTAGCCTGACTGGGACCGCGGGCCCGGTTAAATATTCTGTTGCACTGTCGCCTTCAGATTAGTTAGCCACTCACAGCGAGCGGTGTGGTTTTAATCAGATGCTGGCAGCTGAGGACTACTCAGGAATGCGCTATGATGTTTTTGCTGCTTGGTCTTGGCTACTCCCCCTCAACGTGTCGGTTCTCACAACATTAACCCCTTGCGAGCCGCCGGCTCCGGCAGCTGCTGCGGGTGTGGGAGGCAGCTGGGCCCGCACAGCCCCCGCACGGAGGGGCCGGAGCCCCAGGGAGGACACACGGGGAGGGAAGTGGAGTGCGGTGGGAAACCGGTGGACCCTGCGGGGGCAGGGAATCGTGTGGCCCCCACAGTTTGCAGGGCACAGGTACTTATCCCTCTCGGGCGGCAATGGGCCCAGCATGCTTTTCTAGAAAACGTGTCCCCTTCATGAACGTGGGCGCGGTGATGATGTTAAAAATTCCAAGCCCAAACCAACAGCACTTTTCTTTTTTTTTCTTTTTTTTTTTTTTCCCTCTAAAGCCACCCAAACCAAAATACCACCCTCTCCCTCCTCCATTATCCCCAAATCTGTGGCTAGCTGAACCGAAATACTGGATGAGTGCAATTCAGTTTGTCTGCCACATCCAGACCTGACCTTTGTACTTCCCACTCATCTTTATTCCAACATCTATCATGTTTTATTTCCCAGAGCAGTACAGCTGCTTTCCGACTTGTATGAAAGAGGCTCTGATAAAAACCCACATTTTTGTCCTTGTAGCAGAAGTTTCTTTTTTTTGTTCTGAAGACTGTAAATTTAGCTTAAAATTTATTTTCTCAGAACAGTGTGAAATATTTCTGTTCAAAACTATGACATTTTCCTATACTTCAATACCCAATTCTCTGCAGGCTGAATATATTTGATAGGTATTTGGAAGTTTTTCAAAAGAGGAAATATTTAACACAAAATTATTTTACCACTGGGTAGTTCAGTGTTCAAAACTGGTGGATGCATTCAGCAATCATCCTCATCCAAAACTCCTAAACTATAGCCTAATTTCCTAGATAAGACATGGTATTTATTCTTTTTTTTATGAATAGCAGAAGTGTGCTATTCCTCCCTGTGCCTGAGGTGACGAAAAGCTGGTGGTTGTGTCTCACTTGCCTGTGTCTGTCTTTCATTTAAGAAGTGCTTATGTTAACCAAAAAGGACACGAGGGACGTGTTTTTATATACTAGCCTAGTGTTCACGGTAGGAAGTGCATGTCGTGTAAGCAAGGAGGCATTTGCTACAGTTAACAGGTTGCTGGCTACACACACATCGGTATTTGCAGGATTAGATCTGAATTCCTTGGGACACAATCACATTCATGTTTAACAATGTTGGTTTTGTACAGCTTGCACTCCACTGTACATTGTTTTGAACAACTTGTGCTAAACACGTACAGCAGGACTGGAGCTTCGTGGTCCTGGGGCAATATGTATTTTAAAGAATAATACTTTGCTCAGCGTGCTTTATGGGAGTCACACAGACTGCCTAACATGAAGGATGTCATTGTACCTAGTTTAAACATAGTGCAGTAACAAAGCAACTTCTATAAAACAGGCCAGCCTGGTACTGGCATAAGCAGGATTATCATTTGCGCTTTGCCCAACACAAACCCCGGGCACATTTCACTGGAATAACCTTCACTAGTTGCCTGAATGATTGCAAATATGATTTATACTATTTGTTGTTGAATTTGGAAGAGATAGAAATGCTTTTCAAGAACCCTTTTGAGGTGCAATGAAATTACATCTACTACAGAAATAGAAAGAGGTCCTTCACTATGTACCCACAGTTGGGACATCACTAATAACCTCACAGGAAAACTTTTTTTTTAACTGAAAAGTATTTAATAACTAACTTGAAAATTAAAGTTTTCTTAGAAAATAAAAAGAGGCTTGAAGGAATGTGTTATCTATTTAATAAATCAGCTTAGACCAGCTCCCATGCTGTCCTTAATTGTTGAGCTTAATGCTAAAATTCAGAACTGCTACCTTAAACTTATGTAATAGGATTGCCTACCAAATGCAGGAGGAATCCAGGCAGAAAGCCCCACAGGAATTCAGTTATTTCATCTATACTGCACTGCACTAGTTAGAGGACATGCTTTGAAGTTTATGAAAAGTAAAAGCATTTCTACTTCTCTACAGTAAAACCAGAATCAAGTGGACAATGGCTGCCATGACTCTAAAAATTACTATTAAAACATTACAGCAGAGAGACAGTGCTGTGGTTCCCAGAGTGATGACTTTTTTCTTATATTTTTTGTGTCTGATTTTACTATTGCTGGCACAGGCTCAAGTCTCTACCCAAGGATTTTTTTGTTGAAGTTAACTGCTTTTTGTACAGAACAGTATCAGTATCAGCACTTCCCAAACACAAGCCTTTTTTCAGCAGGTCTAAAATTATCTTGAAGTTGCAGCTGGAAACCTTCACCTCTGTGAGTTTTTCTATGGCTTTTCCGGACGTTAACACTGTCCAAACCACAGCCTATCATTAGGATCACTGGGATTCCAGTCTGGGTAGAAACAGGGGTAGCAGTACCAAAAAAACCCCTACTAAAGTGCAGAGACCTTTGGAAGACACCAACTTTCATGAATGCCTCGAAAGCGGTATCAATAACAGTTTGTGAAAAATCTGCTTGCAGCAAAGCAATCTGGTAGCTAATCTTGCGATGGCTTGCTCAGGAATGCATGGTTTATTATTAAAATAGTCTTTTAAGATTTTACTGGAATGTGCTTCCACAGCGGTGTTTCTGCCTTTGTGGGCTTTACTTACATGTGTGTCATCTTGTCCATAATTAAACTTTTCACTGACAGACCTGGGACTTTTTTTTTCCCTTAAACCTCCCACTTCGAATACTGGAATTTCATTTGAACTTTAAAAACTGACTTGGAATTTGCCATAAGGTAAACTGTCTGCTCCTATACACTTCCTGCACTGCTACAGATGTTGCAGACACACAATAAGTGAATGAATGTAAGAGGACTTGCAAACTTGTGTCTTACAGTTAAAAAAAGGCTCACATGAAGTAGTTGTTCAGACAGTCATGTTGTCCCTAGAGTATTCTCACTTTGGAATATGTGGGAATAAAAATTAATGGAAAACTGCCCTAGAAAGTACATTTGCAGCAAAGCTTCACTGCTGACAGCTGGAAAAGGCAAAGTATGACAAAGGAAACACGAAGGAAGGATTTGTACTTCAGCCTTTGGACTTCTCAGCCAAATTTCTCATGTGACTTGGACTTGCTGACCACTTCTTTTTATAAATTCAGTTGAAGTCCACAGAATATCTGAAGCAAAAAGTATCCTTGCTGTTTTAAAATCTTAAATTACAATCTACAGTTTATTTCAGTATGATTCTAGGTATATACCTAGCAAATGCACATTGATAGCCTCAGTACCCAAATGCTGGTTCATCAACAGACTTCAAACTCGTCTTGAAAATATTTTATCCTGGAATGAAGAATAGACTCTAGTAATTATTTAATCAAAAGTTTGTTTGTTGAGGCCTAAGTTTGGGTGTCTTAGATTTCCACAGGGATTTAAATTAGTAATACATTCAGTCACTTAGAAATGATTGAGTAGGAGTAGTGTGAGAGTTGTTGAGCCTCAGATGAAGTACAATAGCACTTCAGTCTGTGCCTTAACCAGTGAGGTAAGTCCAATTATTTTAGATTGCCTTAGTGGTATATGCTAACAGGTAAAGCTAACCTCTCTCTCAGCTGCTGGCTACTAATATATGGCTGAGAATGGATGATTTCTAATAGTGCTTTACTGTCTACCATGCTTCATGCATGGATACTTCAGGAGGAGATGGTGAATTTTAGGACTAAGAGCACGTGCCTTGCCATTATAACATTGCAGCTCTCCAGCTCTTCCAAAACAGGAGAAATATTGAGTTGTTCAGCAGATCTTCATATCTCTTCTCATCTGCAGCCATGGTTTTCATCAGGCCTGTCTGTGGATGTGTGCCAACATGGAGGGTAGGCATCCTTGTGTGCACAGCATGGACATGGTGTGCAGCTACGTAGTGCCTCTGTGCCTGGCTCGATGGCCAGCAGATTCTAGTTAAAGCAGATATGACATTTCCGTTACTGTAACCCAGTGCTTGATCCCCGGTATGGTCAATGAGGACCATGAATTAGTCTGGACAAAAAAATATGCTGATAGGCAATATCCTCTCATTTGAAAGAGTGCACTACCTCCACCCATGTTAGATAAATAAACATAATATTTTGTTTGGCAGCCATCAAGTTCAAGAAAGGCCATACCTAAGCCATGTTCTCTGCTGTGAGGCTACTCTGTGAATAGTGGGAGGTGACTGCTTTCTATCTTGAAGAAAGACGTGGCCAGACTCTGTGGCCTGGACAACAGTACATGTGCACATATATTCCTGGATTCAGGAAGGGATTTTGGCCACAGTGTGCATCCTCCCTGGAGAGTTGTTATGTCCAGAAAAGAGGGAGAATTTCAGACCCATCCCTCTTGGCAGTGTTTCATTTTGGCTGCCTGTAGCTCCTTCTGTTTGTGTGTGTTATATATTCTGGCTCTGCTCCACAGCTGGTGCCTGATTTTTGGGCTTCATAATATTTAGCATCCAAACATGTGAGCCTCTTCTGGGGTCTGGCGCATCATTCCAAATCTGCTAAATGGAGTTTGACAGTTGACTTGCTTAACTGTGTTAGCAAATTCTGGTTAAAATGCCTTGATTTTTAATAATCTAAAAATTTTACAAACTTAGTCTTACTTCTGACACTCTGAAACCTGTCTGGTGCACTTCACAATTCCCTGTCTGTATGTGTCATTGTGAAAGCTTGTCCTTAACCCTTGTGACATGCAATGTAAACTTGCATAAATTAGACATTGTATACAATTTAGATCTAAGGAAATCTAGAAAAATGTATTAAAACCCACAGAATCTTATTTGGTGTAACATAATCAGCTGTAGACATCCTTCCTGATAAGGTTTCTATTGCATTTTTCAGAGATTGTCTCTGTAGCTATAAAGTAGATAGATTGAGCAAAAGAGAACCTGAGATAAATTTATCTGAAATTCCAGGAACTAAGCCTCATCTTTCAATTTGTCCAAGTAAATGAGTATGTAACTAAGGAGCCCAGACAAGTACAAACTAGTGCCTGAAAGGTGTCAGCTATGTCTGTGTGAGACTGTGACATTATTTTTGTGTTTATCTCATAAATAGTCAAAGCCAGAAAACAACACTGTTGGGATCAGTCATCCAAAAGAAGAAACACATATGGTTCTTTCTTCTGTTGTCTGTAAAGAAGCTACTTTGGTTACAGCCTTTCTGTGATCATATACCATCCAAAATCTTCCTCAAATGGCTTTTACTACATAGGTTAAGTCATCCTGATTCAGTCAGTGGATCCTAGAGTAACATAGTGCTCTGGAAGGCCAGCCCTGGAATATTTCTGTAACAGTAATCAAAAGGTGGCATAAATACTTTAAAAAAACATTCTTAGGTGAAAATATGCAATGTAGACACGTGGAAAGTTTTAATTTTAACAGTTTTGTTTATCTGTGCATCTTTCTCTTAGTCCATGTAACTTGTTCATCTAAGTTAGAAACACATAATGTTGTGAAATACATTGTGGGTGTTTTTTGTGAACCTCCAATTCCATCTGAACATAGAATATACCTTTTGTATTTTGTACTCACAGAGCCCTCTGTAAGTAATTATTTTTATTGACTGGGGTTAGACAGAGTGGTTTAGTTTATGCTGCAGAGTAACTTCACGTTCAAAATGGACTTAGAGTTCAGGTCTCCTGGGCAAGTACTAAAAATAATCTGCCTGAGCAAAGCCTTTCACTTGTTTGCTAACAGTGCCTGATGTAAATTTTGTTCTTCCATACTTTTAGTCCCATTGAACATCCTCAAGGTAACAGAGGTGATAACTTCTAGAAAATTAACAATATGGTATTTAGATGTCAGTCATGTGATATGTTCTCTATGGAGAATAATCAATCCTCTTTGTGTCCTTTACTTTTCATTGAGCTTTTCTTCTCACTTTGTTTGTGTCTCGGTGTTTCTTAGAAATACTCCTACACTTGTCACATAAGACAGTGTATACTACCTTATCTTGTTTTCTAGTTCTTGTTTCCATAGTTCTCTGGAACCACATCTTCAGCTAGGATTGTCTGATTGTTTTACATCCAGATTTTCTAGAATAACTTATTCTTGGTAGCCTTGCTGTCTAATTGTCAGCTATTTTTGCATCTTCTTTTTCTACCTTGTAAATAGCGCATTGTGAGGAAAGTGAAACTGCTGCCCCTTCCTTTTTTTCTTTTCTAGTTTGTCAGTCTCTGGCATCAGCTCATTAAATGTGAGCTTTTTATTAGCCTTTGTGAGCTGACAAATCTCCAGTTCAATGACAGGTGCACATTTGAAGACCATCTACACTGGCCTATCCCTTCCCATCTCTGTGTGTTTTCATGTATTCT
This sequence comes from Pachyramphus minor, assembly GCA_013397135.1. NCBI lineage: Eukaryota > Metazoa > Chordata > Aves > Passeriformes > Tyrannidae > Pachyramphus > Pachyramphus minor. The sequence continues at coordinate 33,877 of VYXB01000623.1, forward strand.
AAAATTTACAAAGTTTGGCTAATAATATTTTGTTCAAGTTGACCCATCCTTACTGCCATGTAAAAATTTTTGTATTTCACCCAGAGTTGATGTTTGTGGGTTTAGTTTGCAGAAAAGGACACAGAGGATGATTATGCAAACTCCTATTACATGTTGCTAACCTATAGCAGAATATGGAGGGTCAGCTTTGTGATGCTTTGCCTATGAAGAAAAAATGGTGTTCTGAGCTGTTGATAGTCTGAACAGATAGATCTCTTACCACTTTTCTTCACGTTACTGAGCTTTAACAGACTAAGATGATTCCTGTTTAATCTGAAGTTTTCATCTTAGTCAACCAAGGTCTTGGAGCTTTGACACTCACTTTGTGGCTTGATCACATCAGTTTTTCTATGCTTTACTCAGACTAGTGGGAAAGTTAGGACAAAGCCATTTTTTGAGTTCAAACTAAATAAAGTTTTTAGGGTACTTGTAAGATCAACATTAGGATACGACTCCTATTTCTCAGACTTTGCTCATTCCTCTAAACTTCCTGTTTGCAAAAGTCTTTTCCTAAAAAGCTTTCTCTTGCTGTTTTTCAGTTTGATATTTTCACAAGTCAAATTAGACTTTGTGCTTCCCTTTTTCACAACTGATGTAAAACACTGTTGAAAAACATTTGCAATGTCATAAAATGCTTATGATTTGACAAATCTAAGAACATTCAAGTCTGACTGCCTCTCCCCAGCTGTAGCATTCCAAGCAGTCTGGAAGATAAGAACACACTGTCATTATTAGAAGACAAATGCTTTGCAAAATGGTTCAATACAATTTACTAGGTTACTGCTTTATGGAGAAATTTGAATTTTTGATAGTGTAAAATATTAGAGAAATATGGAACAGATTCATCTACATAAATCCAACTATACAAATGTATGGAGTTGAACACAATTTGCCTCTGCTTGGGAAAATGATTACTGCGTATACTGTAGCTCACTCTCAGGAAATGACGTTATAGGCTATAAACTACTATATCAGTGATCCCTCTACAGTGCATGGCACTAACTACTCAGAAGACAGCTTTGTTTTCTGTAAGCTGACCTAGAGGTAAATAGAAAAGTCGTGGTAGAACTTTTTTTTTTTGGTATTGATAAGTACAGAATTCCTCACAAAAAAATTTGCTTGCAAGAAGCCTTAATTTTCCTAACCCCTTTCTCATACTTGCTTCAGTCAGAGCTGACAGAGGTTATATTTTTTAAGAGAGAGCATCTGTTCAGGTTCTGTCACATCCCATCATTTGGCAGTATATAAAAATTATTTGCTAATATGAGAGGCCCTCTTTTTCTTTCGGTCGCATTTGTTTAAAGTGTAAGTTACTGAAATATCCCAGGAACAATCCCCGTGTTCTGAGTATTTGGTAAAAATGTAGCTTCCTTTTCTTTTAATTTTCTGTAAGGAATGCTCCTTTAAGGGTTGCTATAGCAATGCAAGCTGCTATTGAGACTGTAAACATTAATGACGACTTGGAAGTTGACACCCTGCAAAAACATTACGGTCATTCTTAGTAAGACTTCCAACAGCACTGCCTTAATATGAAACTCCTACTGAGAACAGCAAGATTCTGAGTATTTGGAGAAAGTAGTCTATGTACTAGACAGCAAAACTGCAATGAAGGGAAAATAATACACTCTAATTTTGCAACAAACCAAAATTCCCACTTCAGCATATTCTGATGCCATATTCATTATGTTTTGGGAGGTCTGTCAAGCCACGTTTAAAACAACATTTTCCTGCCAAATCCAAATTGGCTCTATATCTCTCTGGAATCAAACTTTTGCTGCTATTGTTGTTGTGTTTCTTTTGCAAATGCAATAAAAATATGTGTTAGGTTACATGTGACCTTGAATATAACTTACCATGTAGGAAGCACAGAAACAAACCAACCACCAACCCAGCCAGATGCTCATAGGATATTTTGAGGGCGTAAAATCCAAATTTGGGCTTCACTCCAAATCTGAGAGCTTTAAAACAGGAAAAGGAAAATCACAGGTTTGTGTCTGATTGGTTTTCACAAGTACAGTTGGTAAAGAAGGCTGAGGAATGCTGGGAAGGACAGGGAAGGACGCTTCAGTATAACCTCTTCTGTATTTAGTGTTCGCTAATGCACAGTTCCTGTGAGAAGCAACAGAGCAGCAGTTGAAAACTGGAGTTGAAAGGCAAATAGTTTTGGGGACTCATGGCTATATAGTTTTGTCTTCCCAATTGAATATTATTTGGGCTTGTTTTACAGCACAATTGGAAATGTATTTGACTAACAATTTTCAGATCAAAAATACACTACTGAAGACAAGTTCACAAAATATTCCTCTCCAAGGAGTATTGTTTTTGTTAAGGCCAAAGGTGGTGGTGGAGAGCTGGAGGTTTCCTTCCCTCTTCCTGTGCCACACTGGAGTCTTTGTGGCTTTTGGTCTTTTACACCATAGGTCATAGGCTTGTTACAGGGTGTTGGGAAGTATTTTGTGGTTTGTGGGGACCCTTCTGGACTAAACAGCTTTTTGACATTGTTGTCTGTGATTGTAGGAGCCTGGCCTTATGGTCCTCTCCAGCACTGTGATTTTCATTGCAACAGAGTTGATCTCAAGGGTGAATTGTGTTCCGCTGCAGAAGTTGCTGTGTGTGGACTATTGTAAACACAGGTGGCCATTAGTTTTTCTGGTGTTGCACTGGCATTTCACAAGACTCTGTGTAGGGGGCTGTGCCACTTCAGCCTTTGAGACTCCCTAAATCTGGAAGGTAAAGCCTGGGCACATGGTGTGACTATCAGGGAGGATCCTGTGCAGGGCCAATGATCCTTGTAGGCACCTTCCAATTCAGCATATTCTGTAATCCTGTTCACCCTTGTTTCTGGGCTAAAAAATGAATTTTCTGATTTTAAAGATTCTATTTTTTAATCCCTTTTAAAAGAGACAGATCCATAATATTTAAAAATTCAAATTCCACAAAAATCAAATACATGTAAAAATTTTGTAAACAAGGACTTGTCTTCCACTGATTTACATTGAGCCATCATCTTACATTAGACCATCTGAGCCAGGTATAAATACCCAAATACCTTGTTCTCAAGATCTTGCAAGGCCAATATCCTTGTGAATCAGAGCACAGGAAGTGACGAAGGGCAAAAAGAGTTTGCTGCAGCAGTATCCTGCATGGAACACATTCTTTTTTTAGTGACAGGACAAACACTCTTAAGCATGTCCATTTTCTACAAGGATGGGATTTCTCGCAGCAGTGATAATGGCTGATACAAATGACATCTTCAGCTGAACTTATTAGCCCCTGTTTTGAACCTGTATATCCTGTGCTGGAGGGAGATATTTGACCAGGGCCCATATACACTTCATTGTGTACTGCTCCAAAAGAGGCAGCAGTTATCTACCATAATACCCTGTCTTCACCTATGCCATGTTTTTCCCTCCTCTTTCTAACCTTCTCTAAGTATGTCCTTAAGTTTCACAGTACGTTCAAAGAATCTGGATGCAGGATAGCACTAGGTTTTAGAAGTTACTTAGCTACTTGTTACTTAGATCTTTAGCGGCTGTACTATCCACAAGTTCTGTTTGAAGTTTAGAAAACACCTTCTATTTCAGTTTCCATGCAGCTCTCAGAAGTGTCACAGGATTTCTGCATTTTCTTTAGCCAAAAAACACCAGCAGAAAAACATGTTTTGAAACACAATTTTTTTTACAGTGGCATGTTTTTTATTTTTTGGTTTTGGGTTTTTTTAATGTTTTGGTTAAGAGCTCTTCTCCTGTTGTCTGGAAAATAAATAGCTTTTATCCGAAAATAGTGATTTTTTTTCTCCCACTCTAGGAAGATGCATTCAAGGTCAGCTTTGATAGAGTACAGCTGCATAACCTTGGACTGAGTTGCTGTGAAAACAGCTGATAGACGTTTAGTCTAGGGCAGGTCTCAGCTTGGGAACTATGTTCAGGATCAGGTACTTGCTCTCTGGAGATTCACTGCAGATGTGCTGGGCTGGCAGTCATGCACTCCTGATCCTCACTTTGCTTGGCCCTGACCCTGCTGCTGCCACTGGACTGCTCTGTTTGTTGTGTTTAGGGGCTGTAGGAATGGGCCCCTGTCATTAGGCCTTGCCTCCTCCTGCCTTGCCATTCCCTCACCTCTCTGTCCACCGTTACTCACAGAGCAGCCTTATGGTTTCATCTCCCTGGTTAACTGTAGGGGTGTCCAAAAGTATTATGATATTTGGATTTGCACAGGTGGATCATGATTTTTTTTTGGCCATTACTTTCACTAACAATTCAAAACACAGCTCCCTTGGCAATGGCCTAGCTACCTACTCACTGTGTTTTTTGGTAGAGACTAGAGAGTTGAGCAAATTTGAGACCCCTTGTTGTAGGCAGGATAAAATGTTGCAAAAAGCTTTGTCATTTGCTGCCATCCATCACTGGCAAAGAGCCCCAGCTTCCTGATCACAAATCTTTAAGAATACAGCTAAGTGTGACCAAAACCTACAGTAGAACCCCCAAAATCTCATTGCATGGCCAGGCAGAACACATGATACAAATTCTGGACAACAAAAATAGCATATGAGTGATCTTTAGATAGGAAAGAAAAATTTCAGCCAATATAAGGCCAACAGCAGAGGGAAAATTGCAACAATTAGGAGGCAAAGAGGAGACTAAAATCCTCAATACTTATCATGACATTTGAAATCCATGAAAATGTGATGAGAGAGGACAAGACATGGACTGTCAGAGCTGCTGTTAAATGGTACACTAACTTAATTGTACCCTTGCAAAATACAGAGTTATAAACTGCATCAAGTCATAATACAGCTACATGAGCTCAAAAGGGACCTGTATTGAATTCACCTGACATTCAAATTTAGCAAAAGTTGCAGCTTGCATGCATGTTCCTATCTGAAAAGTTTGTGGTGGCCGAGGATGTTTGGACAAGCTGAAAACAGAACCAGAGCTACACTGCAGCACCGACTCAGCTAGCAAGAGGTCTTCCTTGAAAGCTGTCACTGCTGCCATCAGCTGTGTAGTCTAAATGTGAAATACTGTGACTGGTCTCAGTCTAATTCCTAGTGGTACACCCCAAATTTCTATCAGAATTAGTGCTAGTAAGATGTAGTTCCTGAAGAGATTGCACTGCAGGAGAACCATGATGACAGAATTGCTCTCCCTGGTGAGGAGGGATGGACACTTGCAGGTCATGCCAAAAGACTTCAGTGTATCTGCTCTGTAAATAATATGCTGTTTGCTGCTTGCTGTTATCATCTTGACACTTACAGAAGCATGAAGCACGAGCAAAAAAATGTTTTTCAAAGAGTATTGGAAGATTTCAGTTTATTTGTTACCTTCTTGCATGAGGTGACAAAACCAAACAAGTTCCCTTCCAGGTTTCTCAAAAGAACATCCAAATTCAGCTCAGTAAAAAGATCCTGGAAGCCAATTACCAGCCACTGAAAACAGGAGTCTATAACTGGAGAACTCAAAAATCCTGATGGGTCCCTTCCAACTGAGGAAGTTTCTATGGTTCTATGAAGTTGGCATGATTCCTGTTTCATATACACAGCCCAAAGTTCAGAAATATAATAAAGGGTAAGAAGTGTGTTATCTGTCTAGATTGCAAATTCACACAGTGGAACTGACTCAGGACCAGCCTAACTCTTGCACCACTGCCGACTTCTCCTTGGGTGTCAGGTAGGAAAAACAAGGTCCTTTACTAGACAGGTCAGGTAATTTTTCAGCTACTGTAGCCCATGTCAGAGGCAAAAGGAAAAGAGAAAAGGTGAGTAAAGTGTGATTCCATTTACTATTTCTACATATTTCTTTCCAGACTACTGTTTTGAGAGAAACATTTGCACTCTTCCACTGCTGTTCAATTCTTTAATAATTAATTGCTCCAATGGTACAAGACAAATTGAGGGGCCCCATGGTTTGTCTGTGTGAGGAAGTTGGAGTTAAGTAAGACTGTTGGTTTTCTGGTTTTTCAGTGCATAGTCATGATGAGTGATATACTTGAATTCTTTTCAAAACCAACACCAAAAAAATATTGCAATACCACAAAGTATTGTGAAACCATTAGCTGGCTATACTTGGGCTGAGGGAAAAGGAGGGTATGGACAAGGAGGATTTTTTCTTTTATTTAACTTATTCTACATCACTTCCATATTTTCAAATCATCTGATTTTATTGAGAGAGCAAAATTTGCTCTGTGGAACTCTGTTTCTCCATTTTCTGGGACTGCGTGCCCCCGCCTTGCCCCCAAAAGCTTCTCAGCACACCTCCCTCCTTGTCCTATCCCTTCTTCTGGTCTTCATGGATGGTATGTGTATGTCAGAATGTCCCTGTTAGGGAGGACCTCTACCAGATAAGGTAATAGAGGTGGGTTACTTCCTGTTAGACCTTTGCCACCATATTCCTACAGTGGAGGAGTTCTGTTCAAGGTCCCCCTTGAATGTTTCCCTGCATGAGTGAGGATAGACTGCAGAATTTGGTCCAAGCTGTTTAGATCCCCCTCTGAAATTTGCAGCTTTATGAATGTGATTAGCCCTGGAAAATGCAGAGTGACTCACACACCATTTTCAGGACTGAGACTAAGGTTGATTCATGGAGAAATGAAAGTTGAGTAAGACAACGATGACATGAGGTTATTTGTTAATTAAAAATTCAAGATTCTAACTGAATTTTATGGGCAAATGAGTGTTTTGAATTTATGAGTCATCTAATTTGTTAATACTTTTCTTTCAAGGAGAACTGACTTAGACTATGTTGGTTGTAGACCGGTTATTTTCAGTCTGTTGCAAATCCCATTTCTGTTGCTTTTCTGTTTGTGTAAAAGCGCATTCTGAACAGGAAAAAGGGGCCAAAGAAAGTAACTATATGCTTGGAAACTCATATTAGTGATTAAGTGCAAGTACACGTGTGTTTATGTGTATGTAGAGAACTATAATGCACCTACACAGATAGCAAAGACAAATAAGTGTAGGTATACAAAGAAGATGTATTTGATAGTCAGTAGAATTTAAATAGGAATCAGTGTTCTCAAATGGAAACTTCTATTTGAATAATAAGAAAGCAGTTTTTCTAATTTAATTAGTAACTGAAATGCAAAAGCTAATAGGTGAAATTTTGTGATAAACCAAGTTAAATTCTAATTAGTGTGTTTCATTTAATTGTGTTGGTAGCTGCAGTTATGACTTTCAATTTGGTATTTCATACTAATTTGTTAACTGTGTTTCTATCTTATATGTCGTCTATCAGGGAGATTCTTTTTTTGTATGACAATGAAGATCTAATCTGCATTCAGGTAATAGTACATACATAGAAGTAATTAGCATACTGTGAGGAAAACCTGCCATAATCTGATGTAATTGGAAAACAATGCAGTAGTTGCATAAAAATTGCTTGGTATATTCTATGACACTGAAGGACAGAACCTCCTACTGATTAAAAGTGAATGGAATTTGGACAGATATGGTGATTCGTTTATGCCTTGTCCACTTCTCTGCCAACACGCTGGTGATCCTTAATGTTTAAGCACAAGTTATACTTATGAAAGTCTCATGGCTACAGCTTCTCTTTTTCAGAGACATGGTGTAACTGTTTCAGTGTCTGCCTACAAAATCTTTGCAATTAAAGATCAAAGAAAAATTGGCATATTATTGGTAAAGGAAGGATTAAAGCCATCTGAAGCCTGGGGAGAGCAGGGGGTCCTATTGCAGTCTGCAGAAGGTCTGACTAGGCTGGAGGGTGTGCCTAACTGAGCTGTACTCCCTAGAGTGAAGACATACCTGTTTATCCATCATGTACACAGTGAAGCAGCATTAGCATGATACCTGCTTACGCATGGCTAGTTCTGGGATTTGCACACTTGTGGAAGCTATTGGAGCCTTCCAACAGAAAGGCTCAGCTAGTCAAGGTTTGCAATAGAAGTTGCTATGACAGGAAAGCTGCAAATATTCAGGTTTTCTTGGCAAGTTGGAGCTCTTTTGGAACTTTTTTCTTCAGCATAGGATGATAAATCCATCTGCTTAGGTTAAATGTTGCAGCAAATCCACCTGCTTTTGCATCAGGGAGCCCCTGTGGATACAATATAAAGGCCTTCTGTCTTGAGTAGCAGAGCTATAGGGATATTTCTCCTTCACGGTCTACAGTTTGTAAAACTAAGGCTGAATCTCCCAGCTCTCTGGTTTGTTTACAGTTTTAAGTGTCACAGCCCATGCAATGTGAGCAATGGCAGGTAGGAAAGTATCTCATGTAATAGCAGCACAGTGGGTATCTGTGGCTGCGCCCCATCCTACACGCCTTTCTTGATGCCAGGGCTATGTTGAAAAAGACAGTAATGAATATTTTTAAGACTAGCAGTATTTCTATAGTGTAAGGAGACAGGTACCACATGCTATAGGTGGCATTTTCTTTGCAGACATCTCTGAAGTACTATCAGATTTGTCTGCAAGCGCTGTGCAGCCAGAATGGTGCCAAGCATCATCTAAGTGCTGTTCAAAAGTAGGTGAGAGAAAGTCTTTGTGAGATAAGTGTAGAAATAAATCCTGATGACTGCAGCTGGGTGGATCAGATAATACTTGAAATGATTCCAAAGCTTTCAGTTATGTGTCTCTATAGCTAGATAAAAATGTTTCATCTAAGGTGCAGTGCACAAATGGAACAGATAATTCTGTGCTTGCCATGAATCTGGGTTAGACTACTACATGCAATTACTTAGCTAAAAAAAGAAAATATGATAAGACAAAATTTTACAACTCATTACTTCCTGATGCTAAAAAGCTGTTTGCCTAAGGAGGTGTTGGCAAGTGTAGCAGCAGGACTAGTGTGGAGTCCAGTTTGCTGCCTGCAGGCAAGTAGTGTCAAATTCAGCCCTTCTACATTTGAGTGTAGTTCTCTTTCAATCAGAACACCCACCAGTGGAATGGGGCAGAAATTTTGTCCTCAATTAGAGTGCTATTTGTGAGGCTGTAGTGATGTTATTTTGGGGGTATTGGTTTTCTAGATGGTATCAAATTAATCTTCTGTGCATATGAGAGCATTGTGAGTTAATGAGTTATGAGATACTATACACTGTCATTCTGGAAATTGTTGGTGAGGTTGCTTCCTTTCAATCATTAAATTCTTAATTGTAAATAAATGTAATGTACAGAGACCACAGAACAAAGCTTCTATTTGCCTGCAAGAAAACTGTAGGTATATTTCTTACTCAGTAAGTCCTTAGAAGCAAACACTGATGCTTATAGACCAACTCTAAGTATCCACATTGCATAAAAAAATTTGAATATAAACATGATGGTGTCAGAGGGCAGAAGGGCTGAACTTCTCCAAGTAGCTAGGAAACATTTACATAGACAAACACCATTCCCAGACATGTAGCTACTTGATACTTAAAAGTGTGCATCTCTTGTCCTAAAACTATGATTTCTTGGTAATCTAGAATTCTATGTTGTAGAAAAGAGATGCCTGTGGAGAATATGCCAGTGGTCTGAAAGTCATGGGAAGGTGTAAAGGGCCCACTCTACCAGTAAAAGAATTAGAGAATTTTAAGTGAGAATGTCAGGAATTAGGCTCAGATGAGAGATGTTGGCTCTTTACAACACAGTGCACCCCACCAAAGGGTGGTACTGTAGGTAGGAGCTCACCTGGGCTCAAGGTATGACTGAAAATTTGGGGTGAAATGATACAGTAAGCATAACTAAGTATGTGGAAACTACATCCAGTTTAGGAAGATCCTGCAATGAAAAGTGTGGGAGGCTAGGAGAGTCGTATAGGGTAAATCTGTACACTTGCTTTTCTTTTCTACACTTCCTCAGCCATAGGCTTAATGTTGCTCTTGAAGATAGGATACTAAGACCTCTGAGCTCATTATACAGAACTGTGATTCTGATGATGATGATAATGGGGTAATGGGTTTGTGGAGTGGCCAGTATAGTGGTAAAAAGAATCCTGGAAATCTGATAGGTAATTTATAACAATAAAATAGAAATAAAAATGTAATGAATAATCATTTTCACTCTGCTTATAGACTTGTACTGGTGCCACTTTGGTGTCTTTTAAGTAAAACAACTGAAAGAGAAAGGAATTTTAACAAGGGTTCAAAAACTCTTTTCAAAAAAAGAAAATTGGCAGAAAATTTAGGAGAATAGACTGAAGACTGTATTTCTGATTACAAGTACTAAAAAAAAAAAAAAAAGGCAAGAAATAAAAGTAGTAAACTAAGAAATACAGACATGCTTCAGCCATCACTGTAAACAGTGAAATAGTAAAAATTTGTAAGCCAGACTTCTTAAACTGATCTCACATTATCCCAATTTGACATTTCATATCCTGTCAATTCAGTTGACAGGATATGAAATGTCTGGACTAGACTAAAGACAGTCATCTGTTGATTTGGGGTGTACTTTTGCACATCAAGTGTTACTTCACTGTAGTTCAAAGAGAAAGACTACAAGACAGCCAAGGTTTAATTAATAAATATATGCAAAGTTATGTCATGATGCAAAAGCGATAGTCCAATTTGAAGGTGAACAGAATGAAGTCCCAGCAAACCAGCTCTGGAAGGAAGTTCTTTCTCTGCTGCAGATGTTGTAGCTAAAAGTAGGATACACAAACAAAGCAAATAAAAGAAAAAAATCCTTATGGATTGCGATGGAAAAATCAGCTGTTGCAGGATCATGACAGGGAAATGGAGGTACAGCTCCAGCCATCTGTGCACAAGACAAGGATACTTTCAGCACACGGGCAGACATTTACCACAAGGAAAAGGCACAGGCTGCAGTAGAGCTCTTTGTCCTTTTTGCTAAAGAGGAAGAGAGCAGCAAAGAAAAGCCTACTGAGAAAAGAAATATTTAAAGGGAGAAGCAAATACATTTTGCAAAGCAGAAATACACTTGAAGCCATGTAATCCTTGGCTTACATTTTGCTTCTCCTTTTGTCAGTTTCCCATAATTATTCTCTTATTCCTCTACTTTTATCGTTTACATGGCTTTTCTGTCTCATGGGCTGTGTTTCTTTGGGTTGTGCAAGAACTTACATTGTGCAGTACTCATTTCCTTATATCTTAGAAGAGAGTACTTTTTATTTTTATAGTAGTATTTGTAGTAAAGGAAGTAAAAATATTTCATGGGGAAACACTAAGCTGTGCAGCAAAAGTGACCTCTTTGTCTGTGGGAGACAGAAGCTGGATTGTAAGTGCTTCTGGTTTACAAATGCCTGTGCTGGTATTTTTGTAATTGGGATATTGCAATAAAATGTGACAGGGAAATGAGAGCACCTCATAAGATGACCTGAAATGAAAGGATTGGTTCTTGCTGTGCACGACTGGAGCAATTATCAAAGAAGATTGCGTAGATTGTGTAGGACACAATGGCAAATTCTTCCTGTGAAAAATTTATTTAACTCAGTCTCTACAGCTGATCTTCTGTGTCGTCCTAATCGCAGCATCAGTGAAATCTGCTTGAAGTGCCTTGACTAGCCCAACAAACAGCACAGTAGTTTTAGGAAGACTCCAGCTTGTTCCCTCCCTTTGCTGAAGATGTCTTTGTGGCAGATACTTGCTCTTTTTCTACATACTTTGTATCATCTGTGTTGGTTCTGTCAGATAGAAATACTGGTCACAGTGGATTGAATTTAGGCAGAATTAAAATGACTTTTAGTTGTAGTCTGAGTTCTCTTTGTATCTCACACTCTTGTCCAAACAGTAACACTATAGTGCTGAAAAACTGTCTTTTCTATAGTAAGTGCAAATAAATACTATCATGCTGCGACTTGTTGAGTCCTCTAGAGAGCAGCTCTCCCTAAAAAGGGAAAGGAATGGATCCAAAGTGAGAAATGTGTCATTGCCTTAACACAGATGTTTTTTGCATGTGTGCAGAAATGGAGGGGGAGGGAATGGAAAGTAAAGAAATTGCTGAACTAATCCAAGAATAGTTAGCCCAGTATCAGAGGAAGATGATAACATGAGACAGATTTCTCACATTTCCTTATTTGCTATAGTGCAAAAATAACCAAATGTTGATAATCGACTTTGTACTGACCTCACAGAGAAATTCCTTAAAAAAATTTTCCATTCACTCTTCATTCCACACAGTATTTGGAAAAGAGATATTGTTTGGGTCCATCATCTCTGAGCTGCCTTCAAAATGCCTTAGGCTTTTACCTAATTAATGCTGTTATTTTTCAGCGAAGTGAGGTCCGTATGGGTAATTATGCCATGGAGTAGTTACGTGAAATTTAAAAGCATTGTATTGAAACTCAAACATATGTCTACAGTGTAAATATTGTGAGGTAAATGAGTTTAGCTGATAGCAAGATTTCTTAATATACCCATGGGATGAATTCATTGCTGATGAGTAATAGTACAGCATAATGTACTTTTAAAACCAAAGCAAACTATAAACTGGAATGAGCATCTCTGTGAACACTACAGCTCAGATTTGACTCAGACTACGGTCAAGCAGTCTTCCCAAGCTTAGTGTTACCTTTGTAAAGTAGACATGACTGACACAGATGAAGATTGAGTATTTAATGGACTGTCCAATAGTCAGCACTTCCAACAGTATTTCTCTGGTTTTTGTAAGAATTTGAATGTGTTTTCTGTACATTCCTTTAAATGTTCATGATTTTATTTTTGGGTTGGAAGATGAAGTGGCTGTGTGTTGCCTGTATTTGGAATAAAACAGAAACAAATCAAAAATGGTTTGGAGACCTCAGTAGAGGGTTTTATATCCAACACTAAGATGTATAAAAATTGGCATAAAGACTCTTTCTTTCTGCCTTCAGTGCCATGGGATTTAAAGGAAAAAGTTTTAATGGGCAGCTGCAAACAATTACTAAACTTCTTAATGGAACTCTACAATGTTATGAATCTGCTTTGCTTCTTCGAAAGCACTGATTTTTATTATTTGGAAATAATCCCTTCCTTCTTCTCATAAGTAAATCCTGTGTACCTGATTTGCTCAGAGACCAAAGACCAATTTGTCAGAAGCCACTGTTACATTCAGATTTTGTCTCGGAGGCAAAGAAAGAAGGGAAGCAAGAAACTGTTCCTCCATATGTTTTCATTTCCTCTCTCCATGCACATTTCTTATTTTTCTAGGTTTGCTTCAGTGTTCAGAATTTTAAAGCAGTGGAAACTGGCTACTGGTGTGGGAAAGAGGGAGAGTTGTGTGCTTTCAGCAGGAAAAATTCTACCCGTATAAACAACATGGTCTTTTCCACCTGAAAGGAACTGATTGAGAAACACTATCTCTAAGAGGTCTTCAGATCACTGGGCTGGGGAATCCATGGTTAGAACTGAGTTAACAGAATGATTTCCTGAAAATGTTTAACCCCTTACAAAAGTTTGTAAACCCCAGGACTTGGGAAATGGATCTGTGAACAACAAACCAAAACAAAATAGAAAGGTCAGCATAAACTGTCAAGAGATAAAGAGTGTTTTTGGGGGAACATGAACTGCAGTAGTCTGATTCCTCACAAAGCCATTAATGACTTCGTGAAAGAGAAGAGAGGAACTTGCTGCATTCCAGACATGTCTGTAAATATTACACTAGTCTGTTTATTACTCAGTGGCCTAAAGTCACATTATATAGACTATTGAAGGTCAGCAATTATAAAGACTTCTAGTCACTTGTTAACTATTTGCTTTTCTTTCATTGCTACAGTAAAAGAGTAACTCAGACTACTGATTAAACCATGTTATGCACAAGGGTCTGATAGACCAGAAACGACCACCCCACTAGGGACAACAGATTGCAAAATTCAGACAGAGCAGGGAATGGGAAATAGAAAACATAAGGCAACCGCTTGTTCCTTGCAAATGTCCCCCTGCAGTTGAGCTAGAAAATTTAGCAATTTCTTCTAGCTGTAGATCCCTTGTAGAACTTTTCTTTCCTAGCTCTCCCACAGACCTTTTTCAAAACTTCTAGAGTTTATTTCACTGCAGAAACAAAAACCTTCAAACAGATTTTTCACGAAGATGAGATCTTTACATTATGGCTAGTCCGGCAATACAAAACAATTGGCCAGTTTATCACATGAATAAAATCCATCAAACACACAATCACATAAAGCACCAGCAATCCTTAGATAGTAAGGATTTAATGCTTCAGAAAATGTGGGTTCACCGGTAAATGGGAATAAACAATGAAGGCCTTTGTATCCTCCTACAAAAATTAATGTAATGATAAACAAAAATATATGAGGATGATAAGACGAGAAGGGGTGTTTTTCAGGGTCTAATTACATGCTCTATTTTGTTATGAGAGAGGTCATAGACACAATGTATATGATTATTCTCGTATAACATCAACTCTCTGTATCTGCCTCGTGTCATAACTCTTTGTTTTCAGATGGTGGAAAATAATGGCCATCCACCAGAGGTAAGATACCAAAAAGCTCCTCTCTAGTTAAGATTAAGAAAGATACAAGTATCTCTCCCGCAGTTTGTGCCATCCTGTAATTAGTTAATTGTCTGTTTGCATTGTAAATGACTAGCCTGTGGTAACTATAGACCCAGGTTCCTATTGCTCTGTAAATCAACGTCCCTGCTGTGAGTTCCAGTATCCAAGTGGAATTAAAGAGAGTGCCCATAGAAGAGAATATAAATTATAAAAGCTTAAAAGCTCACTTAAGATAATTGTTTATTTATGGACACCATTGTCCCTGATTTATTGTGATGCAGGAATTTCCTTTCAGTCAGAATATAGGGCATAAATCTGTCTGGGTGCATTTGTGGACTCTGACACACAATCACTTTCAGATTCCTCTGGGGTGGATCAGACATGCCCATAATGCAGCAAGGTAATACTGTGTCTTAATGGCAGAATCTGCCCTGAGAACTTGGTATTACACTGTTACTCACTGAGCTAGTCTGTATTTGGAGAAATCTTATTATTATTTCTGATAGAAATGCTTATGCATACAGGACTGACTTATAAAAGGCTTTAGGGCTTTGGAAATAGTGAATTCTTTTTCTACAGAGTTGACTTTGACAAAATAAAATTATAAATAGGTATATCATGTGTATAATATAATAAACAACCATTTATAGAACATGAAATTATCTACAGTTTTAGAAATGAAATTGTTATATTTGTCTCAATATTTATTTTCCATAAATGCCTTAGCTCTCATTTGACTGAACTGAGACTGTTTGAAATATTGAATTTCTGTATGTAGCCTATTCCTCTGTTTGGAGAGTATTCAGACTGAGAAAGTAAAAAGCAAATTGAAATTAGTGTCATATTTCCATTGACAAGTAATTTAGGCAGACAAAAGTCAAATTTGGGGTTGCAATTAATGTTTTGCAAAAAAATTTGTTGTCTGAATTAGGAACAGTGCAGAAGTTCCTGAAACAACTGTCCTCAATCAGCGATAGAATAGTGGTCCCAGGGTGACATTTGGACAAGGTGAATTGCTCTGAAAGCCCTGGTGCTTCTGTGATCCTTCAGGGTTCTTCATGAGTTTGTCTCTTTAGAGCTCTTCTGTGTAACTTGCTTTTCCCCCTGAAAGTGGCCTTAATACCTCTAACAAGGTTAAAATATATGAAGTGATTTTTCAGGAAGTGACTTGGGGCTAAAATCAACGAGCAGAACTGAATGCCACTTTTTTTTCAGGGCATAGTTAACTTGTGCTGGGTTTCAACAAAGAGCCTCCCTTCACTTGAAATTTCCTTGGATTACCATCCCACAAATTATTTGCCTACAGTTTTCTTCAGAAAAGACACATAACTCTTATTTTGTTTGGTTGGTTTTGGTTTTTTGTTTGTTTGCTTGTTTGGTAGTTTGTGGGGGGTTTTTTCTTTCAGGAGAGGAGATAACATCAACCATTCCCTGTAATCAGGCAAGGCTTTCACCCAGGTGCTAAACATCCAGGCACTAGCTTCTCTGGTTGAGAGGGATAAGAGTCCTGCTGCAGGAATAAGTTTTGAGTAGAGGACAGGGGACTGTTCAGTGAAGAGAAAGGGAGATATCAGGTTTAATGTCTTCTAACGGAGGTATTCCACTTTCTATGGAAACATGAAATTCCAGGGAGAAGTGAGGGCACTTGAATCTCTGGGTTAGCAGAAAGGAGTTGTATCTGCTGTGGAAAATGTGAGCCTGATGTTTTGATTTCCCAGGTTGAGAGGAGGAATCTGTGGACAGGCTCCTGCCCCTGTGCTCTACCCTTGGAACCTTTGGCTAAAAGTGAATCTTTATCTCTTTCTGACCATGTTTTACGCAGACTCTGATATTCTGCTGTGTTCAGATCATGGCTAGGTTAGGGTCTGCGCGAGAAAGAAATCTATGCCGAATAACTCAAACTGGTTAAGTGTTTTTAGCCATGGTGAAAAACAGTGGTTTAATTGCCTGGAGTGCATCAGTGTGAGAAACTAGATTAACTACAGATTTTACATGGTTCCTCATTTGGCAGCAACCAAGTACAGATTTTGAGGAAACTGGGTTTGGCACTGGAGCGTCTCTCTGCAGAGAAGATAGTGCAAAGGAGATTTCTTGCACACTAGCTAGTGGCTCCACTCTGACTTCTCAGATAGATACATTGGGCACATTGTAAGCTGACTCAAACTTATAAGGGCAGCCACAGTCTCTCTGGGAGTTGCCAAATCACTTGTTGTTTATGGGCATAGCAAAATGTGCACAGCGAGTCCCACATTTTGTGAGAACCCTTGTAAAACCACAGAAAAGGGAAGGGGAAGTGGCACTTTTTAGCACTGTTGGCAAGTGTGATTGATTCCTGGCAAAGTTCTCTTGTTGCTGCCTTTGAGATAGAGTGATGCCAGTTGTGTGGCATGTACAGAGATGGTCTGGTACCTCCTGGAAGACAGGCACATATGCAGGGCTATTGCTTAAGTGTGAGAGGTAACTCAGATGTCAGATATGCTGCTCGCTTACAGCCTGGCTGGTCTGCATGAGCTGTGTGTGTGCATCCAGGTCTGACATGCCAGGCAGCTGAGGCAAATATAAAAAATCTGCAGATTCTGTCAGTCAATCCACCAGCTGCAGAGGTAATTAAGACATTCTAAGTTCACTTTGGAACAAAGGTGCTACAAAGCTACAAATATTTGCAGCTGTCATGAACTAACAATCTTGTCTTCGGCGAGGCTTAAGTTCACTTCAGTACACAGTTCCATGCCATTTCCCGTTCAAGTTATTCCATGGAGAAATACACTACTGAGCTATTTTAAGACTTGTTGCTAGACCCTAACTACTAAAAAAACCCCAAGAATTAGACCATCACATGATGTAGTCATTACTTGCAATGAGTAGTGCCATTAGCAAAATATAATTAATGACTTCTGGGTCAATTGTGTGGGCTTCTACTGAGCAGATTCTTCCTGAAAGTAAAAGCATGAATTCTGAGTTAAACTTAGAATATTTTCATCTCTATTGTCTCTTAGGGTATAGAAGAATTAATTTAAGGTGACACAGATATATATGTCAAAATGCCTGAATCCCCATGTATAATACAAACTACTTCAACTTTTGTGATTTTAAAAATCCAAACTCTTACTATTGTTTGCAACTGTGAATATGCCCTTGTCAGACACAACTATTCCTGATTCAGCAAAAATAAATTATTTGTAGCAAGTGATCAAATTAGTAAGGAACTGATTTACTTCAGGCAGTTTATATTTGCAGAAAATGCCTTAAAAAAACCTTCCAAAGCAAACGTGTTCTGCAAAAAGGAAACAGCAGAAGCATCCTGTGTTTCTCTGCAGTTCAGCAGTACTCATTGCCAACACCAACATCATATACTTTCCAAACTATGTTTTTCTCATTCTTATGCTGTGCCTTTCGAGGTTACTTCGGGCAAGCCAGTTTGGTGTCAAAGTCCTCCATACACGTTGGTGATATGAATTTGGATGTTTTTTCTTCCTTGTTTGTCCTTGGAAAATCGATTGCAAAACCTTTATCAAGTTATCAGTCTCACAGGTAAAGAAAGGGACATAATAAACCCTCTTTCTCATCTTTTCAGGAACTGAGAAGAACACCACAACATTCCGGTAGTAGAATAACAGTGTAAGAAATCATTTACATGCAGAAATCTCTAATGGCTGAGAAGTGACAATAAAGTGTTTTTGCCATGTGTGAGCTGCTTGTTTTGATGAGAACATATTTTGAAATGCTTTAAAGATCCCTCAAGGATGAATTTGTTTTTGATGTTGCAAGAATCCTTCGTGGCTGCCCTTTGCACAAGAACCTGATGTATTATTGATGATGGGAAATCCTTGCTTCTGAGAAAGTCTTGGAAGGACATTTCAAGTGTTTGGGTTGGATTTTCTTTTTTTGTTTCGTGAAATTAGTTTAGGTCATATGACCTGCAGAACATCTCTGGCAGAAAAGGCAAGCTTCAGGGAAGACATGATCTTGCTTCATTTGCAATGGAATTTTTCCATTGTTTTGCTGGTTTGATTTTGTTGAAATCATTCATATGGCATTGAAGTAACCAAATAGCTAATCAGATTGGGTAAGAGATCTAGCTTTATGCTATAATGCAAGTAAAATTATCACTAGCAAAGAGATGGAAAAGACCAGATGGAAAACTCTTTAAAATTAGAGTTCTACAGTGTTTTACATGAGTTTGGTGGAATTATTCTCAAGGCAGAATCAGGAATTCAAAATTCCACCCAATTTTTTCTGGTTTTAACCTCTTTAGAATCTACCTATTGATTTCTAAAACTGTGACCATTACAACTAATGTCTATTCAAACAATTCAAACTTTTCATTTCATTTGGATTATGAATTAACTTATATCATTCATTTTGTTTGCCTTCTCAGAATTTTTAAAAGAAATTTCATTGCACTTTTTTTCACTCATGTCACACTGTAGTATACCTAATTCCACGTCTTCTCTTTCTATTTAATAACTACTACAGGACTACTGATCGTAAGAGTCTTAAAAAATTTTACCTATGATGTGGGCTATTGTTTTGAGGAAAAAGAAAAAACATATTAACACAAGTTTGTTTTTGAACTGCTACAACTGCATTTAACTCACAGACTGGTTTCAGATTAGTACCACTCACCTGGAAGGTGTTAGATGCCTTGGCTAACTTGAAATTTTGTCAGTTACCAAAATTCATTGTCCCTTGAGGCAAATATTAACCTGGCCTTTATCCTGCAACAATATTTACTTTTTATATCTATAAACATTGATGCTTAATCATTCTTGTTAAGTCAGTGTCCATTCAGTATCTCATACAACATACCATTACTAACAAGAGTAAATTTTAAATATCCTTTTTCATTGAAATGCTGTGGTAAGGTGTCTTTCTGTGATGTTAACAAATATTTGGAAACCTTATTTACAATTGGTCTCCAAGTGCATGCTACAAATTTATAAGTAGGCTTCGTTAGGAATGTGATTATTGCTCTGTCAGCTTTATTTTTCTAAAAGTGATGGAGCATCATGTAAAGATACATAGAGAAGACTCTTGCTGTGCTGTAGAAGTGGCCAGGTTAGACAGCTCCAGGTGGCTGTTTGAGGGCCACTGTCTTTCTCAGCTTAGTGTCCGAAGCCTCCTTAAGCTTTCTCTGGTCTGTGGAGGCAGATGCTCCTTTAAATGGAAAGATGGACTCTGACCAAGGAACTCAGATGTAACCACAGCAGCTTTGCTCTCACTCATTGATATGGAGTGCACTGTGGGAGTTCAGCATTTCAGGCAAACACTCCCTCCTTTCAGACACCCCAGTCCATCATGGATACCATTTCTGGCACCACCACCAGCCAAACAAGGGCCCGATACTGAAAAACATACTCCTTCTTGGATCACTTGTGTAAGCAGCTGCATTCAAGCATCAGCCATGTTGCCCTTCTATGTGCAGTTAAAAAAAGAGAAAAAAAAAAGTTTATGAAAGAAAAGAATTAAGAAGGCAGTCACAATTTAGGTTAAGAGCAGGACATAACAGATAAATGCAACAGGAATTAGGGCATTTTTAGGAATGTAAAGAAATGAAAGAAAACTGGTTGGAGAGTTGCACAGAAATGTGAGCATACTCTAGCTTTTAGAATCCATTCTGCTTTAACTCTTTATCTCCTTTGGGATATATGTATCATTCAGTTAAGAACAGAACAAAAAGCTAACTCAGTGTTATATGATTTCACATTTTATATAGGTGACTACCATTTGGCGTTGTATGTATGGCAACAAATACAAAATGTATTTAAATGAAATGTATTGTACCCATAGATATAACAAATATTTGTTCAACTATAGATAAGGCTGGAAAGGGTTTATTTGCTGACAGTACTAATGCAAACATCTGGGTCCACACTTGCAGTGTGAATCAGCTCCATTTCATTCAGTTACTGATTTCCATAAAATTTGCTGAAATTTCTGCCCTTGTGAAAATTGTATTTTTATTAAGGCTGCAGAAAAGAAGCCACGGTCCCCTTGGAATTAGGCACAAAGTCTTCATCTATAAAATCCAAAATGATACTTCAAAGCAGATAAATATAATTATTTTCATTTTACAAATGGGAAAATAGAGGGAAATCAATTAGATCACCCAAATTTTCACACAAGTACACCACTGATAGCATTTCCTGCCTTCCATGTACAGACCCAAAGCCTGGCATAGTCACATAACATTGCTGTAATCATGTTGCTGTTTGAGGCACCAGCCTTGGTTTTTTCATGTGTTGAACCATTTCTCTTTTATTTTTAAATTATTTCTACTGAGATGTGAACGATTTGTGTTCTAAAGATATTCCAAGGTGTCTGTTTCAATACTAAGTCAGTGAGAAATACTGTGAAATGCGAAACAAATACCATGTATTTGGGTAATCTGAAGCAATCTTGATCTTGTTTTCACTTTTCTCTCTTTTTTATAGTTTCTTACTTTAATTTTTAAAATTTTATCTTTTTTTTCTTATCCTTCTCTTTCTCTCTTTGCCTTTTCCTTCTCTCCTTCTCTCTTGAAGCTAGTATAAGTGCAGCTGTTAATAATACAACATTTGTTCATCTAAATATTTAAACAGGGATTCTTTCCAGTAGACAGGAGGAAGAACACTGCCTACCGGGCACGTTGTGCCAGCTCTCCTAAGACATTCCTTGTTATTTTTCAGCAGCCAGCATAATGATGTTGTTGAATAACATCAAATGAAGTGAGATAAAGATCCTCATCCTGCACGCCTTTGGCTGAGTCACAGGATCCTTTTCATGACAGCAAAAGCATTTTATAAAAATCCTTTTACTCTGAAAATAGCATATGTAGCAGGTGACTATTTGTTCTTCTGTTAGTTCATTCGAAGGTTAGCAGTTTATTAATTCTTAAGGATTCTGTATAAAAAGTTAAAAGTTTTTTTGCAGAATCTGTAAACACACAAAAAAGCAGCGAAATAACAATATGCAAACTGTTGGTTTTGAGAGGAAATGACTAAAAATATCAATCCAAATTTATTTCAATGTTAGAACAAACTAGTACTGGTATTTTTCCTTAATAAAATACTTGTTTAAGTCTTTCAGTAGCTGTAATTCTCTACTGTTAAGTTACACTGCTACAGGTAAACAAAGAAAGGTGAAGGTAACTTTTGAAACCTGAGTTTGTTCCCTGTGGACATATATGGATTTATTCCTGGTTTTATAGCATTCAGCCTGCATTGCAGCTTTAACTTGGTTACCTCTGTTGCCTCAGTGCCATGCTAAACTGGGACCTCACCCTGCTGTGAGAGACATCTCCTGAGGTAATGTCTGTATCCTGCTCTTGCTGGGAAGGAAGAGGACCACAGCACTTACTCTCCTTGTGTGCCTTGCAGGGTGCTGGGACAGTGCAAAGTGCTTAAGGGTCATTATGTGCTGCCAATCTCAACAACATTCCCTCCTGCTGTCTCCATCAGGGCAGGGAGATCTTCTAGCTCCTGGACTGCTCTCATGAGTCACTTTGTAGGCACAAAATGGAAAGGCTTTATACTTTCTGCTCTCTGTTTTCCATGACTCAGGATTTATTTTGGATCATCAAAATGGTGAATCTCCTCTCTTTTATGAATTCTAAGGATTTTTCAGACATTTCATACCTGTTGTAATAACATTTCTCTTGCTGAAACCAATGGAAACCTTTCTGTCAACTTAACAAGGAGGAGACTTGGGCCGGTGATTTTCTTCCTGCACTTCTGTTTTGTTATTTGTCAAGTTTTTTCCTCCTACTAACAAATAGTAAATGGGGTAACATCAAACTGGTAACCTGTCACTAGTGGGGTTCCGTAGGGCTCCAACTTAGGCCCTGTGCTCTTCAACATCTTCATAAATTACTTGGATGCAGGACTGGGAGGGATACTAAGCAAGTTTGCAGATGACAGAAAACTCAGAGAAGCTGTTGATTCCTTTGAATGTGGGGAGGCCCTGCAGAGAGACCTCCACAAATCAGAGGACTGAGCAATCACCAACCATATGAAGTTCAACAGGGGGAAGTGCCAGATTCTGCACTTGGGATGGGCAACCCTGGATGTTTGTACAGACTGGGGAAGGAGATGCTGAAAACCAGTGCCATGGAAAGAGACCTGGGGATCCTGGTCAAAGACAAGTTGAATATGAGTCAGCAGAGCNCTGGAGAAGAGGAGACTGAGGGGAGACTTAATTGTAGTTACAACTTCCTCATGAGGGGAAAAGGCGGGGCAGACAGGACCTGAGGGAGTGGCCTGAAGTTGTGTCAGGGAGATTAGGTTGGGTATTAGAAAAAGCTTCTTCCTCCAGAGAGAGGTTGAGTACTGGAAGAGGCTTCCCAGGAAGTGGTCACAACATAAAGCCTGAACAGAGTTCAAGAAATATTTGGATGATACTCTCAGGCACATGGTGTGACTCTTGGGACTGGTCCTGTGCAGGGCCAGGAGTTGGACTCAATGACCCTTGTGGGTCCTGTCCAACTTGGCATATTCTGTGAAATGTTCCAGACCACTGTAGTAACCTCAAAACCTTTACAGCACTAGGTAGCACCAGTATCTGCTTTCTGTATCCATCACTTTAAATGACGACCTTATTTAGCAACAAGGAAACATGACTGCCTCTTCATTCCTGTCGTTTTCCACTGATTGAATGACTGAAGTATGAAGAGCTGAAAGTGTTGCAACATCCTGGTGTTGCTGCCTGCCTACATCTGGCTTGTTTGCCAGCAGTGAAGAAGGCTAAGGGCAAGTTTGATGACTCAGTGTTGGGGGTGGATTGGACAGTGGAACTGGTGAGGAGTGAGAAAGATGGCTGTGGCTCAAGCCTCATTCTTTGGATGGAGCTGACTTTTTATTTTGCTGCAATTAGCACTAGGGGGGTGGGATTGGGTAACATTGCCCATCCTAGCACCACTACAAGTTTTTTCCAGCTCCTCCAGAACTTGTGGAATTTCAATATCGATTTCTGTGGCATGTTCGCATATGTCAATGAGTGCCTCCAAAACTAACAAAAGAAGAGTCAGGGCAGGGAAGCAGAGGAAAAGCAAGAGAGCCAGCTGAATGTTCTTGCCAAGTTTTGCTAACTGTGTGTGACTAGCTCTGTTATTCAGGTCCCATGGCATTTACTGGTGGGCTGTAAGAATACAGAGGTTTAATTATTAGCGCCAAGGGCATATGGTTGATGGATGACCAGCTGGGAAATGCAAATGAAATACTAAATATATACCAGTATTTTTTTCTCCTCACCAAAGGTCTCTCTGACAGATAGGGCTTTTTTTGTGGGCTGGAATCAGAGGGGGCTGTGATGTTCTCAATAAGAGAAAGACAGAGAAGGAGAAAAGAATGTGAAAGTGGTAACCTTATCATTAGGTGCTCAGTATTTGAGTTCAGCAAGAACAGCTGTGTTGTAAGGGAGGCAGGTGATGAATATCAGAAAATCTCTCTGACCTGTCTATTTTCACTGCCATCATCCAAGCTGAGAGGCTGGCAGGCCTATGGGCATGGTGTCTGGAAGGATTAAGTCAGGCAACTGGTGATTGTTGGGCAGTAGGAGAGTTTGCAGGGTATGGAAGGACCCCAGAAGACATAGGAACCTGGAAGGAACATGGGCTGTAGAGGAAAAAGGAGCTGTGAGGGAACTTAAGCTCTGAAAGCAGTCTCACACTCCTATCCTCTCTCACCACATTCCTCGCATAAGCAGGCAGCAGCCTGCTCCTTTCTCTGTCCTGGTTTCCTGTGTGCAAAGCTTTTCTTGGCTTGATATGCTCCTGCATGGTAAGTGCTCTTAGGCCACCTGGGTTCTGGGGATGGGTTTCTAGTGCAAAGGCTTTTCTCAGGCTCTGTCATAAGACCATTATATTTTAACCCTGGTGCCTTGGCACAAGTCTTGCCTTGGTCTGCAAAGTTCTGATAGACATGTATTTAACACCTGAAATAGAACATGTTCATATTTGTTTAGCTAGGTCTGAGCAGATTTTTTTGAATAAGTGTAGTACTTCTCCTATGTCTGGGAAAATATTTTCCTCCATGTACTAGCTTCCCTTTGTTATCTTAATATACTTTATAATTTAGAAGCAAATGCACTAGCATGCAGGCATAAGGATGTCCAAGGTAGAGGAAGGAGCTTCAGGTTTTGACAACCTCTACAATAATATTGACCTCTTCTACACCATTTTGCTCATCTGAATGCACCACATACCTCTTGTCCCTCCAATACCAAAGCTCCCTTGCTACTTGGAAGTGTCTTACTGCTACAGCAAAATTAAACACTGTCACCACTGTGACAAATTGTGAGTATTTGAGACTTGAGACACAAATTTAGATATTGTGATTGACCATTACTTTTAAGTAGGGCAAGGAAGCATGATGCTGCACTTAAAACTGGCTTGAGACCGGTGTCTGCATCCTATAAAAATCAGAGCCTCCCAGATGCAGTTTGCATGACTGCATGCAACCTGACTCCTCTCAGGTGAGATTCCAACCTGGTGCACAGAGGAACATGTCTCTCCTTGCTGTTGCCCTCTGAATTTCTGGATTTCCAGGCAGAAGTACAACAAGCCTTCAGCCTCCTCTCATGGGTCTACCAGCTTGTCCTACTATCCCAGCCCCTTCAGCCACAGATCCCCCCGCCTTGAGGCCCTCCAGCAAGACTCGGTTAGTGTGATCCTCATCTCTTCCCTGTTCCCTGCACTTTAAAATGATTTCCTATTTGGAGTCATCACATGGCAATATAATGTACTGGTAGTTGAATGAAGTGTGTGTAACACCATGTGCTTTTTTTCAAAGATCATATCAGTGCTAAATAGGCTCAAGAAATAAGCAAATTTTATTCTTGATAGGTGCTTGCTGTGCTGCACTATCACAGATAGTTTTCCTTTGCAGCCTGATCATTTAATTTCTCTCTTACCCTTTTCCATATTAGTGCTGATCCAGCAAAATGATTCAGACAGTCAGCAAGAGGAAGCACCATTATTTACATTAAATTTTGGCCAAGTGAATGCCCTGATAAACCAAGTCACAGAGGACACAGATCCTGCTTGGTTTTTCCTTGCAGGTTCTCTTCTTTGCCATAAAGGGTATTTATAAATATACCATTCTTTCTACATGTAAATTACATTTTTAACATGCCAACAAGTTTAAATTAATATTTGAAATTTTTTTAAGAGGAAATGTTTAGTGTCAGACAGAGGAGATTGTGGAGATTTATGTGTTACTTCTCAGTAGAATATTGGTTGTTAATAAGAGTTATGGCTTATTCCAAACAACTGCAAGTAACAACAGCAAAGATGATGTGGGCTTCCTGAATCAGCACCTGAATCAGTTGCTGGAGGAATAATGGGCCTTCTTGTGGCAAAATTAAGTCCTGTAGAGTTTGCAACTAAATGCCTTTTTAAAATATTTTCTTACATGGCTTGTGCTAATACTCAAATGTATCTTAACTACATTTTGCACTAAAAGTAAGTTTAGTTTTTAAAAAGGAATATTTAATCTCGCACTCTTTCATGCATTGCTACTAAACGTGCACCATAGTTTCATCTCTGTGGAGCAAAACTGAGATCATGGACCACACAAAGGCCAGTGCCAACCACATAACCATGGACCTGCTTGAAGTTCAAGTCTCAGTAGCAAGTTGGAACATGGCTGAGCTATGGGTGGTTTTTAGCTGAGCATTCACTGGCAGAACCCTGGTGGACAGCAATGTGTATGTTTTTAGCATCCATGATCTCCCTCCGACCTCTTAGGAAGAACTGTTGTAGAGGATTAACCTGAGGACCAGGCTGAAAAAGTCAGAACTGGACCAAAAGTATATTCCATGTTGAAGGTTTTGTTGCAGGATGTAGGACCCCGTAGCATATTGTGACAAATTGCTCCATAACTTATGTTATGTGACATTCAATGGGGATCTGTCTTTTTCTTCATGCGCTGGCTTGGTGCTGGGAAAGACCTTGGTCTTTGGCCATGGCTTTAGATAAGGCCATGGGGAAAATCCCAAACTCCATTAAGACCTGGGACAGTGTGACATCTGCAGGTTTTTCACCTTGAGTCAGTCTGTGAATCCCAGGGCTCTCACAGGCCGTAATCTGTGACTCTTTATAACTTCTCAGTGATTAAGGACCGGTTACTACCTTTTTAATCAACAAAAATACAAAGAAAAAAAATCAAAAAATGCCGTGTAGGACTTTAAATAAACAAACAAGTATTTTTAAATGAGAGGCCAACTAAATCCATGACCCTGAGATTAGCTCGGTTAAACTTGGTGCGAATAACACCAACGTCATGGATTCAATCCTCTGTATGGGCCATTCACTTAAGAGTTGGACTTGATCCTTGTGGGTCCCTCCTAACCCTGAATATGCTGTGATTCCGTGGTATTCAGAATCTGAAATACAGAGCTTTGTGTAGGCATGAAAACAATGTTTAAGTCTCTTCTGTAATAACATGAGAATCATAAGAATAAATTTGTTTTGCTGTTCTCTCCACAGAAAACTGCCTTTTAAGGGATGATCTAAAAAAATGCTCATTGCTGTACATGGGTGAGTAGATGGCTGAACTAAAAAAAACCATGTGATTAAGCTTCTTTTCACTGTGGCTAACACTAGAACACCATAAATCCAAACAATTTGGGATCACATCACCATTTGGATAAGTAAAAATTTTCTTGTGACAATGCTTGCTTTTGAAATGTATATTGTTCCAAAGTACTATTGAGATTTTCTTCTGAAAGCAAGTATTCTGACAAAATACAGAACAGATACAATAATTTCGAAGTCATGCCTTAAAATTTTCTTTGCAGAGTTGTGCTGAAGTGGTGAGGGCAGCAGGAGCAGCAGAACTGACTGCAAATCAGTATTGTGCTACATTTGGCTTAATGAGGTCAGAGCAATCCTATACCATTGTTCCATCCCCAAATTTAATTCTGGAATAATCCCTACTCTTTTTTTTTTTTTTGACCTTGCAAAACTTTTTCTACATTGCGTCCCTGGAAGATCAGTGATTCAGAAGAGATATCCTTTCTAAATTCTAGGTTTCTTCTGGAACAGTTGTGTCTTCTCAAGACTTTCTAGAGAGCAACACATGACAGTAAATGGGTTGTTTTATGTATGTAGAACCCCCTATATTTTGATTTAATAATTCCCATAGAGTTCTCAGAAGAGAAATACTAAGCATTTTCTTGGGAGAAAAAGTTTAAAATACACATGGAAAGCTGGTTATGACTTCAGAAGATGAAGTCTTTGGCAATTATACTAGTTTAATTATACCAGTTAACACATCACCCTTTCAGATGTTCCAACACAACTGTTGATGAATCAGATTGAGGAAATCATCAGCTTCAGAAAACATATTTTTTTGGGAGTGTTTCTAAAAATGAGATCTGTTTATTAGCTGGTTCATAGTGCCTTGTGGCATTGCTTCACAAACAGCTATGCCAGCACAATCGAGGAAAGTGGCGAAGTGTGGGAATGAGAAATGTATGGGAAAGATAGAGTATGTTACATTGGCAATGATGACAAAGACTTTGTCTTTTAACAGATAAAAGTTTAATTTTGTCCTTTATAACCACATAGTAAATTGTATAAGGCACTGCAAGGTAGTATGCAGAATGTATCGATGATCTTACTAGGAAAAGCTGATGGACTGTAAATTAACCAGTTTTATTAATTTTGACTCTTTTCAGTTTGTTGCTATTATGTGTATTTAAATATATAATTTCAACATCATTTGTACCTTTGTACTTTAGCAGATATACTTACATCCCCCACTGATCTTTGTCCAGAGCTGAGGTCTTATTTTTGACAGCATGTCCCAGACAAATTCTATTTGTCATTTTAGGCTTCCAGGAGCTTGCAAAGGTCTCATTTTTTTCCACTCCTTCTGCATCTTGATGACAGGCACAGCCATCAGCATTCCACACTCTGGGGGGGGGGGGGACAGGTCAGCATAGCCGCTGGTGACAACAGAAATCTGCATTTAAAGCATAACATGCATTAGGTTCAGCCCATAAAATATTCCCGGATTTTGTGTAAGCCATTCAGTCTACAAGGTATTATTTCCTTCCTAGAACACATCTTGTGGGACCAAACATCACATTAATGAAAACTGTCAGTAAGTAAGCCAAGAGGTTGACACTAATATAGTAGCGCAACAGTTGCATAGATTTGTAAATCCAGTTTACTATTGCAGGTATATATATTCCTGCATTAAACAGCTGCTTTTGCCTACACACATCATGCATGCAAATAGATCCATACACTGCATTCTTACTGTATTTGCAGTCTAAGTGGCTTGGGTGAAAGAAATTATGCCATATATGGGTTGTGGTAACTATGTGAGTTCAACACATCAGCTACTAAACATACCTAATAACTGGCACTCCCAAACCTAGATCCTGATGAATTCTTCTGGGTCTTGAACCCTGCTTTGCCTTTCATGGTTTGTGAAGAGACAGAATATCCTAGCACCCACATATCCTCCTCACTGCTTTCTCTTTTTGGGCTAATGTTAGATACTGAATTTTGTGTGGGTTTTATACACAGAATAAGTGTGTTAGGTCATGAGGTTTCCCCCTTTTTAAAAACCAAATACATCGTAATTACTTTTTTTATTTCCTTCTGTCAGAACAAAAAGTAAGCATTGTTTGGTTTCACCATGGGGGATAAGAGGCTGAAGCACTAAACTGATCATTTGTTTCTTGATTTGCTTTGTCTTCAACATATGAAGAAAGCAGCAGAACCAGACCTGCTTTCCAGAATGTTTTGACCTGACAGCAGTATACAAAGAGAGAAATAACAAATTTCCACCAGAAAAATGAGATGGAAAAATCAAAACTGGGCTTGAAGTCTTTGAAAAAATATTACAATATTTCCTTAACCAAAATAAATATATAAGCAACTTTTCCCAATCCTAGATACACTCATAGTTTAATTACAGACTGTTTAATGCATTCTTTTAAATACTTTTTATATGCTCTGAATTAAGTGCCAAGGTCTCTAATGAATTGTTTTTTTCTCTAGATAGTGTTGGACATGCTTGTGTTTGCCTGGACTCAGTGTGAGGGAAGCTCAACCACTCAGGTAGTGTTTAACTTCTTGCAAGACAGGGGCCCCAGCTTCTGCTTTAGATGACATGTGTGAGCTGTGTGAGCTACTTTTAAAATATATTTTTAGGTTTGTGCAAAACATTCTTTCTGTGAATCCAGTTATGTGTCAGCCTAATTCCCACACACCTCAAACACAAATTACCAGGGCAGCAAATACACATTCAAATTCCAAATATGCTTTAGTGCAGCACAATGGTTAAGAATGTCTTATTTTCTTTTTTTTTCTTTTTTTTTTCTTTTTTTTTTAAAAAAAAGCTAGTTAGTGCAGTATTAGGTAGGTCACTCTGGCCGCATTCCCAGAATTTAACAGTGGGGGCCTTGTGGAATGCTAAACGATGTGTATAACAGCATTCAGGGCTCTCTGTGAGCCAATCCGTCAAAACATTTGCTGCTTTGAAATTGTGTTCTTCAAAAAAATAGGCATATGGAACTTATTAGACTATTTGGTGGAGTTCAGGCAGCAGAGCCCAAGAGAAGCATAAAAACATTTGAGGACACAATTCTACCTTAAGGTAATAGGATCTCTAAACTGTTCTTTTGCAATCAAGTAAATACAAAACACAGAGGAGAAACATCCTGAATGGAGAACATTTTACATTCCAAACGGTCACAAGACCTTAAGTAAAGAACTTGTAACAGTAGTAAAAAAACAGTGGTTTGATTGCAGCAAACCTGTTTCCTCAACAGGGTGTATTGATCTTTGGCTCTTTAACAGTTCAAGTTGTATTGAGAAGTTCTGACTCACAATTTTGCTGCAGTGGATTTCTGTGTCTCTGGTGCATTGGCAGTGACAGTCAATCAGTCTCCTTGGTGATGAAAAAAAGACAGTGCTACTGCTGAGAAACACAAATAGGCTGCCATTTTCCAGCACCTGCTTGTACCTTCTTCCGAGTGATTCCTTGTCCCTGTCACAAAGTGAGTGCAGAATGACCCCAGAGTGAGCAGATCTTCTTTCACAGTGTTGAACGAGAAGGCAGATTACACAAATGACTCAGATTAAAGTTTGGCTTTAGCAGCCACGGCAAGAGTTTTGCAGTCCCATGAGTAGCCCTAGAGCAGTCTGTTACATAGAATTCCCCTCTGGAGACAGAATTATAGGAGGATGGAGGACTCTGTGCAACCCCTAAACTCTCTCCCATCCTCTCATCTGCTTTGAGACTACTCTGAGTATGAAAGTGTGGCCTGTGCATGCTCTTTACACCGCCTGCTAGCTTTGATCACTACTGCAAATAATTAAAAGGACACCTTGTTCTTCTATAGTCTCTTTCACACAATTGGGTGTTACAGGACAAAGTGGCATTTATGGACCTCTGACCATCTTTTCCTGTCCCATAAAAAGACTGAAAGCCTGCGACTTTGTTTTGTTGATGTATCTGTACTCACAGATATTTCTCTTTTTGTGCGACTACAGTGCAAGGAGACAAAAAGTTATACTGAAGTATTAAAAATGGATTGTTAGCATTTAAAGTAAGGCTGATGAAATTTGCTGTTGTGGTATAGAGTGGTCTTTGTTACTGTAGCGTTTGAATGACGAACTGAGTTACATAGCAGGCTGTGACAGCTGTGGTGCAGAATCTCACAATTATGTTCTTAGCAGGTTAGCAAGTTTGGGACCATGTAGGACACTTGATGGACAAAAACCCTGCTGTAGAAGTACTGTGCTAGCAAGTCATGTAGGATCTGTGGGGAAGGATTCTGATGTTGCAAATGCTGCTTTTTTGACAACCTGTACAGCATCCCAAAATATAGGTCTCAGCCCTGAGACATTGTAATAGATGGGGAACAGGGAAGGAGGGAGAATGAAACATCTCTGCCTTCAATCACAGCTTTCTGGAAACTTCAGTGACCCTTGTCCAACAAGCTTAATATGATACTTGGCAATATCATAAGACTTTATGTGTTATTGCTACCAGGAATTTGAATGGCAGTGCCCCTATCTACTCTGAAGATATGGTGTATTGTTTTGTTATGCAAAGGTCCTTGAAACAAGCTTTGGCATCCAGAAGAACTTTATTTTTTACTTTATTCCCTGTATTTGAAAGAGACTCCTGGGACAGAAAACCTTCCTGAGAACTGGGCACTGCTGTATGAGTGGAAAACATTTGAAAAAGGAAATTGTCTGTAATGGTTTTGTGGTTGCCTCCATTATTGAGTTGCAGTGAATGAGTAAATCAAATTAAACTGCAGATATATTCCCAGACCCCTTTGCCACTGATTTTCTCACCTGAGAAAAATCAGTCTGCTGCATTCAAGAATTGAATTTTCACATGACAGAAACATGACATTGAAGACACAGGTCTGGAACCAGGACAATGCGTTTCCCTGTAATGCAGAAATTAAAGAAATTAGCCTAAAAGCTGCCTGGATAGAAACATCAGAAGTGGTCTTCTGCCACTCCTTTTGAAGTCAGGGCCTTCTCCCATTGTGTTAGGTTTTAACAGATTTAGAAACAACTCCAAACTCCTTTAGAAAAATCTTACCCACTATTTTCAGTGCATGGTTTTATCAAGCCAGGAGTTTATGGTGCAGGAAAGCATTGTGGAGTTTTATAATGCCAGGAGGTGACATTTCTTCATGTTTGCCCTGTACCTTAGGGGTGCCCCTGATTTTGTCCCTGAAACTGTAAGATGCTGCAGCTGACCCACTGGTATTACCTGCTTCTCACTCCCACCATGCCAAAATGTGAGAAGCAACATGTGAAAGAAAGGCAGAAGCAGAATTGCCTCCAGCAGCTGCGCTACCTGCGTTACCTGGCAGTGTGTCCTGTAAGATGGTCACTTCCTTTGTGCAGTCTGCTTTCTCCTGTCTGATGTGTACCACTGTCGATCCCATCTGCTCACCATCCTGTGCATGAGCTTTCCTGGGATGATTAGTCTTGAAGTACTGGATTTTGTCCTTATGGCTGGGTTTCTAAGAACCAAGTTGCTCTGTGTGCTCCTCCTCACTGTGTGTGTGGAGTATGGCATCTGGCTTTAGGTCATTGCCTTATAGACAAGATTTCTTTTGTTACAGTAAATATGGGTTCATGTTCAAGGGATTTGGCTGTCACACCTCCGGTTAAAGTCCCTTACCAAGCTTTATGAAGACTTTGAACCAAATTGGATTTTCTTAAGTCTCACTGGTTTACTACTCAAAACTCAGTCCTGGAGTAACTAAACAAATAAAACATTTGGTATTGAGGTCTGTCTGTATTCTATTCTCTGTTGTGGCTGATATCTATTGAGTCACTAAGCTTTGTTCTACTCAAGTTATTTTATTTATATAATTTAAATTTATTTTTACATTGGTATTCTGCAATTATTTCCTAAGGGATTTGTGCCTGGAAAAGTTAGAAGAATGAGCCATGTAAGTCCATGAGAGAGGTTATAAAATAAACATTATACCATGTGTGGGGTAACATTTTTTACTGCAAGTGGCTGCTCTCACTTTCTGGTGCTTATACACACAACCATCTGTTTGAAGGCTGTTTAAAGTGGCTGTATTCCAGGATTTATGTAACTTGTCTGTAGAAAGGAAATGACATCACTTAGTTTCCTGAAGAATATTACCAATGTCAGAACTGAGGAAATAAAGTCTACAATAAATAGAATATGTATTTTTAAACCTTTTTTTTTTTTTTTCTTTTCCTTTTTCAGTAGGACACCTCTCCATACTGCTCTGTCTATCCCTTCAAATCCCAGGAAACTCCATTCATTTCACATAGACTTGCACACAAACTGGAAGCAGTAGACTACAAGCCATGTTAACTTACATGTTTGTTACATTGATGAAATGAGATCTGGCAAGACTGGACTGAACTGAAACAATGACAAAGTCTGCAATGTGCCTACTTTTAAAAATATAGGCATAAAGCAACAACAGCAACCTCACAATTACAATGGGGTAAGTTTCAGCACTTTCAAGTGACCATGAAAGCACAACAGCTGTTTGTCATGCCTGGAAAAAAAATGCAACTCCATGAATAAGAGCTAAGCAGTTTTATACAGACCCATGTTAGGGTTTAAATTGAAAGATTATGTTATTAGAGTATTCGTAAAGGCTGTACATGTTCTGAGACATTTGTTTTAAATCCTTGTCAAGCTGTAAAGTTTCATGACTGGTGATTTCACCTGAGGCATGTTATTTCACGTGAGGGCTTCTTTCTTCTCTCTCTTGCCAGGAACTTTTCAAACTTTTGTCTTTGCTGATAATTCCTATTTTACTGTCTGCTTTGTCTATAGAAGTAAGTTGTCATGTCAGTTAAGGAGTACTGGATCACACAGTCAGCAGCCCAAAGAAGTAGGAAGGCCAGTTACTTCTTATAGAAAGCTTTGGTTGGAGTTTGTTTTTTATTTTCTTCATGCAAAATATAGTGCAAAATAGACAAGTCATACTCTTTAAAGGCCAATATTGACTGGTAGAAATTTGATTATATTGGTGTAGGTATCACTTTATATTGCTTTTACATTTTTGAGGTACTTCATATTTAATACAAATATGTACTAACGACAAACAAATTGAAATTTCCAGAAGCTGTGTTATTTCCTATGCTTGTCTGTTTTTAAAAATGCCTATCTGATACCATTCAGTCTGTCCCACAAACTACAGTGTAGCTGGACTTCAATCTCTGTTTATTAAACAGATTTGGGCTGCCTATTATTCACATTCCTATACTTTTGAAAGTTTTTCATAACAGAGTCATTATTCCTGACAAAAGAAAATGGAAATGAGGAAAGAGGTAGGACAATGATGACCCTTAATAATTTATGGAACTCTAACATAGTCTGCTAGTTTATGACCTTGGATTTTCTCCTGAATATGTTGAAATCTGAGAAACTACCTCCATCCATTTGAAAACAATACAAAACAATACAAAAATGCTACTAAATTTAGTGCCTCCACAAAGAAATTAAATCTACTTAATACCAAGGTAGGGATACCTGTTACCTGGGAGATATTGGCTAACAAACTATGGAATGGTATTATATTAATAATAGGAAAGTCTGATGTAGTCAGAGCAGTGAGGAACAAAGGACTGTATTTCCATCTGAAGTAAATCTTTGTACAGACTTTCCAGACTGAATCAATAAAATCTGAGATTAAATGACAAACTTAATTTTTTTTTTTGTATGGATCAGTTCACAGCAGGTGCTGAGACCTCTGTCTCTGCAAGTGCTTCTAAATAAAGTTAATTACATCAATGACTTCCTGAATGCAGATATTTTTCTAAATTAGAGCAAAACCGAACATCATTGTGAGACTATACTGAAACTCACTGTTGATTTAGACAGCACTTAAAGCAGGGTATAGAAAGGAACAGTTTTAAATCCATTAGTTAGAACTAATGCAAAAAATATAGTGATTATTGCAGTAAATTAGGTCTTACAAATTCTTGGCGTGGAAGTATTCAGTAAAATTAACATTCCTTGCAGATGCTAATTGTATTCCTATAAACTAGCAGTAAGCCTCTTGAATCACCAAATCTCCTAAATCCTCTGGTTTTGAGGGGTGATCATATTATAATCTTAAGGGAACATCTGAAAGTGTGAACTGTGGTTTGACCAAATCCCCAGAAATGAATGGCTGACTAAATATAAATCTCTGCACTTACTCCCAGTTATACATATTGTAGGTTAGCCTACTGAGCCTGAAAAAGCCAAAAATGAACAATGAAATAAATTATAAAAAGTCTTTTAAAGACAATTATTTATGCAAATGATTGTAATCTGTATCAGGCAGGCAGACTTTATGTGTTAGAAATAGTAAGAATTAGAGGGAAAAGATACCACCTTGCTTTTCTACATAATGTACACACTTTTTTGAGTTAATCATCTTTTCTTAAAAATCCTTGTCCTTCTCTAAAACAAATAGTTTGTTCTTAGCTCAAAGATATCTGCTATGATCCCTCCAGTCATTAATTTTAGTTGTGTTTAGTCCAGTGCTCTATGCACCTATTATTTGTTGTGGAACAACATGACTGATTCCAGCCTAAAATGATGTAACCCACTGGGTCTCAGCAGGTCCATATTGGGTACCTATGGGTATCAGTGCATTTGCTTTTGTAGATTTGGCAAATTTAAAATTTTTACTCAATAGCAAAACAAGCAAAGAAAAAAATCAAACCCAACCAAACAAACAACAAAAACCCCACAAACAAAAAAGCCCCAAATAAACAAAACCACAAAAAACCTGAAGAATTCCTTCAAGTCTAGCAGATAAGCTACGAAGAAGTCAATAAACATTTCTTGTCCTTAGGATATTATTGTAATGAGAAATGTATATGTATAATTTTCTTGAAATTGTTATATTCTCTTCAGAAAGGAAATTTCTGAGTTTTATAATTATGGAAGAATGTAAAACTTTTTTGAATGTTTAATTTTTTTTCCAAAAGAAACCAGAAGGAACTGGTGTCCTGAAGCTCTCCCACTACTTTAGATTCCTGGCTGACTAAGGGCCCTTAAAACTGAAGGCCCGGAGATGAAGATGCTTCCTGCAATGGGAAGCAGACATTTTTAACGTGATAAGGGCTCAAATTTAATTTATGAATCATATGATTTTCTAAGTTGCCAGCTAAGGTGTGGAAAGCGTCAAAATCCTAGGATCCCTAGTTTCAACTGTGTCAAAGGGTTGAGGCCAAATGTGGGCCCTGAGAGCCCTCAGTAAAACTGTGGCTCTGGCTTTCTGATGAGGAATATCAAAACCTTGGCAGTCCTAACATTGATGTGACCTTGGTTATAAGTTTGTCGCAGAACACAGAGCCTCCAGAGCCAGCAGGTGAGCTGGCAGGAAACAAAGCAGACTTGAAAAAAACCCTTTACAATATTTTTGGCAGGAATACTGTTTCATGAAAAATTATGCCATTCGTGAAAAAAAAAAAGAGCCATTAGTGTATCTCCAAGACTTTAATTTTTATGTCTAAATGACTGGGTTTAGCTGCAGAAACACACAATGCTGAGGATTTTGCTGATAGGGTCACCTCTGCTCTTATTATTATGGTTGTGGTCACAAGCTGAGCAAGCATATAAGCAAGGCTTTAATCCCCCTGAATTCTCAGCATTGATGTGCTCAAGGCATGAAGATCTATCCTACAGGTAGAAGCCTTAATCTTAAGAGTATCAGAGGAGTACTTGTCGAGTGAATTAACTGTCTATCTGAAAAATGTGGAATAAAACATGATTGTAAGGTCAATATATGAAATGAAAATGTGAATGCTTACCATGGTGTGTGCCTCCCTTTTCAAGCAGGGTCAGCTGCATTTCTACAGTGTTGTATAATTTAGAGTTTTCTGTAAGGATATTTGTGGTGTGGAGGATTTAGTATTTTGAAATTTGGTGTTCTTTCAAGCATGGGGTAAAACCCCAAAATGCTGAAGCAGTCAGTGAAGAAGAAAGCATCCTGGACTTCTCTGCCAGTCCTATCTGACTGACCTGTCTGAACCTGGGAAGACTCAATTGTTTACCTTGGTCACCTGCAAAACAGGCCAGCTGGGGGAAACAGTGTTATGAGAAAATATTTGTTTGAAGGCCTTAGTTTCCTAAATACACAGGTGCCTTCCCTGCTTATCTTGTTTGGTTGCTGTGGGATGGGACTGTTGTTGTGAGCCCGTGGTCCTGCTTCAGTTCCCAACTCACCTTCCCACACTCAGCAGCCTGTCCAAGCTACTCCCAGAGAGTCACAAAATTTTTTTAGAATTTGGCAGCTGTGAGGCCCTGGTAAGTGCTTTGCAGGGTGTTTGTGGACCAGGCAGGTGACCTGGAAGGAGTAATGGGGTGTCCAGTGTTTGCCCCAAGGGAAGGAATCTCTTATTTTCCTATTTGGCTTCCCTTGGAACAGGAATCAAGCTGGGTTTGTAGCACATTTTATACAATCACAAAATCATAAAATCATTTATGTTGATAATGATCATCAAATCCAACCATTAACCCAGCACTGATAGGTTCATCACTAAACCATGTCCCTAAGCACCCTATCCATGTCTTTTAAATACCCCCAGGGATGGTGATTCCACCACTTTCCTGGGCAGCCTCTTCCAGTAGTTGACAAACCTTTCCATGAAGAATCTAATCCTCCCCTTGTATAACTTGAGGATGTTTCACACCTCCCTATAACCTCCTTTCAGGTAGTTGTAGAGAGCAATAAGGTCTCCCCTGAACCTCCTTTTCTCCCAGCTAAACAACTTCAGCTCCCTCAACTATTCCTTATAACACTCGTGTTCCTAGACCCTTCACCAGCTCTGTTGTCCTTCTATGGACTTATTCCAGCACTTCAATGTCTTTGTTGTGAGGAGCCCAGACCTGAACACAGTGTTCAAGGTGAGGCCTCACCAGTGCCCAGAGCAGGGGGACAGTCACTACCCTGGTCCTGCTGGCCACACTACTGTTGATACAAGCCAAGATGCCATTGGCATTCTTGGCCATCTGGGCACACTGCTGGCTCATGTTCAGCCATCATTTTGACCAGCTCCTCCAGGTCCTTCTCTGCCAGACAACTTCCCAGCTCTTCTTCCCTGTGCAATTTTGATATCAGAAAAACAATCACATTCTAAACCCACTACCACCAAAAAAACCAAAATCATTGTGATTTTTCATATGATCCCTGTGTTTTTTTCTCCTTTTTTAATGACTCTTTAGATAAAAGCAGCAAGAAAAAGAGGTAAATACAAATGCAGAAAACAGCAAGGAATTAAAAATTCTGGTGAATTTCTGAGTTCACTAGGGTCCTTCAGGACAACACCCAGAAAGAATTTTTAAATACTTCTGAAGAACTTCAAGCAATTTTCTTGAAGTAGTGCTTCTCTGAAAAGAGTTTAGACAGTGAGTGACACATGCTTACTTCACAGAACAGTTTCTGACTTTATGCAACATCTGCTCACTTTGGCAACACGTTTTCCATTGTCAGCCTTTCACAACCAGTAGCTCTGGCTTCCTTTTTATGCCTGATCTGCTATTCTCAGGCCATGGGTTGAAATTAAACACGTATATGTATTGCTTTGTGAATTAAGTATATTTCAATTT
The DNA here is from genome assembly GCA_013397135.1 of Pachyramphus minor. Taxonomy (NCBI): domain Eukaryota; kingdom Metazoa; phylum Chordata; class Aves; order Passeriformes; family Tyrannidae; genus Pachyramphus; species Pachyramphus minor. The sequence goes on from VYXB01000623.1 coordinate 72,364, forward strand.
TGCAAAGCATGATCAGCTAGACATGGAAGTGCACCTTGCCATGTTTCTTAGAGGTGTGAAGAAATATTTTCACAGAGCTTTCTTCTGTGTTCTTCAAAGGAACAGAACTTGGTCTACAAACACAAAGAGTTGCAAAGCATTCATGTAATGCCAAAACTTATTGTAAATTCTTATTCAACAGCTTGAATACTGCCTACAGAGTTGAAATATCCTTTACACTACCACCACATTTCTGTAAGTAGCTTTCTATTAAGCTAGTATTGACTTAACCCATTCCTGCCCCTTCCACAGCCGATGTTCAAGCCCACTTTGGGCTATAATTATGATAAATTTGACAGAAGACTGCATACAGCGGGAAAAAGTTTGCCCCAAACTTTAGGGGGAACACTGTGTAGTAGGGTATTTTTCAACAGGGTCTATAAAACAGTTATACAGATGTTTCTAAGGGAGCAAGGGGCAGGGACTGACATGGCCCAAGACTTTTGACATATTAAACTCCACACAAACTGGCAGAGAGAACTGGCCTCTAATACATGTAAAACTACTCCCATGTCAATACCCTGTTTTCAAAGGCAAAAGTAGCAGTCTTAGTGGGAATGGAATCCCATTTACACAGGTCAAATAGCATTTATGTGTCCCTAGAGGAAGATTGATTGTCACCCCTGGAAGTGCTGGAGTGTTTGGCTGAGCAGCACGTCCCTGTGTTCCTGCTGCCTCCAGCCCCAGTAGCAACAGGAGCACACACGCAAGGGCCCCTTAACTGCACAGCCCAGCCCAGAAGGGTATTTATTCTTCTGTAGGCTGCAAAAACAGGAAGTGACATTTCAAGTAATTGCAGATTTACTGTGAGCCCATGGCTGGTCCCTCTGCATTGTCCCCGCTTTCCTGTTTGAGGTTGGAGGAAGTGGCGAGCAGGATGGGGGGAAGGGAAACCTCACTGTGATGATTCTCCAACAGCAACCTACATTACTTAGGGGAAGAGTGACGAAAACATATTCAAACCCTTGCCAAAGGCTCTCAAGAAATATTTGACATCTAACCTATAACAACAAGTGGGAGTTAAAGGTTAAATCACACACAACCCAAGTGTTTGGGAAAAGGATATGTTTATGTCATCAACTTCTGTTGGGTTGTAAAGGAACAGTGCATGACAGTTGAAAGGGCTCCGGCTATCAGGAAAATACATGGTGGCTTACTGCAACTATCTGTGAACATGAAAAGTGCCAATTGGTTCTATATATTCATGCTTTCATATTCAAATGCCTTTTTCAACTTAGATGGTTAAATAGAGAGAGCGGAACATGGACACCACCGGCTAATTTCTTTGCCTGTGTTCATGAATTATTCATTCATGCCTGTAGACATGAATTATTCCTCAAATACTCTAGTTTCCCCTGAAATATCGCTTCTTGTGGGTAACTGCCACTAAAGAATCAGACAATCAGCATTGCCCATTGCTCTCATGTAATTTATGGACCTAAAGAATCCAAACTAGCAATGTGTTTTCTAAGATAATATATGGGTGTTCTGCAAACTAAATGATAGAAATATTGTCTTTGTTGCTAGGTGCCAAAACACTGTAGAGGTTATTTCGTTCTATATAATGTTGATACTTTGGTGGTTGTATTTCAGGGAAAATCATTCTGCTGGTCATTGCTTCTTTGGTCTGCTGAAAAAGAAGATTAATTTGGGAGGATCTGTTCTATGAACTCAAGTAAGACTTTTATCTCATTTAATTTCTAGCACTCTGTGGGACTTTACCAGACAAAGACTGATGAACCTCAAGAAAGAAAATCAGTTTTTCCTGAGGTAATGAATATAATTTGTATGTTCTTACAGCTTTCTCTTGGTATATATTACACCCTATATAATATATATTGTTTTAAATTAACCCATTACCATTTTCCACCATTTCTGAGAACCCATTATAAACTGCTGAAGCTTGGTGAGACAGATCCCATTTGCTATCTGGGATCTGTCTGATGTAGCTTTAGCAGTTTAGAACAAGTACTCAGAACCAGTTGTTTCCTCTACCAATGCTGTTGGTGGGAACTGTTGGAAGAAAATTCACCTCATATGCCTTTTTAGATGGATAGATCACTGATAATAAAGGGAAGCTTTATACATGGTTTATACTAAACTTCTAAATTGAGATGGCTAATGCTAATTAAGCAGAATCCTGTTGAAAAAAATAGATTTCCTATATTTTGTACAAATAAAATTAAAAATAGCTTTGGGATACAAATTAAAGGAGCATTAATCCTCTATGAATGTGCCCCATTGATTAAGAAAAAATTTAATAATGCATAATCATTCCTAGTACTCAGTATTATATGCCAACAAGTTGTAGCATGAATATAAACATTGTGCTGGCAAGGCTAGAATGACTTTCAGAAAATTTCCCTTCAGAATAGGCAAAGCTACAAGTAACACTTGCAGGGGAAAAAAAGTGGTGAACAGTATATCAAATTAGTGTTGCTACAAAGGCTTTCCTATTCATGTTCTGTTAGGCTAGAGGTTATCAATGTTTATTAGACATTGTGTGTATTAGACAATATGCCTTGAGATACAGATATTGTGCCAGTAGTCCTCATTTATAAAATGAAACAGTCTGAAAGTTATTCTAGGAAGCTTGATTATTTTATTTTTAGTTAAGTCCTTTTTCGTTAGTGGTGTGTGTTCCTCAGATCACTGTTAAAAATATTTTCCCTTAATGATTTTCTCTTTCCTACAGTTAAGCAGTAGATATTTGAGTCTCAAAGGTTAGAGGCAAAGCCAGAGGTATCACTGAGCTTAAAGACCAGATCCAGATGTTGAAAAGAAGGAATTAAGATGGTCTTCACTGACCATCTTCTATACATCATTCTTTCCCTGCATTAATATCTCTTCCCTCTATGCTCATTAGGTCAGCTCATCAGTTATGTGTTTAAGTGCACAGGTGTCAGTGTCACTGTGGTGTTAATTCTCACCATGCACTGGTGACAATGGAGTCTTCCACAAGAGCAGAGGAGTGAGAAGATATCCATCTTTTCATTGAATCACAAACTGACTCTTCAACATTCTTCATTCCAGGCAACAGTGTTGTGGCTGTGTTTTTTTACCCTTTCCTCTTTTCAATAACTCCTTATAACGCCAGGAGATGGAAACAGGGTGACAGTCCATGGCAAAGGACACTGCTCTCAGCACAGCTGAATCTGTGGAGGCAGGCACTTAGTGGCTGAGGGATGCTGGCTGATCTCACACTACTGCTGCAGGGACCATCTCACTTCACTGGTAACTCTGATTTTCCTTCTTTGCTCTGAGAGTCCTTGATAAGTATTTTACAGTGTCAAGAAAGGAATTGCAACAAAATAAATCAGTTTTCCTTATGGATTAGGAGGAATTTATACCAGGTTAAGAGAATAAGCATGAATTGAACTTCAGCTTTCGGAGACAGCACTGCTTTGAGATAATCAGTGCTCTGAGACTAGGAAAAAGGCATCTCAGGGAACAGAGGTCACCCCAGGCCTTTTCCTTTTCTTTGCAGAGTTCCAAAAATAATGGTCATGGGTCTGTGGTTCAGAAGAATGTGTACCAGAGACTTCCACCTGTTCTCCTGCCCACCAACAAGAGATCTGCTGAACATGATCAGGTGGTGTATTTTCAGTGGAAATATTAATTCTTGTTTAATAAGGTTAATAAGGAAGTGCCATAATTTTACTTTGTTCAAGTAGAAGTTCAATACTATTAAGCAATTGATGGTAACACCATAGTGTCCTCAATAATCATTTCATAATATGCGGTTAAATGTGTAAAATACATATGGAGGCAATTATGTCCATAACCTCCTTTTTTTTCACAATTAGTTTCTTTTACAGACTACTGTGATTTAAAAAGAGGAGTTCTTCAAGGTTTTGTAGCACTGCGAATTGAAATTATTTTCTTAAATAAGAGAAAAAGTATAGGTGCATGTCTTTGAGAGTGCTGTCACTGCTGGTTGCACAAATGTTAGTCCTTACAGTAATATATTTCAGCTAAAATTTGAAAAAAAATTACTATATTATTAATAATTTTCTTTCCCCAGAAGCAATCTGACCTAAAAAATATTTGGGTTTTTATCTTAGCCTTGTGGCCAAACCATAGAGTCACACCTTATCATTGTGGTATAAGTTTAAAATTTCTTATAAGCACAATTCAAGCTCTCAGCTTTGATGGGATACAGACATAACTGCTCTGTCCCTTGAACTGTGACCTAAAACAACCAGGCTTTTTCCTTCCCCGTGGGAATCATGTGATTGCACTCTCAGCAGATAATTTTTCACGGATTCTTTTATGCTATTTCCTACAGAGGAAAACCATCCTGTTATCTCACTTTAAAAGATTACTAATGAGCCTTTTTATGTTTTTTGGTTTTTGGGTTATTTTTTAAATGTAAATATCCTTCCCTTTCATTGCCTATCTAAACCTAAAGAAGTAAGAAAGGATCGGAGATGTATTTTCTTCCTACAGGACAGAAAATAAATAGGGTAATAAGAAAATTCACTATAACATAGAATGAAAAATAGTTAAACAGCAAATTTGTCATAAGTCAGAGTTTAAAGTCATCACATAAAATGTTCTGTAGTCTCAGACTCCAAATTTCAACAAGATAAAAATTTCAGAAAGAATCTCTGTTCTTTTGTTTGTGCAGTCCCTCACAAGGACACAGATGACATGCCTTCCTAGGCTTGTATCTTACATTTCTGCAGTGACATTTTCTTAAGAAAACAATTCAAGGGGGTTTTCAAGGATTTGTGAGATACAGAAGGTTCTCAGAAACAAAAGTTTGATAAACTGAACACTACACTTACTCTGATTTGTGACTGAAGTAATCCAGAATTTATGCTGCTGTACCTGATAAAAGACTCACCAGCACTCACAGTTGCAGTGCCATATGAAGCACGTTGCCTTATTGTTGAATAAAAATCAGTGGCAATTTCAATTCCTAGTCTGTCTGAAAAAAATTTGGATATTTTATATGCAGAGACAGGGTCCATTTATCATACACCGTATATATTTTCAAATGCCATTGCATGTTTTTAATAAAGAAGTGTATATTCCTTGTATGGAAAAAAACCCCAACTGTATGAGTCAAACATTTCTGTAGTGAACAGCAAAGGCTTCCAATAAATAAAAATTCTGGTATAAGCTAATTTGATATTCTGAGAATACATATTCACTGCTTGTGAAAGTGATTATTAAATGAGTAGCAGCTGATATACACAAACAAATTCAAACTATTAATTCCTGTCTTAGCTTTCAGTTCCTGAGAGTGGAAAAATCATAAAAGGAAGTGTTTCTTACAAGATTTTCCTTTGTGATATCCACAAAAGGCTACTTTCTCCTGTTTTCCCCCTGTGGATTATGATTACTTTTGTTTCCAGGCATCTGACTGCAAATCCAAGATCCTAGAGCTCTTTTACAAGTCCTAAACTGAGCGACTTCATATTCTTCCTGCATGCTTTTGCAACTTCTTTTGCTATAGGCATTCTAATTCCACTGCAGAGAAAATTAAGACGTTTTTAAAAATGGAAGTAAATTTAACTCACCAAAACTCAGTGGTGTAATGATACAGGTGGAATGGGACAGTTTTGTCATTAAAGGAAAGGAAACTGGACTCACTTGATAAGCAAATGTACGTTTTTCACCCAGTAATGACCTGTCCTGAATGATCAGGAGAAGAACACTAGTAACTACTTCTCCTTTAACTCAGGTAGTATAGAACTTTATTTTTACAACTGAAAGTTCTGAATATGATATAAAGCTGATATACTAGCAGGGTATAAATTGATTAGTTACAGACCAACTGTTGATTAAAATTCTCTTCCATTTCTCAAGATGTGTGACAAGGAACTTTTCAAAATGTAGAGGGCTGGCTAAATTTCCTGTGTTTTCAAAACTAGGTCAAAAGGAAAAATAATTTTTTTAAATCAAAATATAACTTTTGTATTTTTTTCTGAACTACAAAATTGCTGTCTGTCAGAAGGATCTTTCTTTGATACTTTTATGGAATATGAAGAATTTGTCTCTGGACTAGTTCCAGCCAAAAATTCATAAGTGTTTTCATTTTCCAGCAGAAATTTAGAAAGCAATAAATGGTTTACAAATTCTGTTTTCACAAGGCTGGAGCTCAAGTAATTTTTCTATGTGCCAAAGGCTTGGGCGGATTGTATCTTTTTTGACATACCATGCTCTCACACACTCTGATGTTACTGGAAAGTTTTCCATCCCGCCAATTTTACAACGTTTTTTGAACAAGCAAAATAAATTGAGCTTCCTCAATCTTTCATGGTAATTTCCTGGATCACTATTGCAGATCTCTCTGTAAATTTTCAAAGTTGTCAGCTTCCTTACTGAAAGAAAGTGTTGATACCAGCCCTGGTAAGATTATTGCAGTGGCAGACTCTGTAATTTCTGTATGAAATTACTTCCCTACTCCCACCTTCAGCTTTCCTGCTGATGCATCTGTGGATTGCATTTAGCTTCTTGCACAGACAGCTGTGCTCAAATACACTTTTCAGTGTTGCTGCTTTCCAGGATACAACCTTCTACCCTAACAGTGTGCCTTGCAGCTGTGTTTCTAGGTATCTGGCATTGCCTTTAGCTGTGTTAAAGTGATGCTGCTGAAACAAATATGTCTTAAGAAGTCACCCAGACCAGCCTATATAACTGATCAGTTCACATCTCATTTTCCTCTTCAGTGAATTAAACTAATAAATGCAGATATTGCTAGGAATTTGTATATTTTCATCAATAAGAGCTGATTGCATTAAGAAATACCCATTTTCCTTTCTCTAATACTTTTTCTAGTATATTAGCCAGCCAGGTCTTTTATAAGCCAAGATTTTTTGCATTCATTGTGTTACAACATTGCAATACTTTTCTGAAGGAAAAGTCTTTCCATGATCTTGCCTGTGGTTTTTGTTAGCTTCCCAATTTCAAAGTTTATAAAAACACAATTTACAGAGTGTATAAGATCCTTTCAATACATTTTTTTTCGAACAAAAGTGATGTAATTTTTGCTGGAAGATAAACTTATTCCAAATTCAGCTTCACTCCAAGCTCAGTACAAAACACTGATAGTTGCTCACTATCTCCAGTTATTTTGCTCAATAATTTTACTGTATTAATAACTGTTGGCTAAATATTTTTTCTGTAATAAGTTAAAGTAGTTCTCTCCTTTTCTCTTTAATTCTAATGGCTGAGGAGTTTCAGCAATTTCTTTAACTTCCTCTTTATCTGTGCTTTTATCTAATATTATACTTTCTGTTAGCACAGTATTTTCCATACTCAAATACATACACAGCTGTTAAAAATATCTTCATTCCTCTTGATGTCATTTTATATAATTATAGCCATCTTTAGTAATGATTATCAGCTTTAAGCACCTCGGAAAACCTCATTTTACTGATTTCCAATTGCCTTTAAAATTTTTTTTAGTATCACACAGAAAGTTTGAAGGATTCCCGATCAGTATTTGTTCTGGTTGTTAAACCAGATTATATCAACATCAGAATTTCTACAGGATTTCTACTGATCATTCTGTGTTTCAGGAGTTATTTTTTTCTTTCTTTCTTCATTGTTTATGAGCTGCAGAAAAAGGAAAAGAGTGCCTTCCTACAAAGATCTGGTAAGTGACTATGAATACAGGGGTTGTATTTGACAAGATGCAGTTAGTACTACAGATTTTATAGATACTTAATATCTTCTCAAGTACTCAAAATCAATTTATCTTCCAGGTGATAAGTTAAGAAAGAATTTCCATACATATCATATTGGCAGAAATCACTGTATGTTTTTGAGACCTGTAACACATGGAGTAGGTGAAGCATACTCAGCTAATTTAAATCCTTGATTGCTGTGATGCTGGAAAGATCATGCAGCAGCAGAGGTAATTGCTTACAGTTCTTTCTACTTAAATACATCTTTCTGTTCAGTTTTTGTCTTCAGCTTTGAGAGACTGGATTTTTAAAGCACCCAGTATGTAAATCATAACTGTATTCTATTACCACATGGGGAAATTATCATATAATTACACCTACTTGATCTACTTGTACTTACACGACACCTAAAACTCCTGAACTGACAGGAGTCAGTGTCCTGAACTGACAGTCTGTAGATGGACACATTTTTCCTGAATCTTTTAACAAAGAGAGGATTGCTATTTCTGTTTCCTCAGCGTATTCAACAGCCTATTACATTGTCTTAGCATTATCGCATTTTGTGATTTATAATTTAAGATATGAAGTAGTATAAAATCAAGGTTCTGTGTTTCTGAATCTTTTGCAACTCTAAACCAAGTAATATCCCCACTGTCTTTCTTAAATAGTCTGTAACCAATGAGTTTAATATCCAGTCATGTGAGTCATACCACTGCAGTTGAGTAATACCAGCTAGCTTAAATTTCTTTTCTAAATTTGTATGTTCAATTCCCCTGATTCTCAGAGTGGTTATAGGAACAGATTGTTTTTCTCATTCTGGTTTCTTCAGTCCCTTTACATTTGTTCATACATACTTGCAAGTTCTTCTGCATAAACTAGACGTTGTTTCTTTTGTATAAAGTTGGAAATAGCTCCAAAGCCACCCATTCCATCTTCCCACAAAAAGCATCCCTGGTATCGATGCTTTTCTGGAGTTGTTTCCCTGAAATAAGCAGAGTTCTTCTAATTGATGTTACAGCTAGAAATGATCCTGTTTCATGGATGACTCCAATAGAGTGTTAAACACAAGTGGAGAAGCTACATATGCCTCTGCCTAACCTCTGAGTAAATATGTTTTCATTTCTGGTAGGTAGTATTCACTTGGTACAAAGCTGAATCTTTCCTCCTGGATATATGGTAAAAAAAACTTCCAATTTGCGCCTAGAGTAGAAGAAGTAGAGACCCCTTGCAAAACCAAAATTTTGTTACAGTAGCAAGGAGACAAACATGTCTTAAAATAGACTTGGGATCAATAATAGTCTTTTCCCATCTGAATTTCAGAGAAGTTAGGTTCAAATATGTCCATCTGGACTGTTCAGCCATGTTTCAGGTCTCTTGGCTATTAAACAGATATTTTAAAGGTAAGAACTTAGAAATTACTATTTTTGAAAAAAAAAGAGTGTGAGAAGCTGACTTTGTCATAGGGAGCTGGTGGGGTGTACCAGCATTTGCTTTGATAACCCAGTTAGCAAGTTTCTTAAAAGTAGTAACTTTTGTATAGAATCATAGAATCAAATGGGTTGGAAAGGACCTCTGAGATCATCAAGTCCAACCCTTGATCCACTACCACTGCAGTTACTAGACCATGGCACATTAGAAAGAAATTCTAATATCCAACGTAAACCTCCCGTGGCAGAGCTTGAGACTGTTCCCTCTTGTCTTACTGTTGGTTGCCTGGGAGAAGAGACCAACCTCCATCTGACTACAACCTCCTTTCAGTGAGTTGTAGAGAGTGATGAAGTCTCCCCTGAACCTCCTCTTCTCCAGGCTAAACAACCCCAGCTCCCTCAGCCTCTCCTCATACGACTTGTGCTCCAGTCCCTTCACCAGCCTGGCTGCCCTTCTCTGGACCTGCTCCAGCACCTCAATATCCTTCCTGAACTGAAGGGCCCAGAACTGGACACAGAACTCCAGGTGTGGCCTCACCAGTGCTGAGTACAAGGGTAGAATCATTTCCCTGCTCCTGCTGGCCACACTGCTCCTGATGCAGGCCAGGATCCATTGGCCTTCTTGGCCACCTGGGCACACTGCTGGCTCATGTTCAGCTTCCTGTCAATCCAAACTCCCAGGTCCCTTT
>VYXB01000623.1:82265-110585 GCA_013397135.1 Pachyramphus minor
CCCGTTCACCAGCACTCTCTGGGCCCGGCCCTCCAGCCAGTTCCTAACCCAGCTCAGAGTGCCCCTGTCCAAACCATGGGCTGCCAGCTTTTCCAGGAGAATGCTGTGGGAGACAGTGTCAAAGGCTTTGCTGAAGTCCAGATAGACACATCTACAGCCTTCCCCTCATCCACCAGGGGGTCACCCGGTCATGAAAGGAGATCAGCTTGGTCAGACAGGACCTGCCCCTCCTAAACCCGTGCTGGCTGGGTCTGATCCCTTGTCTATCCTGTAGGTGCTTTGTGATTGCACTTAGGATGATCTGCTCCATAACCTTGCCAGGCACTGAGGTCAGGCTGACAGGCCTGTAGTTTTCCATGTTCTCCTCCCGGCCCTTTTTGTGGATTGCCATGACATTTGCCAACTTCCAATCATCTGGGACCTCCCTAGGGAGCCAGGACCATTGGTAAATGATGGAGAGTGGCTTGGCGACCTCTTCTACCAGTTCCCTCATCTGGTCCCATAGACTTTTGAGGATCCAAGTGGCTCAGCAGGTCGTGAACTGTTTCCTCCTTGATTACAGGGGGGCTATTCAGCTTCTCATCCCTGTCTACAAGCTCCAGAAACCAACTGTCCTCAGGACAAGCTGTCTTACGGTTGAAGACTGAGGTGTACTTTTGCTTCATCAGAAAATCTGGCTATGCTCTACACTCCTTACTAATTAATAAAAAGGCTTCACTTTTACAGAGTCACGTCATTCCTTCAGTGAGCAAAGAACAGCACGTATGGGATATACTAGGTGCTGAGGAGGTTTAACACTTTGGGGAAGAGGACTTCCTCCCTTTCTGCTTGTAGGTGCAGCCACTCAAAGCTCTTGGGTTTCCTCCAAAGGCTCATTTCATCGGAGTTGGTGTGGAACTCAGAACTCTTTCTAGATGTGTTATGAATGTAAGTATGAGCAGTGCCACAACAGAACTTAAATTCTGCACTCAAACTTACTCATAAAGGGAATACTTTTTAAATTGATGCACAAAATTCACATTTACATTAAAAATTAAGATGCATGCAAAACCAAAACTCATGTTACCCTGCAGCAGGGATTGTGAAGTTGGTGATGAATACAGGGAAGAGATGCTCCTGTGGTAGTATTGTGCAGACTCTCTGCAGCCCCAGGGAGGCAGAATATGTGTGTATGCATGGTGGGGATGACAATGGCATGTACTTTGTCTTTTCTGGAACACCATGCAGAAATTTTGAAGCAGTGCAACTGAAGCAGGCGGTAGCAGCAAAACAAAAATGTCTTTCTGGTCAGCAGCACAAACCACATGTGTGGTGTCTTGTTCACTGCTCCTGCATAAATGGAAAGGGGAAGGAACTGGATGTGAAACACCTTGTGCATATAACAGCATTTAAGGAAGATATTTATACAATACAGAAGTACAACAAACTTCTCTGTTGCTGAATGGAAAGATATTTTCAAGAGGAAGCTCTGTGGGGCGTGTATTAGCTGTGAGGGAGAGAAATGAAGCTCTAGTGGATCACATAGACAGCATGTTAGAGTAAACCATGATTGGAGCTAGTGCTGAGGATACACATAATTTCATTATGTGCCAGGGCCATGCCAGACATCTGTATAGTTATCAAGACAGCCAAAGCATTTGTAGATGTCTTTTCTGTTTCTTTGTCGATGGAGAAAGTGCTCATAGGAGCCCCTAGTAACAGAGTTCAGTAGTGTTTTCTTGGTCTTGGAGGTCATTTTTGAACAGAGACATGTTAAAAGTCATCACTTCTTTGTTATGTGTGCATAAGTGATGTGGCTTTAAAAGCAGGCTTTCCTGCTTTGTTTCACAAAGTAATAGCATCCTTTTGATACAGATGTAATTTCTATGTGTGGGCCCATTATTGTTTAACAAGGCCTCTTTCTTGCAGACGGAATGTATAATTTTTAGGAAAAATTATTTTAGATTTACTATTTAATTTAGTCGAATAATAGTTACATTTGACCAGAGCTTAATTAAAATGTGATAACTTCATAAATCTAACTTAACTGAGTTGTCCTTCCTGTGTGAATGTTATCATGAGCTTCCATGAAACTTCTCTTCCTTTATTTCATATCTTATAAAAAAATCAAGCTAACTGCAGTTACCATAAATAGCATTCTTAAGTCAAGGATCGGGTTCTGGTTGCCTTACTTTTGCTGAGTGGCATCTTCATAATACGATGTTGTTAATATTGAAGAAATGTAATTAGCAAACCTTATAGTAGTACCTTATACATAATATAAAGACAGAAATCACATTAACTTGTGTCCTTTGCTTCTTATTCTATCACTGAGAACAATCAAGCTCCTCTTTCTCTATGCCTTCCCATCAGGGACCTGTAGTCAGCATGAAAAGCTAGACCGAGCTTTCTCAAGGCTGGACAAACACGCCCTCTTCAGCTTTTCTCTGTATGTCATGTGTTCTAAGCTTGAAGCTGTTTGCTAGACCTGTTCCAAGATGTCAGTGTCTGACCTATGCTGCCTCCAGTGTTGGGCACCTCAGTACGGCAGGTGTGTCCTGAACGAGGAGAATAATTTCTTCCTCACCTCCTTCCTGTATGCTTGCTCAGACAGCCCAGTCTGCAGCTCACCTTCTTTGTTGCTGGGGCACACCACTGGCTCGTGTTCTGCCCTTTGTCCATCTACACTCTGAGAAACTCTTTTCAGTCCAGTCCGTTCCTAGCCTGTACCACAGTGTGACCTGTTGCACCCTTCCTGCAGGACTTTGCATTTCGCTTTGTTGAACTTCATGAGGTTTGCACCAGCTGCTCTCTTCTACCTGTGAAGATCCCTCTGAATACCAGTCCTTTCCTCCAGTATCTAAATGCTCCCCCAAAACACTGTAAACCTTTCTGAAACTGCTTTCTATCTTTCTTTGCTTTAAGAAAAATGCTGAACAGTGTCAACTCCTGAGGAACTTGGCCCCTAACTGGCCACCAGTTTGTACCACTGCTGACACCTCTAACCCTTTGGCCCCAGCAATGCAGCCAGTTGCTAACTCCCCTTACTCTCTACCTATCCAAACTGTATCTCAACAGCTTGTGTGCCATTACACAAAAATATGCAGCACCAGCATATTTCAGAAGTTCCTACCACTCTGTTTCTGTACACATTTTAGGTGTGTGGTTCTCGTGACCATTTTCCTAACTTGACCATTTCTGTTATGCATGACTGGCAGAAAAAAGACTATGTCCACTCTCTGGCTTTATCAGGTTTGTAGTAAGAACTTGAGTTAAGTGCTGATTCCCAAATTTTTAGTCAATGCCTGTGATCACTGACTCAGCTGCTGGGTACTGACCTAAGAGATGGTTAGGGCTAAAGTCAAATTTTTCAGTGGTGTATTGCACCTGTGAGCTGGCCTAAATTTGAAGACCTGAATTTGATCCTGAGAGAGGCTGGTCCTATGCTGAAAACAGACATCCCTGAGAACCTGGTCTGTCCAAGCTCTGAATCCCCAGCCTTTGCTTAAGATTGCAAAAATCTCGTCAATGTTATCTTTGTGGCTGACTTGCAAGAACCTTCAAATTCTTGCAGTAACAGTGGATTTGCTTTAATTTTAAAGGAGTCTAGGCTTGAAAATAAAAAGGAGTTACTTTATTTGCTGACCCTCATCCTGTCAACTCAGGTGCTTAAACAGCAAAGAAGCTGCAAAATATATGGAAGTCGAAGTGTGTGGATACAGGAGTTACTTCGGGCCTCTTCATAGTGCATTTACCTAGACACAGCTAGCTGCAAGATGTGGGATCTCCTGAGAGCTCCAAAAGTCAAGTAATCCAGTCATAAATTTAAAGTGTTTGACTATTGCACTAGAAATCAGTGCTAACAGAACAAAAAAAGCTTTCTTTGTTCTACTGTTTTATTTTCAGACAAGAATGAGGCTTGCTGAACTCGTCAACTTTCAGCTGACCTTTAAAGGCAAGCACCTGTCTGTACACCCACATTACTTTCCTGTCTACAAGCTCCAACTGCCTCCTCTAACATGTTTACTGACTACTTCAAACCACTGAATTAAGGGATAACCATTTTCTCAGCAGCAGGCACTCTTCTCCAAATGGAGCACTTCAGCTCTGTCTCCACTCTGCTAACGATGGGGTAAACCTAAACTGTGTGCTTGTGCCCAGGATGTGTTCAGGCATCACTCCCTGTCCTTCTCTTTGCAGTTAAAAGATGCTGAACACAAAAGCGCCTGTGGAGAGTAGACTAGAAACCCTGAAACATCTGATAGCTGCATAGTTCTGTACAAGACAAGTGGACTTGCATGGTGAGCCTGTAGCCTCCTTGCCCACATTAATTTCTGTGCTTCCATTTTGTGACACCTTCAAACCTTCGGCAAGTGCCACATTGTCCCAGTCTTTCTAGTTCCTTCAGCCCTGTGTGAAGTAGCGTGTGGGAAAGGCCATACCTACTACCTCTATCAGTTCTTCCCAGCCCAAACATGATTGTTTGAAGGCCAGAGATACTCTGCAATGTGTTTTTTTTCTGCCTGCTTGCTTGGGAAAATGAAGATATACTACTTTTCTATTTACTCCCCCACTTTGGCAGCTGTGTGAGAATGCTTGTGAGAATAGTGTAGGACGTGCTCAGTTATCTGAAAGTTTGAGAGAGTTCTGGTACATCTCACTGTTTATACCTTTAGGCAGTTGCAATGGTTTCTATGACTTTGAAGGATATTTTTCTCACAGTTCCTTATACTCTTACAGGTCTGGCCCACTGTCACACCTGTGTAACAATTAATTTACAGATTCCATCTGCTGCAGATAAGTTTTTTAAATTCCTGTAATAAAATGCAAAGGCTCCACTAAGCCTACTGTTTCCCCAGGTGATTAAATTCAAGAGTTTTACATGCAGATTGAAACCCTGATTTTTAAGGACAGTAAGGTTGCTGGTCTGTATTGTTGATGGCTGAGAAATAATCATATTACATTATGCTGCAAGTAGGATGTTAGTGATTCAAGAAGTTGGGGTTTGAATAATTATATAAATATCTTGTTTCTACTTAATTTTGACATCCATTCATTTTCAGCAAAAAGAAGGTATGGAATGTGTCACCCAGAAGCAGAAGTCCCAGCTGTTCCATGCAGAGAGCATACCTGAGGAAAGACAGTGTGGTGACATGAATTGGCAAGTGTATCTGATCCACTCTTTTCCCATGTCTGTAAAGTTGCTGGTGATTTGGAAGCTCTCTCTCAGTAGGTTCAGTGGGAATGGATAGGGCCATGACACTGTTTAAGCTTTGTCTGACTACCTGTTCTGGGCAGTGCTTGAGCTAAAAGAATTTACTATTTCATATAATCCCCCTTAAGTTACTCTGGAGTAGCAGAAATTGCTTTGCAAGCTGTTTGCAGCAGGCTATAGAAAGCTTTCCTTGCAGAAACAGAGAAAGAGAACCCACAGACTGTGCAAAAAAATAGAAAAGAGATTCTGGTATCCTGAGTGAATCCACCAAATGCCAAAGGGCGAGAGTCAGGAGGTGGTGTTGCTTTTCAAAGAATTAGATTAAAATTAATAAAACCAAGAAAACACATGTCACCCCCTGGTTATGGTTCCTGGGTAGTTTGAAAAATAAAGTTTGTACTGTGGAGATTCTGGAGCAAGTGGGAGGTTAAGCACAGGTCTTGGGCTTAACATCATAACCCATGAAGTTTCTTTTCTAAGAGGTGTCTGTTTAATACTCTGAGATGTGAGTATCTCAGTTTCTGAATTGGAGAACTTTGGCACTTAGCTCATTTGGAGAAGGGAAGGCAAGGAGCTGGAGGGGATACACATAGCATGAGCAAATCTCCATCCATTCAGGTCTTTCTAAGTAAATTACAGCAACAACATTTCCAATCTAAGTATTTTTGGATTGGGGTAGACTATTGTAAATCTAGAATGAAAACCCTTACGAGTACTGATAGGTGTGTTTCGTATGCCTCAAAGCAAATTTACAGACTGTAAACTGCAGTGGAATTGCTGCAGCTTCTACAGGTAGGTAAGAAGCAGCACTCCAGTCCTGGCATCATTAGCTCCTGGGTTATCCGTGAGTACCTTCTGTGGGTGTTGCTGTGTAACTGCAAAGCAAACCAAAGTGAGCAGTACACATGGAAGTGCACCACAAACGAGTACAACCCTGCAGTTCTGACAGCTGATTGTATATGCTTTATGTCATAGGATCAAACTCTCCAGTGAAGAGCTGGGAGCCATGGCTTGACCTTTTACACCTTCAAAGAGAGGCTTCCAGTCCCCTTTCTCTCCATGTGCTACTGCAGAGAGCTCCCACTACTTTGCTAAAAACAGGTAAACTCTGAGCCTGATGTTTTTATAGCAGGTGCGGAAAAAACTGAGGTACGGATATGTTTGAATATTTGGGCCACTGAATCTCTTGAGCTGGGGAGGCAAACCCCCCAATCCTATGCAAAAGAAATCACCCTCTCCTCTGATTTATTTTATTATTTCTGCTTTTAATTACATTAGAAATACAAAATCAGCTCAACTGACTTCTCTATCTGTGGGGGGAGGCATAGGGTATTTCACAGGAACAAAAATTCCAGATCTTTTTGCAACACGTTTCTTCAGTTTGTCTCCCAGAATATAAATAAACGAGACATTGTGTGCCCCACAACACCTGGAAAAGATACTGCTGAAGGACTCTTCGCATTCTTCACACAAGATAAAGGGGAGGGAAAAAACTCGTGATGAACGAGTTGTTTTTCTTGATTCAGAAGTCAAAAGGTTCTTTATCTGTGTTTATAAAAGATTAAGTCTATCTTGTAGAAGTCAGTATTCACATTTACTCAGTTAAAAAAAAAGTGTTATAGATAGTAAAAGCCAGTTATTTTCCATCTGGTAAAATAATCTTATAATTAGGAAAAAACATGGGTGCATACTATTTAAATCTCGTAATAATTAAAAGTTCTTTCAAAAAATAGCCATCTAATTATTAGCATAAATTTGTAGCTAAATTTTCCAGGTACAGAGGGAAAACATAGTTCCAATCCCCTTTCCTGTAGTCAATTTATGTATAAAAAAAGAAGAATCTATTAGTGTTCAAACTTTTATTCAAGTATTTTATAAATCAACCTGTTGTAATGAGAAGTACAAATATTTCATTTCAGGCTGCATAACTGATCTTTGTAGAAGATTAGAAATGGAGCCATTTTTCTATCTTCTTTTGTACAAACCTGTTTTGTCAGGGCTCCAGAGGTTAGGAAGTTGTTGTCCTTTAGAGTATTCTTTAATGATGAAAACTGTGTAAACTGGGATTAACACCTGTCTGTTTTGATCACGGTCCATAAGAGGAATCTTATTACTAACATGAATAAGACAATCACGTAGATCGATGGTGATCTGTAATTTTACAACTAATTTCTGTGTCACATGAGCATAATGCGTAAAGCTCCAGATAGGGAAGATCAAAGTAGTTGATTAAAGGACCGTTTAAGTATGTAAGTGATGAAACCGGTCCCTCTGTGTTGAGGAACACATTTGGTGGGTGCAGCTGGGTGTGCAGCTGCGGTGCGAGCTGGAGGTTGAGCTCCGGGCGGCGAAACCCGCAGGCAAGAGGCCGTGAACTGCCGACCCTTTCCATAACAAAGAGCGCGGGGACCTGCGACCCGGCCGGGGGACCGGACACTGACAGACCCGGCAAGAGCTGAGGACTCAGCAGGAAGACCCCGGACTCGTCCAGACTGAGCTAGAGCTGTTGCACTATGATTAAATTATTTTAAGCATCCAGACGTCTGACACTCTGTTATGGGAAACTTGGGTCAGAGTCGGCAAGGAAACCAGGTCTGACTGTGGGGGTAGGGTGTGCAGGGAGTCAAGCTGGGACCCGTTGTGTCACTGGAGCTGCCCGCGGTGATGGAGCTTCGATCTCAGCCTTAAAAGTCTCTGGCGGTGGGAGTGTGACTGCCGGCATGCCTCCCAGTGGTCCGACTGGGAAGTTTCCTTCACATTTGGAGATTGAACTTGTGAACAGATAGTACATCACCTTATTGAAAAGCAGCCACAACAGAGAAAAAAATTAAATGCATTATAAAAATCATTGGTTGCCTCAGAGTTGATATGCAGAAGCAGGGATTTAATACGTTCACCGTAGGACCAGTTCAGATACAAGGTCTGCAGCTGGAGTTATTCTTTCCAAGGTGTTGGTTAGAGATTGATTTCAAATCTAGAATGAAAATGAGGGATCTGGAAATACAATACAAAGAGAAAAAACCTCCTGAACAGCAGTTCCAACCCCTCTCTGTTGTGAACAACTATAAAAGAATTTCCAGCTACATTTTAGAGCTAGGTAGATTGTTTCTCTTACCACTCTACAGTGTCCTCAGCCCCAGTCCTCCGAGGGTTCGGCATATTTGCAGCTCATAATGCACTCGTGAGTGGTTTATACCTGTTTGGTTACTTGCCATCACTGTACTTCACTCTTCAGCAGCTTTTCTTCCCTCTGAGTTTTTATGCCTCTGACGCATTCCTAACGAGCTATACCCTACCTTATACCTATATGTATATATATTTATGTATGCTATGAATAGTGTGTGTTTATATACTCTCTCTCTATATGTGCACACTATACTGTTATTTTTTGATACTACTCTTTACTTCTGCTTCTGACGTCATCCTAGTAGAAACTGCTCCAGATTAAACTGGTGTTTTCTTAGACAGTGCTCAGAATTATACGCAGTTCTCCACTCTGTAAAAAACAAAACAAAACAAAACAAAAAACCCCCAGACAAACAAACAAACAAACAAACAAAAAACAACCAAAAAACATCCAAACAAAAAAACCCCTGCCATTTTCTTGCTGGGGCTGCACCCAAAATTGTGGTTTAATCATCCTTTGATTTAATATATTTCAGTGTATTTTCTTTATTTTTTCTTCTTGGTCAATCCTAGTTGATGATTATGATTTTATGCAGATTTTTTTCCCCCTGGAAGTCCAGTTACCAGATCAATTTGGTACAATCTCTTCCAAGCACTCCACATGGAATTCTATTTCAGTTTTCAGTTACCTACAAGCTTTGCTTTCAAAGAGTGATATGGAGTTCTTAAAACTTTTGATACTGAGTCAGCAGAGCAGTCTATAATTTTGTAATACATTGCCTGGCATGCATCAACTACTTGATGTTTTCAGCGGCATTTTTGAACAAATAGTTTTCTGAGGGAGTGGCAATGATTGAAGGGCACCCCTCCCTTTTCTGAAACTGCATTAGTACTTAACAACATTTTGGCATGGAAACCATCCTTCTCGCAGGTGCCAGGAATTTACTGCTGTAACATGGCTGCTGCTAGAGATCTCATGGAGTTTCCAAAATATTCATGTGCTATGCAGTTTCGTTTGCTGGATGGATACATGCACACAGTTGTAGATTCAAACTCTCATCCTACCCTTTGATCTACAGTGTGCAGTTACTGCTTGTACAACCACTGTTAATCCACTAGATGGTACCACAATCATTGCAGACACTGGGATCTGCATTTTGGTTCCATAATTTCGTAATAGCTCATTAATCTCATAATTTTAGTATTTTCTTTTTAGTCATACAGAGTAAGAATTATTGGGAAAAATCTAAGGAGGGTGTAGACCTAACTCCTTTGGAGACTGTCAGAACCTAGATAATAATTTGGGCATATTGATATAGTTGGAAATGTCAGAGAAACGTGAAGCAAGGAGTTCTCATTTCAGGCTTGCTCAAACTTGCGCACAGCAGGCAACAACCAAGTTTAGCTTCACCCAAATGTCCTCTATTACTTTGAACCTGGATCACTAGCTGATATTAAACCTCATATTTTAATATCTTCCCTGCAGAGGAAATATCACCCACAATCACCAAACCAAAAAAAGAAAAAAGTACAAAAAACTTTCTTCTTTACAGTACGAGTGCACTTGGAGTTCTTGGGGCCATGCAATTTGCAGTGATTTGCAGTGATAGCTTTAATAAGAAACCACATAAGAGCAGCCCTTGTAAAAAAAAAAAAAAAGAAAATTAAACATGCCTTGCTATATAATTTGCATAAAAGACATGGTATTAGAATAGCTATATATGAAAATAGATTAGATTCTGTATTTGGATGACTTTTGAAAAAGTATCGTTCTTACACAGAGAGAAAGTAGAACTTAAATTATTAACAGTAGTTTATGTCAACACTTCCTTCAAAATAGTCTGTGCCCACTACCTTAACTGCCTGTGATTACGTAAATGTATCAAAACAGTTGTAGTTCTGTGACTCCTGTACCCTTCAGTCTGTCACTGGAATCCTGAGAAACTGGTGATGAATCATAACGTGCCTGAATAGATCCTCTATTCATGCATAATTCATGCCAGTCAAAAAAAACACCCAAACAAACAAACAAACAAACAAAACCCCAAAACTCAAACCCAACACTTTTGGAAGCAAAAACCGCTAACAAATGTTATGTAAAATATGTCTTTTCAGTCTACTTCATTGACATAACACATGTACAAGATGTGTACCAGACTGCAGAGGTTTTTATTGAGATTGTTGTTAAGCTTTTTCTCACAGTCTTTTGAGTTAGACATCTCTGCCTCGTGCCTTACTGTGACAAGGGAGCTCTGGCACACCTCTGCCAGTCTGGCCATTTCCCCCGTCAGGATATGGGAGGTTTGGTCAGGAGGATACTTGTTCTAGTACAGCTCAGCACAAAGCTACATTGGGTGGCATTCCATGGCTCCATGGTTGCCTTCAGGAATGTCTGTAGGCTTCTGAATGTGCTTTGTGTTGCCTTTACTGATTCTATCTAGCCTTGTTTCCCTGCCTCACTATTCTTCTTGTGGCAAGAACAAATTAAAGTCTTCTATTGCAATCTGTCTACACTGGTACAAAGCTTTCAGCTGACTTACATTTTTAAGTCAGTAGATCAAAGAATACATACTTATCCTTACATAGCAGAGAGGGTAGCAAAATTCAGAATAGTCTTACTTGAATTAATTTATTGTCAAGAATTTTTTATTATGTCTTATATTTTCTGAATATAATTTGTAATCCTTAGGGGCTTTTTAAAACCCTGCAATTGATATCCTATTTCTTCAGACTTGCATAGTCTTCTGCAGGGCACAGACAAGCAGCAAGCCTTAGAGATGTAAATCCTCTGAAGTGGTGATGCACTGGCAGAGGAAATATGATTATCTACTTAGCAGTAGTACCTACAGTAAGTGCTGCCCTGCAACCAGTGGTACAAAACAGGAGAGAAATAGAGCTGGTGTGAGTAAAAACACATAATCACAGAATCATCAAGGTTGGAAGGTATCTTCAAGAATATCAAGTCCAACCATCAACCTGGCACCACCATAATCACCCCTTAAACATGTCCACAAGTGGCACATCCAGATGTCTCTTTCACACTTCCAAAGATGGTGACTCCACCATTATCCTGACCACCTTACTTGAATGCCTGATCACCCTCAGTGAATTTTTTTTCCTAATGTCTAATCTAAATCTCCCCTGGTGCAATTTAAGACCATTTCCTCTCATCCTTTTACTTGAGGCATGTCAGAGGAGGCTGACACCCAGTTTGCTCTAACCTCCTTTCAGGTAGTTGTAGGGAGCAATGAGGTACCCCTTGAGCCTCCTCTTCTCCAGACCTAACAAACCCAGTTCCCTCAACCACTTCTCCAAAGACTCATTTTCTTGACCCTCCATCAGATTTGTTGCCTGTCTATGGACGCAAACATTCAGATTCAACCCATCACTGGCAGTGGTTTTCAGTAAAGGGTCATCTGCCCTTTGCAGTGACCTTGCTTTCTTCTCTGAATAGGTCCCTGTTCTACATCCGTGCTTTTCAGTAAAGGGTTTCATATAAGCTGAAATATCTGCCACAACATTAAAACCTTTTGATAAAGTAATCTGTTTAGGCCAGTTTAAAATCTTCATCCTGCACTGTAAGTTCTACCTCATCTCTGTGCAAGAATGATACTTTTCCAAAAGTCTACCAAATCCAAAGTTCCTTCTTGAGCTTGTTAATACAGCTATAGTGATTTTTTTTCCTTTAATGTGGATGTGCTTTCTGCACTCTTTGAAACGGTTGGATTCATTCTCCTTTGCCTTCTGGCCCCCCTTTCCACACTGTAAATCAATTCCTTCTGACAATAGACAAAGCTGTTTGTCTTTTGAACATGAGTTTTGGGAACTGTCTTGTCTGAAGAAGTGTTCATCTTTATCCATCTGAATGATCTTTAGTGCCTGAGGATTCTTATAATTGTGGAGTACCAATTTGGCTAAACACTGTCATTCTGCCATGTAGAAAAGGAGATAAAAAATAATGTTATCATCTCAAGGTTGTATAGGAAATATAGATGAACATAATTTATTAGGTCACTTGTGGCTTGGCCATAAAGTTGTGATAAAGTCTCTTATTACACACAAACGACACCTTATTTCTCTCTTTATTTAGTGTATCTATTTTGTAGATAAGGAAGGATTTTACATTAACACTTAGGCATGGATGAATAAATTAAAAATGCTTGTGAATACGTGATATACATCTTCTTTTTTATCTAAAGTAGTTTAACAGAATGTCATTATGCGAAATGGCTAATCAGGGGAGTTTTTCCACAGTGATTTTTCTTACAGCAGTTAGCTCTTTGTGTGCTCTTCAGAGAAGCTAACTACATCCTTGTGCAATTAAAGATAAGCTACTCAACACTGAAAACTGAAATCACTCAAATTTGATCAGAGATGAAGTATTATGACCGAGAGGTTTGGATTGTTCTAACATTAAGTAATTTGTTCAATATGACACTGTCTTGTCCTCAATTCCTTGATTGAGTTAAGTGATGGTGGTGTAATTTGCTGTGTTATCTTATGTTTAATCATCTTAACTTGCCTGAATGTCCTCAACATTTATGGATGTCTTTGCTCAAGCATATTATTTCCCCTTGAGTTTTTCCAAAATATATGGCTTAAGAGACATTCTGATGAGTCCCAGTGATTTATTTCTTGGTAGACCTTCAAGTGGACTCTGAGAGTTAAATGCTTTTCTTATCGCTTCATGTTTTTTCCATTGTGAATAAGGAAAAATATTTAAATTTAGTCCATTTTCCTCTTCAAGGTCAAGTCTCTTTAGTCTCATCATTTCCCATCCAAAACTGACTCTTCTATGATCATGGCTATTAGTTATTTGTGCATAACCATAAGATATTGCTGTCAGATTGCTTGTAGTGGATGTTTATATGTAATAATTCCTAATAAAAGTAGGAAGCCTTTATTTTAGCTGCTTTTATATTGCCAAAATTTAACTATGTTGACAGAAACTTTTTCCATTTCTAATCTCTATTCTAGACTGTCTTTATTTTGGCAGCTGAAGGAAAGCTCTCCACTTTTTCTTTCCCCGAACCCTTATTTTCCTTGAGTGAAATAAGGACAACAATTTACTTTTGTCTCTTCTGGTCCCATGTAAGTTTCCATTTGAAGTTTTTGAAAAAAGAGTCCTATCATCTGATATTGGATTGTGTAGAAGTAATGTGAAGGAAGATTTCATATAACTGCCAGATGGTTACACTAGTTTGTTATTTGTACAATAGTCTATTATTTCTTTCTAGAATTCTGCCTAGTTGTTCACACCGTGGATAATACTCAATGAAGCAATAGTTTGTCTTAGGTGACAATGGTTTAGCTTGAACCATTCATTCATCTTCACTTAAGGTGCATGTGGGAAAATATTATTGTTGCACAGGTAAAAATCTATAGTTTACATAACAATAAAATACATAGACATATGCACATACAAAAGGTATGCAAAGCCAAGTGAGAGTTGAGAAATATTGGTGATGGGAAGCTCAGGCTGCTGGTCTTCCTTCTCCCAGCTTTTTTTAATGGCAGAATACAAGAATTATTTCTTGCCTGATAAGTGAAATGGGAGTTAATCAAGGTACTGTAGTATGTTGAAACTCAGGCTTTGGATTCCTGTTCCTCTACTGTGAGAAACAAAGTTAAACAGCAAGGAAAGCAGATGATAGCAATTGGAGAGTCACGCTGAAGCCTCAGGCTGTGAGCAGGGACCACATATGCCTTTTCAGAAGTTCTCTTCATGTAGTTGATCACCAACCTGTTCTGTTTAATCAAACTAAGAAAAGTCTGTTATACATGGTCTGTTCTTTCTCCCGTCCTCCAGGGAGAAGACTTATTGTGGCAGTTTTGTTTGGGAACATTGTGTTGTGCATAGTGCTTTGTCTTAGGGAATGCTGGTTAAAGATGTTTGCTCTTTGCTCTGGCTTCAAGTTGGGCTTTACAGTAATTCTTTATTTGATGGGAAAAACTCTGTTCTCTGTGTCTGAATTTCAAATGTCAGTCTAAGCGTCTGGTTTGATGTAATTTGCTTTTAAGATGGTAAGAAATAGGTGAAGATGCAACATGAAGAGTGCAGATATTAAAAACAGTGGAAACATGCTATGATGAGAATTAATAATCCACTGAGCAATCCCAATAGCCCAGTGCACTCTGCTCATTAGCTTTACATTTTAACCTTTTTAAACAGTTTTAAATAATCTGGTTAATTTTATCATTCTATGAAATATGATAAATTAATTTCCAGTAAATTCTGCTTCAGTGAGTCTCAACAGGGAGCAAATTATGTTTAGACAATAATTTTAAAGAAGCAAAGATTTCTAGAGGAGCAACTTCTGTAATTTGCATCCTGTGATGCTGCTGGCTGTAGGAGGAAAGTCCAGTGTTGTGTCATGGTCAACAAGAGAAAGAAGCAGTCAGAGTCACTTAATGGAGTAATATTAAAATCTGAATGTGTAAAGTAGTAATAATGTATTGAGGCATATGCTTCAGTTTGGACTTTGCCTTTGGACTGGCATTCAAAGCATGAAGCTAATATACTTCGGGATTTATGCGTATTTAAGTTCATGGTTTATATATTATATAGGGATTGTAATATTTGTCTTTATCTAGTAATCCTTTGCTATTTGTCATTGCACCGCGGGGATTAGAGTATCCCAGAGGACTGCTGGGTCCCTCAGACTGGCAAGCCATGGCCTGGCAGCTGAGACCTGTCAGGGAGCTGGAGATCAGGGAATCAGCCCTAGTTCTTGGCATCAGCAGTGTCCTTGGCTGTGTCCAGTTCTATCCTGAACATCTCTAGGGATGGAGAGTCAGCTTCTCTGAGCCATGATGCAGTTTTTGACAAACCCCATGGCTAAAACAAAAAATAAATCACTATATCTGGTTAGAATTCCCCATGCTCCAGCCAAACTCCATGAGTTTGTGGTTGTGTTATCCTACCACTGTGCTACTCTGAGAAGAATGTGGCTGTGTCTTCATGTCTTCTGATCAGGCTTTTATAGATAGTGATGTTGTCTCCCCTTTGCCTTCCTCTCTGAAGGCTGAATAAACACAGTTCTCTCCACTTCTCGTATTTTCTGTGCTTCAGCCTTTGTCCATGCTAGTCCTCCACTGGGCTCATTTCTTTATGTCCATGTTTTGGAAATGATAGCCCAAGATAAAGTCTCTGCTTCATGCTGACTTCCAGATCTTCCAGTTAACAGCAGATGTATGCCCTAAACAGTAGATGTATGCCCTAATCAAGATTCTATGGAATTTTATTTCTTCTGTAGATACCGTATGAGCTTCATGTAAAATGGAACAACATGACAGGGAGAGACCGATCCCATCTGAAGACTAGCTGTCACAAAAGTTAGCTCACTTTTCCTCTTTGTGGGGAAAATTAAGGTCAAATGCCTGTTCTACTTAGGAAAGGGTAATTTGAATGTGTGTCTTTCCTACAGAAATGATCACCAGCACTACTCTGCTGTTGAGTAAAAGGTGGATTGTGTCCATTATTTTTTCCATATTTGCAAGAAACGTGGGTGGGTTTATTGTTGCTTGTTGACCTCAGGATTTGATACATTACCTGAATCCTTACATTTAAATAAGAGTGGTTTTGTGGCAAGGGAATAAATGTTCAGATAATTTAGGTTCTTTCCAGAGTGAATGTCAACTACATGGTAAGTCTATAGATTGAAACTTTAGACATGGGTTCTAAAACTGAGGTTGAACCTGCCTTTATGTACATGCCCGAATTTGATCTTCATTTCACAGCACAAGCACTTGCTGTTTACAAGAAGGGAGCCTGGAGGCCACAGATGAACAGATTGCTGGATTATGTTCCATTATGGCAAACCTCAATGCCTTAGTAATGTTATATGTGTTTCTGGCTGCACAATTATTTGTGTTGAAGGTGGTCATGACACAAAATTTTAATCACCCATAGATAGTGGTGTATGTTTTTAATGTCTCACCCATGAAAAAGTGGACAAGAAATGACTAGTACAGTTCAGGTGTTAGTTGCATAGTTAAAAGTTCTCGTGCCAAAAACCCAGTTGGAGCCTTAACATTCTTTTGTATCAAGTAAGCTTAAGGAGAAGCTCATTTCCAGAAACAAGCACAAAAATCACTGTGGATTCATGTGTAATTATTAGCTACATGTTTGGAATTCTTACCTGAATTGCAACAAGACCCTATTTCGCATTTAGGAAAATGCAAATTTAAAACTGTTATGGTTTTGTTGTTAGAAAAAACAAGCCTAGCGAATGCTACCTGCCTGCCTCTGGAGACAGTTCTGAAGAAGCTCAGTGTTGTCTCATCTGGGTGGATTATTAAAATCCACATTCGCATTCACAGTAATAACTGAGTTCTGCAAGTGTTGTCCTGCAGATAAGACATGCTTGGTGGAAGTGCAGTAGACTATGAATAGAAGTATTGGAGCTATTTCTTGTCTTCTTGAGAACAGATTCTTAGTGACAATCTCGTTTGAAACCCATGCTATTGCTGCTTCTTCTGAAGACTGGATGATTCTCCTTTACAAATGAGGGATCTAGATCCTGTAATGGCTGTGGCCAGTATTGTTTGTATCAAGACAGAATCAAGTAAGCTTGACCACTCCATGATATAGTTAAATAGCAGAATTACAGAGAACTTGGGAAGGTCTTTAAACAAGAAGAGGGATTTGAAAAGAATAATAAATCATGTACGAGGAAGAAATGCCGTGTGAAACTAGTAGAAACCAGACTAAACAGAAAATAAACTCTTGCCAAAATGCAAAAAAGACTTTACTTTTTTATTGCTCACACAGAGTAACTTAATTTCTATAATATTAACTTTATTTGAAAAGGAAAGCCTTTCTTTTTCTAAATAGCTCCATGCAATGATTTTTGTACTATCTCCATTCTGTACTAGAACGTGATAATTCAGGTAAAAAAAGATACTGAAATGCAGAATGGTGTTTATCTGGATGGATGACATGGTGCAGAGACAGAGATGTTTGTCAGGATCACCAGGATTTTTCTGAGAACTCTTAATAGAAAAATGCAGTTTTATTTCACTTAAATTATTTATACACTTCAGTTGGTGTTGACTAGTAATTTTGCCCAACCAATCACCCTAAAGTTTCAGCATTCCAGAAACAGTTTTCTTCTGTTTAGATTCTTGATACTCAGTTACTAAAGAAGGTTCATTACTGCTAACAAAATTGGCAAAGAGAACATGGTTCTTGTACACAACTTTGTGCTCTAGAATGCTTGTGGTTAGCAGTGTCCTGAGTTTGGTCTCTAAGAGACCTCATTCAAAGCCTCTGAATCAGAGAGGGCTTGAAAATGATATATCCCATTGCTCAGAAAGTGCTGTAACCCCTGGGTTATTTAGCATGTGCTCAATGCAGCTAATAAATCCTCCACAGGCCTACAGGGAAACTGAAATTTCACTCAGAAAAATCCTAAAGTGGGACTACTCATTTCAAGTATTAAATTCTATCCAAAACCTTTCTTTTTTTTTTTTTTTTTTTTTTTTTTTTTTTTTCTCTCTCATGATTTTTGGAAGAAAATAATTTTAAGTCGAATAAGAACATTTTAGCAACAAACAAAATGAAAAGCAACAAAACAAAATGAAATTATTTACAAGGCTCACAACACTTAGAGGTGAAAGTGACAGATACAACCAAAATTTTACTAGCTTTAGATCCAGCTAGCTTTGGTCTGATTTATCAGTGGGTGTTTCCTCACAGGAGCTTGCTATAATAAAGACAGAGAGAATAAATAGGAGTTTTCATCTTCAAAATATATGCAGCAATAAATTGATTGAGCATATTGAAAATTAAACATTCAATGAGAAAACATTACCTGGTTCTAACTACCCTTTGGAGAGCACTAACAGGCATTAGTTTTGACTTGGTGCAGGAAGTTACTGAAATGTATAGGTGATGGATATTATTCCGTGTCCTTACTAGAAATCATACCCTAACAATGAGCATGTGTCATTTCCCTGGGTAGCTTCAAGGCCAAGGAACAGACTTCTATCACATCAGTAAATCTTATGGGGTATCACTTAAAAGAACAGAAGAGATATATATACATTTATTAGGTCAAATGTAAGTGAAAAGCTCAGTAAATATGTTTGAAAACTGCTGGAAAATCTAAATAGAGTAGATAAGTCACTAAATGGGGGCGGGGGGGGGGAAGGTAAGGGAAACTATTAAACAGTCATGCTTAAAAAACAAATGGAAAAATCCTGATTTTCAATACTCACTAGTTTACAGACTGGTATGGCTGTTATTTTTTGGGTTTTATAAGAGGTCAGATTTTACTTACCTTTATAGTATTTGTTGATTTTAACTAGCATAAGAAAGAAGAGATTTTGCCCATATGTTTTATACTATAAGTAAAGCTAATTGTTCAGGCTTTGAAAGTCAGTTTCTAAAGTACTAAAAGGTATTTGATTTCTTTGGTATTCTCACACTGTTGCATCCCACTGGAAAAACAGTGCATTAAAAACACTTATTTGCTCTAAATGAAGAGGAAATGAGAAGTTGAACTTCCCAGAAAGATTTTCAGAGATCCAAGTTCCTAACTCAGTCTTGTCTACTTTGAATTTTAGTGGGCCAAACATCCACTAGTATTGCATGAAGTTCTGTAGTTAATTCAGTGTAAGTAGTTGCATAGTATAGAAAGTTGTGTCTGATTTTGCCCTGATACCTTTGGAGTGGTTAGTGTACAGGTGATTTTATTTGGATGTTGATGCTTGGAATTTGTTTCTCCCTTTACTTCTGATTTTGTTTCTTCCTCCAGCTTTTTTACTTGATATTAACCAGGTGTGAATGATATTTCTTGTCTAAACAGTTAACTGGTCACTTCTACTGAGATATCTGACTTGGTAAATGAATCATTTAAGGTGCAGGTTACAACTTAGATTGCCTCACTTTCTTAGCTTTAGGGGTTTAGGCTTGCAAATCTGTGATTGAGCTGTAGCATAGCTTGTGTTAATTGTGAAACTTATCTCATGGTTTACTGATGTGACTCACAGAAGCAAAACCAACTAAAGCTTCATAATTTTTCGTTCATTCTTTCAAAGTAGTGAACTATAGCACAGTTTCAGGTCAATGATTGCTGAAGTCACCTTTGAACTGAATCTAGAAACTAACATCAAAGAATCAGAGATCAGACCAAATCAAAATACATAATCTTTTTTCCAGATAAAGAAGTGCACCAGCTACACTTACTTTTAAAACCACTGAAGCTGGAAAGCATTTTTGGGACAAATTAGTAGTGCCTTTGGACAGCCTTACAACGCTTAACTTAATCAGAACTGCCACTTTAAAGCACCTACTTTGTCCGCAGGTCCCGGTCATGCTTTTGCAGAAAATAGTAAACTGGGGTATTTTACTACAAAGCCATAACCTGGTTCTCAATAGCATTAAACTAGTTCATCGCTGAGTCCAGTGCCATGTATGATTCCATTCAACAGAACAGCAAATAGTTACTTTCCTATCCATCAGGAATACCAGAAAGATGGTTCGTTGAGGAAGTTCATACTGATGTTTCACTCTGTTCTTTGAGTTACAGTAAAGGAAGTGGTCACATCTGGGTGGGCTTTATTTGGACCATGATGGGAACTCTGCCAGGTCACAAGATCTGTTTCTGTTAAAGATGCTGTGTTCATCTAATTCATTTCAGAGAAATCTTTCATAATTAGCTGACTCATACAACAACACGATCCAATCCAGATGAAGGGAGGGGAGGGGAAATGGTGAAATAGTTTGCAGAAATACATCTTCCCTCTGGTTTTTTTATTAACTCTTGAAAGCCCTTTATTCATTATGTCTCTAGGAATGAATGAAAAAGTTAAAGTTAAAATTTTCTTTAATTTTCTAGGGTTTTAATTTGGAAAGTATTATAACTATTAACTTATTGGTGATACAAGAAGTGTTTTGCTATTCTTTTTAGTGTTTAAAGTAATGAGGTGACATCAGACCAGTAGCTTTTTGGAGGCTGAATGATTACTTTGTTTACTTTATGAAAAAGTCACTATACAAACTTGTGTGGTATCTATTTTATGCTTCCATTTTATCTAAAGTTTTTTACTTTAACCAAAATTCATACAAACTATAATTATTTAAATGAATACAACCAATTTCCTAAAACTAATCTGATTAATCAGAATGTTCAATGGGATGTCAGATGAACTATCTGGATTACTGGACATGTTTTATCCTCTATATGGTGTGCTGTCATTACTATAATGATGACCTACATGGCTCATCTGGTATTCCTGCCTTCAAAGACCTGCCTTCAGTGTAGTGAAATCTGAGAAATATAAGTTCTGACTGATTCACTCTCCTCAAAATTAGTAGAAGCATAAATAAAAAGGTAAGTCTCTGGACCACATTACTCATTCACACTTGCTCACAGGTGTACACTGATTCGGAAGACCCTGTTTCTCAGACAAGAAGTGATGACACAATGGGAGATGTCTGCTTAATCTCTTGTGTGGGCAGAGGTTGTCTGTTGGAACCAGCAGTAGAGAATTCTGGAAGAAAGAAATATTTCATACACAGAAATAAGAAACTGTGATAGCCACGGTCTTTGGCAGTTGTGGTCGGCATGAAACCTGAATAGTACAATTCCTTTTGGATTGCTGAAATGGTAGTCCTGATACTGTCTGTTAGCATCATTTAGGCCATGCTACATGCCATACATATGATGCTACTAGCTAAGAAGACTCTAGTGCACCTCTTAGCTTAATTAGACACTTTGCTTTCTAGAAAGAAAATGCAGAATGGAGAGATCTAAGCAGTAAAGTACTACTATGAAAGAAACTGTGGGAATCAGTTTCAAGTTTAGCTTGAAAAGAATAAGAGAAAATTTGTAATGTTACCATTTTTAACATATTTGTGAATAGAGCAGTTATTGAGTCAACTGCACTCAACACAGTTTTTGACCTTTAGCAGAAAAGACATTATCCTGCCTTGGGCTGAGTGTATTTTGTTATTTCTGGCTGAAGAAGAGGTTGAGGACTTGAGAAGGTGGGACTAATTGGAATCTATCCCACCAAAGTCTTACCTTCAACCTTGATGAATTTTGTAAGGGTCTTGTTCTTTGGGCATATCACATTAAATGGCTGAAAGTGAAGAAAAGGAAAAGAGATGAGTAACAAGGTCATTGCAATCAAAAAAAGGAAAAGCAAAATGCAGAGTCCTCTTTATCACAAGACGTGAAAGAAATTAGAAAATATAATTCCTAGAAACTTAAATCTGGAAGGCAGGCAATTTTTTTATGGGGTCATATGGTGCTTGTACACCTGAGATTAGCAAATGGTATCCAGCACTTTCCTGCTTTGTATCTGACCGCTGAAGATAAAACACTGAACTTCTAAACACAGAGAAGATAGAAACTCCTCTAATATCTATCTGTCATGCTGTTTGTACCTTCCATACTACTTAAGTCAAGGAGATCAAAGATGAAGATCTTCTTTGGTGCTTAAGGGTTTGAACTAACTGCTTTTAATAACTGGTTAATTTTTCTCACAAAGCCTTTTCTAAGTCATTACTTTATCTAGTGTGGTACCAGGGTAAGAGAAAGATATGCTTTAGAGTACATTTTACAAGTTTCTTCTAAGCTGAAGTATCTTGCTTGTAAAGAATTGCAAAGCCTCGTGTCAGAATAAAGACACAATTTGGAGTTCCCTAGAATACTCTGCTTCAGGCAACAGTTTGTGAACAACTGTCAAACCTACATGCTTTTCAAGTAAACAGAAGCGCAGGACAGCTGTCAAACAGATGTAGAACGTCCATCCTCAAATAACAAGCAAGTGTTCCCATTGTTTGGGCCATAATAATTTGTATATTTATTCCTCTTTTTCTTCAAAGTTAGTATTAAAGGCTAGTGTTTACAGATTATCCAAGAACAGAGGACAGTCTAAAATAAGAGACAACAAATATCATATAATCAGGCATTGTCTAAAACATCTGCCCCCATTTAGGCTTTGGAGCATGCTACATGTGTTCTACACACTTCTGAATGTAATTATTTCCCCTATTCAAACACAAGGAAAATATCTGATTTGTGTCTGTACTAGTTACAGAGAAATTTGGCTTGGTATTAATGCAACAAATCATAAGATTTTTAGAGATCTTGAGTCTAAAGCCAAGTGATCTTGGATGACAAAATTTTACCTTTGGATTAATTTAATTTTTTCTGGTTCTTGGCTCATTAAAATGATTTTTAATCTCTTTCTGAAACTGTTCTGTATTATTAGGGATGTGAAAACCATATCGGAAAAGAAACTGAATTTTGTATCCCCACATATCCTAAAGTAGTGAGGTTTTTAAAAAATTGTCTGTTAAAACATTATTTTCACAGAATGACAAAAATCACTGAAATATAAGAGGTCTTTGAAAGACTGTCTTGACCAACCCTCATGCTCAAAGCAGGGTCAAGTAGAGCACGTTGCTCAGGTTTGTGTCCTACCAGGTCTTTAGTATCTCCAAGGATATTTTAAGTAAAGTAAGAAAGTTTCAGTGTCAGAGTCAATGTTTTTTTATGTGAGACTTGCACAAGGAGGTCCATATTTAGTACCTGTCGCCAGTTAGAGAAGAGTGAGACAGTACTTTTTACTTTAGCTCTGCTTCCTCCTTCAAAGACATGACATTACACCCTTACTGTTGCTTATTTCATTCTGAAGGCAACCTGCTTAAAACTGATGTTTTTTGTCCGCTTAACACTCAATAGAAGTGATGAATGGGTACCTTACCATGGTCTACCTTTCTCCAAAAGAAAGAAGCAGCACTTCTGCATATTCTGCAACCTCCTAAGAGATTGTAGAAGGTTCTCTTTATCTGCTGCTTATTAGCATCCTACTGACTTGCACTTCAAAAATATTTTCACCTCTTCTATTTTTATTCAATTTGCTCTGATACAGCTTTCTGCCAATGTATTTGGGTAATCTGCTCTTTTTCCTCAAGCCTGAGCTTTATGATTCTGTTGAACAAACACTGAAACATTCCTGAAGATGCAATAAAAACATTTCTTGCCACAAAATACCGTTCATGCATGTGAATTAACTGTTTCTGCTCTCATTCTTTCAGCAGGTTTTTCAAGACTGAGTGAACTCTTGTTGGGCTGGTATCCCACACTGATTCTCCTGGATGGGAATTGGATAGTCCTATGGTTCTATAAGGCTCCTTAGATTTGTTTTTTTTTGTGGAAGATGCTGTCTGTGACTACTGCCCTTCCCATCTGACAAAGAGGGATATTCATGGTCAAGTGCATAATTTGTCACACATCCCCATTTTTCCTGCCTTATCTGTGCTAAACAGAGACAGACAGTACTGACACATTAATGTTAAATTGCTGAATAAACACCCCAAAATCTGTGCGAGTTACATTTGCAGATTAAGTTAATTAGGTTTATGCACATCATCATAGTTTTTGATCAAAGGGGAGAGGAGTCTGAGTGGGATGCCTGTATGGGATATTGCCAGTGCCAGCCCTCTGTGAATTCAGTTTGCAAGATTTAAAATGCTTCATAAGCAACCATAGCTGGTGTGGACTCACTGCAATGCTGTGGTTGCTGTGAGCAACAACTCCAGTTGTAGTGTTTCAGTTAATTTACTAGCTCTTCTAGCAAGTAATTTTTCCTAACATAAAGAATTTTAAAAGCTGCTCTTAATGAGACAGTATTCAGAATGACATGTCAAATAATTTCTCTTTATTTTTTGGAATTATATCATCATAAAGAAGACTAAATGAAATTTATTAATTAAAAATCTTTTTTAATGGTTGTGATTCAATCATCAAAATACACCAAAAGCATGGGTAGACAAAAGTTCTATCGCACTTAATTAAATTGTATTTGCTTTACAGATTTTGCTCAGTTTCTAAGACAATGATAAATATATTTAACTAGTGGGAAGAAAAAAAAGCAATGTATTTATTAGAGAGCAGGAGAGCAACAACTTACCTTTCTTCTATTATTTTCCTCTACCTATGATATCAATGTCTTTTAAGAGACAGAAGCTGTATTTTTCTTGTGATCAAAATAAAGATTTTCATGGGGCAATGTGTGCTTCATGAAACCATGTCCTCTGTAAGGATATGTACAACGCTGGCCTAAAATGGTTTGCATCAGTGTTTTTCACTATGCTGCATGTGGACTGTTGCCAAATTGCGTATTGGACCACTGTTCCCGGCCCCTGCTCTCTCCTGAAGATTACATGGAAGTTGTGTGGGAAAAAGTAAACTTGCACACATGTAAATCATGCTCTTTGAACATGTACAGTGAGTGCAAGGACTGAAGGCACTAAACTGCCTGGGGACCTCCATTTTTTGAGCTCCCAGCAGACGGGAGAAACTGGCATCTAAACTGCAGCATCAGAGAAACTTCATGCATCGGTAGAAACGGAGCCCTAAGTCTTCCCAGACATTTAGGATTTGCTGAAAGGGGAACAGCAACGGCTTCCTGTACTGTAGCAGCAATGTGATGATGTTTGTTAAGACTGCAGGGTTGCAAAGGTAACAACATAGCAAAATGGACTTCCATACGTATGCTCATGAAAGAACCTTTCTTTTCTTGGTAAACTAGTACTCTTTTGTAGAATTCCTTTTTCCTTTCTTCCCAGTCCTCAGGTTTAATTTGTTAGCGAAACCACCTTCTTTCCAAGAAGGCTTTTTAGTTGCTCTGTCGGTGCAGGAGTCTGAAACAGGGCTAGTTATACAAGGAAGTAGAGATGGAGTTTTTGTCAGTTCTCAGCTGAGCATTGAGAATACCTCAGATTCAGTGCAGAGGAAGAGAGTAGTGTGATGCTAGATCCTCATTCATATAGGTCAGTTCCTACTTACTTATATAAATGGTAATGAATGAATTTAACTCCTCCTGGAAGAGAAGGAGCTGAGGGTACTTAATCATGAGAGTTTTGGTCACCTCTCACATACGTCTCCAGATCACTAGAATACCACTAAGACAGCAGTGAAACATGTAGATTTATGAACACCAAAACAAAAAAAAAATTAAAAAAATTACAAGCAAACTCTTCTAAACTCATTATAGAGGTAAAAGGATTGAATCACATTTTTTTTTTGTTATGTTTAAGGGAAAACAAACATACCAGTTGGTACACTTTTAAATAAATAGTTTTTTCATTATTTCTGAGTTGAATAATATACTGTCAAATAGATTTGAATAAGCTTTAATTTTACTGAAACTAACCTCCCCCAAAACCAACAACAACAAAAAACCAAAACCCACAAACAAACAAAAAAACCCCTAAACCAATCCATCATTCCAACACTCTTCCCCTCCAATTCAATACCATTTTGTTATTTTAAGTTCCCTGTTCATCCTCTTTTATAATCTTCAGAGGTAGATTGCTTTTCCTTCATTGTTTATGTATATACTCAGTCATGGTTTGGCAGCTGATGTTTGCTTTTTTTCTGAGTCAGACTTCAAAAGCATCCCCATGAAACTAGTGTGTAAATTTTCAAGTAGTTGAGTAAAACCCTACGTGATGATGAGACAGCAGGGCTTGGGAGTAGTAGTCATAAACAGCTGGAATAAACAGCTAGTTGTTCTATTGAACATGTGTTAATGTTTCTTGGTTTATAAGATGATTTTTTCATCCTTCTTATTCTCAAGAGAAGAGAAAATAAAATTACATCTGTTCGGTATTGCTGCCTGCCATGCTCTATGGAAAACATCCCTCCTGTTACTCTGCTGCCATGGAGGCACAGCACTTGCAGCTCTGGTCTTCTACAGCTTGTGTGACAAAGGACTGGAGCTGTAAGGCTGCTGTCCCTTGAGAGAGAGACAATTTTTCTCTATCACTTGCACGTGCCACCTCCCTGCTTCCAGCAGGCTTGTTGGCCATCCATGCACTGAGCTCAACTTTGAGCTCTTTGTTTTGTGTTCAAGGCTTTGTCTCATACAATCTGGTTCACATACTGGGTGAGATCATTAGGGGAGGATGAAAACTGTTGTACTTCCCTTGACTGTAGCATGGTTGTATATTTTTTCAGTGAGTAAAGAACTGGCCTGTTAGGTTCTTTTGTTCCCAAACTATCTCATATTGCTTGAGAACTCAGCCATGGTTTGCTCCTTGACTTTAATATTTTCATGTCTTCCTTTATGTGTGTCATACTGTCTGTTCTTGGTGGTGTTGTAATGCATTGCTACCCATCATCTCACCTGTTCATCTCACCTGAACCAGCAGTTCCAAAACACTGCTGTGGTACTGATGGAACACTTCCTCCACCAGTGTCCTTCATGCACAAATTGTTCAGCAGCTGTGCCCAGTGCAGCAGAAATCTCATCCCATAGCCCGATTTCTGAACTGATTTCCACTCTACTTTGTGCTAATCCTACATTGTTGATCTTCTAATCTTTCCCATGGGAGAAGTCAACCTTAGTTTTTTTCAGACATTTTAGCGACAAATGTACATATGTAGGAAAACATCAGAAGTATACCATTCATCACCTATGTCTGCAAAAACAATCTGGTTTTAATGTATTCTCGGACGAGGCTGAGAAAGAAAAATATTGTGATTCTACTGAAGATAACTTGTCATTTTCCAAGGAGGAGAAAGAAAAACATTCTTTTCCCTTTTATATTCATACTCGAACTGCCAAACCTTTCATATGATACAATTGTTCTCATAGAATTAAATATCCAGAAAAGCTTTGGCTAATTGAAGCCAGTGGTTTCTATTAATCGTGCTGATATCTGCCTCAAGATTATTGCTACACAAAGGAAGCAGATTTGGCAGAAAAGTAGTCAGTGCTGAA
The DNA here is from genome assembly GCA_013397135.1 of Pachyramphus minor. NCBI lineage: Eukaryota > Metazoa > Chordata > Aves > Passeriformes > Tyrannidae > Pachyramphus > Pachyramphus minor. The sequence continues at coordinate 109,333 of VYXB01000623.1, forward strand.
GATATGACATCCCCTCATCAGTGACTCTGGAAATGATGCAGTATATAAAGAATAATTGCAGGAGAATAACTACCTTGATGTGGTAAGAACATGATGTGAGTGTTTGTCCAGAGAGTGGTGCTCTGACCTCAGCTAAGGGAACGTGCTCTTGTTTGATCAACCCTGCTGCCTTGGGGCTTTGGCAAATTCCTGTCTTAATCTTCAGCTTCACATGGAGACACACCCCAGTATGTGGAGATTTGCAGGCAAGGAGTGGAATTTACTCATGAGGAAACAACTTGAAACATCCTGTTTTAAAGTGAATGCAAAAGGGGCCAAGGAGAATGGATTCTGCCTTAGTATCAAAGCTGAAAATCAGATGGCTGAAATTAAGTTGCAAAGATGGTCTTACTGGTTTAGTGAGAGTGGGACTTTTGATTATGAATGAACACTGAGATACTCCTGATTTTGCTGACTATTTCTTTGAGAGGTTTGGCAAGTGTATACTGTATGTATGAAATTGTCTTAATTCAGCCACCTGCAATGGAAATCACAGGTGGGTAAAATTCAGAGATCTGTGTAGTCCACCTAGGAAAAATGCATTCCAGTAAAAGCAGAAATTGAAATAATCAGATTACTTGACTTTCAGTTGTGTGTGTAGTATCTGTGAACTCAGAGCCTTTTAATATTTTTGTTTATATTATACCTTTTTATGCAGTTTTCTTTCTCACATGCATTTTTTATTTGCAGGCTCAGATTTAGGATAGCAAGCTCTTTAGGAAAGGCTCATTTCTTTGTTCTCTTCCTTGGGCAGAGTTCTTGGCAAATTTTTTTCTGAAATGTTTGAAATAGCTACATTAAACTTAATAAGTAATTTGATAATGCTTTTTCTCAAGTATAGCAGAACTACGGTCAAAATCCCATGTGTGTTCTTTAAAATAAAAAGGCTATGTTTTCAAGGACTCTGAGAATAAGAGTTCTTTTCCTGCCTTGAAGCACTCTTGGAAACAAGGCTTTGCTCAGGGCTTAATACTTGAAGAGTCTAATCTGTACTTCAAAATTAGCTACTGTTAATCATGGGGTTGTAACCCTCAATTACCATACCTGCTGAAGTTTGCTAGACTCAGCAACATGTCAGTGACAAGGTGCTGTGATCTGGTTTTCTGCTTAGAAGCTACTATTTCCCAAGACATATTTTCAAAGTCTGCCCCGGGGTTTATTTGAGACAGGTAGTGGAAGTATATCTTTTATATAAAAATTTTTATATATATATA
>VYXB01000623.1:110671-166741 GCA_013397135.1 Pachyramphus minor
TTTTGAGTACTTTTGTTTTTGAACTAAGGTCCTGTCTTTAGGTAGGAGACCCTGTTTCATGAAAGAAGAGAGGGGTTTGAGCTATGATACTTGAGTATGACCTAGAGCTGGGAATTGCATGGCTCTGTTATTTGTTCTCTTTCAGAAGAAATATCCAAGAGAGTTACATTTGTTTCCTAGTCCAACCATTCTGCCTACTGCATTACATGACAATGCTGGAACATGAATTTAAGATCTAAAACAATTGATGAACTGACTCATAGCACTAATCGTTTTAGGCCTGAAGTAATGTTCTGTTGTGCCATAATGAAGATGACTCAACACAGTTTCTCCATGGAAAGGATAAACTTTTACCCTTAAGAAAGTTTTTCATGCTTATCTCTTGCTTCTTTATTTAAGTTCCATGGTAAAAAAGAAACAAAATTTAGCTGACTATTAGTGTTTATGATTTTCTTCTTATCTATCTATCTAGAAGGTAGAAAGCAAAAGACAACAAAAAGAGCAAATCAAGACACCAGAAATGCTGGCCCTAATCCTAGAACCACCTTACATTTTCATACTGGGAAATCATATTAAGCCACTCAGACTGCCAGTGTCCTTAGAGTCCTAATCAGATCTGCAGCAAAATGTTATTATCTCATGTTTAATAAGTAGCCACATCCAACCCTCATCCTGTCCCCTTTCAGTGAACCAGAGATCTTTCTTAACTACAAACCTTTCTTAATATTAGGTGAAAGAAAGAAAGAATGGAGCAATTCACCATTCTTGTAATTACATTTAGAATTGGGAGGTTTTGGATGTGTCAGTTGATATTTAACACTCAATTTCTAAGTACACCAGCTCTTGCAAGTCTTTGTTTCCATGTTGCAATCCAAGCCATTGGTTTTCTGCCCATGGCTCATGGTAGAGAAACACCACCATGTATCAGCGGGGAAGTGGACAGTGAACACCTTGTTGTTCCTAAAACACTTGCCCAAGACTCAGATTAAGACTACAGACCATTCTCTTAACCCCTTTGAAATCCTAAGAAGCTGTGACGTTAGTGAAACTTAACTTTTGGGCTTCCTATTGTCTTCTTACTAGAACTATTCACTTGACTACTGGAGGCTGGTATGAATTCTTTCCTGGAAAGAATAGGACTAGTACTGAATCTGATAAAGAAATCCTTGTTCTGTTGGAAAAACTATTGAAAATCTGGAGAAATTCAGATGGCCATAGGATTTTGTTTTCAAAAGCTTCCTTCCAGGACTTTTATTATAACCACTTTTTATTAAATAAGACAGCCTTTTAGAATGTAAAACTGTTTTGTAATTTCTTTTACAGCTTTCCTCAGTTTTTGATGGGCAAATCGTTTTTTTCATCTACTTCCCATTTTCACTGCTGATAAATGTATGCTGTGTAGTGACACGTATAGCTTTCTCACCACACTACTCCCTCAATGGTCTCCTCTCCTTGGTTACTCTTAGATGCTCCTGTCACCTACTGATGCTTCCTTGACTTTCCCAGATAAGCTTTTCCCACCTGTAACCTTGTCAGAACAGACTACCTGTGAACTATACACAGTAAAGGCCAAGTCTGCCTCTGGCATCAACAGGTAAGCCCCCCTTTTACTCAAATTTTCCCTCCCACTGCCATCTCCTGGGACACAGTGTCTTTCTACCTACTGGTTAGAATGTTCAAGCACCAGGAATAGTTTTTTTCCTCTGCACAGAAGACAGCAGGCCTATCCCCTGAATGACTGTAAGTGCATCCTAGATGCAGTTGCAAAAATACAGAATTCAGTAGGCAACTATATGTTATAAGTTATAATAAGAAACGAGGACTGCAAAGGTATAACTGTGAGGCCATCAGACAGAAGAGAATGAGAACAAAACCAAAAAATCTGCGGCAAGCACACCTTGGGAGAATGAATGGGAGAAGCAATATTAGAGCTCAGACAGTCTTGAGATGCATTCTAAGGCAACAACTGTAGTTAGTTTTGTTTTCATCTCTGTGGCATGAAGGTGTTGGTGTATAACTGTAGTCTATTAATAACTAGAGATTCTTACAGGTCCTTGTAGTAAACAGTTTTTTTTTTCTGTGAAGGAATTTTCTAGTATTGTGATTTATTTCTCATAATTTTCTTGTCTCCCACGGAGATAAATTCTATGCACCTCTCTGCCCATTTTATCTTTCAGACATATGGAGATAACAACCAGGATTTGTTTTAACATGAAATACATTGTTTTACTTGAACACAACAATTAATATGGGAACTTGGACATTTCTATTTTATTTTAATATTTTTTCTCTCCAGCTCATCCTCCAGTTATTTTGTTAATCTCTGTAATTTTAGGCCATCAGTCTTACCCTCTAGGTGTTGCACAGCATTTAAAATATGTTCATTACCAAAAACCAGGACAAGTTGGTCTTCTTTTCACTTTAGCTAATGCATTTTCCCATATGGTGTACTTAACATGTCTGCTGCTGCATGCAGTTGGATGATTTCCTTTCACATTTCTCTTCACATCACCCACAACTCTGATGAAGTGAAATTTCATGGGGATTAGAGGACATTTTCTTAGCCTATGTAGGATGGTAGCAGAGTTATTCCATGGCTAGCAAGGACCCTCAAGGCAGCAGCCTGGTTGACTCAGAAGAATTTCTTAGTTACTGTGTTGTAACAGCGCAGGTGTTCCAAATCTTCACTTTCTACTCTACACACAGAGCTTCTGGAACCTGTGGTGCAGATGACTGTGAGCAACATGTCCCCTTTCTTTCCCTCTAGCCTGTTCACAAAAGAATTGTGGTTATTTTGCTTAAGCTGACATGGAGAAATACAGGAGTAGTGACAGAACACATTTATTTCATCTGATCTGTTGTGAGTCTCCTATCCTTTTATTTCCCTGCTTTGAGCTAAACCAGAAAGTGTAACTAGCAAACAATGTAGTTCCTTTTCATAGTACATCTTTGAGTTTATAGAGTGCTTTGTGCTTTATAATTAGGACAGGCTCTTGCTTTAAGGAACTTATCTTGAGTCAGACAGATGTGATATGGGTAATTAAAAAAAAAAAAAAAAGCAGGAAAACATGGAGCTGAAAGGAAGAGCCTTGCAGAGACATGCTTAACACAGCCTTCCCAGGATTGCTCCACATGCTGCACTTCTGATTACTCAGTGTTCAGACCTGTTTTTCTCCAACAAAAACATCATGATTTGGTGCCAGCTGTGGTTCTGGGTTGTGCAGAAGTACACAGAGAGAGCCAACTGACTTAAGCTATGAAAGAGCGCAAAAATGATGAAAAATTTGGTTCGCTCCAAATCCATTTCCCCATTTAGAATATTCTTAATATTTTGGCCACACCAGCTCCCCCTCATTATCTTTTTTTTATTAAATATTACCACTTGCCACAGGTAGATTAAAATACAGATGTAGGAAAGTTCAAAACCACCAAATAACTACTTCACCAGAACCACCTGCCTAAAGATAATAGCTCCAAATTAACAATAATGAATGCTATACACATTTAACATTCAAACCATCTGACTTGACTCCTTGATGACTTTTGCAAAAGTGAGAATTTGTAGCATACCCACAAAATTTATGAATTCCACTGCTGGTGTACTTCTGTAAAGGGTGAATTTCAGAAACGAAGACACCATATGAGTGGTATCATGTCTTTAGAAAGCAACAACAAAATTTAAATAATTAAAATGTCTTTAATAACATATTAAGTAACTTAAAATATGTTTAAAATGTATAAGTATTGCAAACCTGGAATGTGCAATCAGAATTCTAATTTAAAAGATATCAAAGCAGGGATTTCATTTCCTTGGCACTGAAATGGAAAAATTAAGGGTAAGTGTGATCAGTTTCTGCTAGAGTGAATTCTGGAACACATAATACACCAACCATACACATTTAGAACTCTTTACCAAATGTGGTATGTAGAGCATTTAGGCTAATGACATTTTCCCCCAAAGATGAAAATTAAGAAAGTAATCAAAATCTCTTTAAGATGTGTGTGATCTATAACATAAAGCTGAAGTGTTGAGGGAACTAATAATGATTCCTTGGCCTCTTTCCAGTGCTTCAAATTGGCGTCTTTAGATTTTTGCAAGTGCACAAGTATGCTTAGGCACTGGGGAATTTTAAATACTTAGACCATCTAGAAACATTATCATTCTGATACACATAATTAGATCACAAGTTTTTAAAATTCTAATTATTCCAGTCATCCTTCAGAAAATTTCACTTTTATCCACTCTTATCTGTCTGAAATACATCAGAAAAATGATGCAGAGAGAGGCGCTAGGTGTCCAAAGAGTGAAATGGTGCAGGAGTACAAAATGAAGTCAGTTTGGGTCAAACACTGGCAGGTACAGAAAGATCCTTAATCTGTATGGTGCATTATTTAGTATTGAGAATTGCCTTTTCAAACTGAAATATTTCATCTGTTCTTGTACAGAAATCCACGTAAAAAGGAAAGAAATAGTAAGTTGAATAAGCTGAAAAATAATAGTGAAAATAAAAGAAAACAAATTGGAAAAGCATTAGTAAGCTAGCCTGGCTTAATGTGTAATTGACTGTCTGCTTTTCAGTGCATCAAGAAACCTCCGAGTTTGGGAATTATTTGACAAATTTCTAAAACAGTGTTGGTTGTCAACCTGAATTCCACTTTTTATTTTACCACTGAATGGACGTAAGCTAATTTTGAGCTTGTGCAAAGATTCAGAGTTCAGTGGTCCAGCCCTGCTTGTGTGAAGTCAGTGGTGTCATGGACACAAAACAGAGTCAGTATGGAGAATTCCAGAAAGTACAATTTCAGCCTGCTAGTACCTCACTCTTAAGCTTTTAAAGTTTCTCTTTCTCAGCATTTGCTGTTATTTGTATGCACCTATGAAGGCAGTGATAGTAACACTGACCTTTACGGGTGTTCTTAAAACAAGCAAATGGCCTGCCTGCAGTATCTCAGCTGTCAATCTTCCTGTATCATATCTACCTATGTCTTTTTGTGTGTATGCCTTATGCTGTTTATGATTCTTGCATACAGCTCTGCAGAGGACTGAAGCAAACTCCGTGGAACTCAGAACTGCTATGGATGGATGAATTTATACAGGTATTAATAATTTTTTTATTAGAAAAAATATTCTCCAACTTCAATTCTTACATCGTGTTTTAATATAATTAAAATACAAGAGGTGGGCCATGTTCTTAAACTTGGTTATGTGTGGAGATAAATTCATAATCACTCATTGTGATTAAGCTACTAGAATTAATGACTTGCTGAAATATGACAGATGTTCATAGAAATCCCACTTATCAGGACACATAATGGGTTTTATCGTTCTTCCCAAGGGAAAGAAAAAATTCTTAAGCGTGGTCTGGAGCATAGAGAGCTAGCAATGGTGCAATGTCTGATGAAAGATCTTTAAATTCTGGAGGAGTTTATGTATGAGCACAAAATGATGTACAATGAAATTGCCTTATTTCCGCAGTGCCAAGTTCTTCTATATTACAACCTCAACCAGGCCAGTTTTGTGATGCTATTTGAGCAAGTGTTTCTGGCCCACTCTCCTGTGAACCTTCAACAGCATATAGGGTGACTGGAACTTGGCATCTGGGCAGAGAGCTGTTGTGAAAGACATAGTGCAGGTAAGGGACACGGGGGGCACATAGGGGATAAATGAAATCCTTGTGACTCTGTGGGTACTTAAGAAAGCCTATATAGGTGCTTTGTATTGAACCACACCTGCTTTATTGAATAATGACTGAAAAACAAGAGTGGACCTATAGATGAACTTGAAAAAGGTGTTTGAAAAAGGGGTTAAACATTTTCTTCTTCTCCATGTCTTCCTTTTTGACCTCACACGTTTTTCCATTTATCGTACAATGACATTGAATTTAGTGGCAAAACCCATGCAGTTGGTGATGGTATTAGGATTTCACTCTTGGGATGAACCTCATAGAAACTTTGACAAATCTTGCCAGTATTTCCGGCTCCCTTTCTTCTGTGGTAACTCACTGACTGAGTTTAGCAGAGATCTCTTCAGCAGTCATCAGAATTTTGTTCAACAGATTGTATTATTGTCATAAATCCAGCCCTGAAGTCCTTGAATGTGCCTGAATATTTTCTTCTGCTCTTCAAAGACCGATGTAGGTTTTCCAAAACAGAAATTCCAGCACGGTCTCCTGTGTTTTGTTCTGTGGTGGAGAGTAGCAATAAGAGTGTAAGAGATGATAATATTCTGTCTGTATTTCCCAACATGTTCCCCCAAAATGTTATTACTGTACTGTGCGTACCGAAAGGCAAGAAAAATTGATGAGAAATGCTCAGAATATAGGATAGTTCTGTGGCAGATGAGAAATCTGCAATGTCATGTAAATGGAAATGCCACACTGACCTCTTAAGAGCTTCATTTCAAGTAGGTTTCATTTGAAGGATACTTAGACCTTGACTCAGACTTTTCTGGCTGTGGTATTTGTTAGTTATCTGAAAGGATATATCTCTATAGCTGGGAATCACCAGGTGCCACATCCTTATCACCTGGAAATACTGATGGTATGGTACATAGGAAAGACTCTCCATAATTGCTATCTTAAAGTGTAATAGATAAAGCCTATTAATGAGATTTATTTAACATATTTCACCTTTTCAAGTAGCAAAGTTGATATTTTCTCAGATGACATTGTAGAGACATAAATGTAGCAAAAGTTTGTAACCTGAGAGAACAAAATGATTCTTCATCTAAAGAGATTCAGCAATAAAAATATTTTGGGAACATTTGGGGGCTAATGTGTATGTCACTGATAGCTGGATAGCTGTGGATTGTTGGTAATAACCTGCTGTCAGAAAGAACAGAATGTGGCTGCAGAAGGGGCCATATGGAGGTGGGGCAGCACTTTTGGGGACAAGTGTCCTTGTTGTGGCCCCTGGAGATAAGCACAACACAGCACAGTGCAAACACAGGCATGAGGTCAAGAAGTGGTGATGGACTGTAGGGTGGGATCAAGACCATCCAAAATCCCTGAAGCCTACAACCTGTTTCAAGGAAAGTCTAAAAGAAGGAACTGCACATGATAACTAATTTGCATAGAACATTAGAAACTTATCTCCAGGGCAGAGTAAACTTATCTATAAAAGGGTACCCCCATCAATCCCAGGTGCATGTGTGCCATAGGATCCTGGGCACATCATCAGCTGGATCAATGCTAAAGCCAGGACTGCTGATCTCTCTTTCTCCCTTTCTTCCTTTGCTTTTTTGTTCTTTAATCCATCTCACTCTCCTTTCACTGTCGCCCTTTATCCAAAACCCACCACCACGTGTTTATTGCAGGTCAGGGACTGATTTATACGGATTTCCATGCCAAGTGTGTAATTTACTAATAAAACTTCGTAAATTTTTGTGGATCCTCTGACTTCTGTCATTCCTTTTAGATATGAGCATCTATGAATCTTGGGTTCTCCCTTCCTCTTAAGGGTGGGACACCACAATATTTTAGCATTAGTTTCACTCAAGAAGCCAATCTATCAAAGATAACATTGCTGTAAAACCACAATAAAAGAAGAGGAAATAGTACAGTAATTCAGATGTTGCAATATATTTTCATACTGTCTTCAACACTTTAATAAAAGGTTTCTAGAGCACTAGACACTGTACTGACACAATCTAATTCAACAGGGCTGACACAATCTAATTCAACAGGGAACAGCCATTGCTTAAAGAAGAGTTGCATAGCATGTCCAGGTGGGCCCACCACTACATAAACAAGGAGCAAGCTAACCCTGTGTTGAGTTCACCCTGCTTTCTTTCTATACTTTTTGTAGGAAAAGAACACACAGCGCAAATAAGTTACAGATTCCTTACAGTGTTGAATCTGGAAGAATATGATTTAAAATATATGTATTTCCATTTACCAGAAGTGAATGAGTTTATTTTTCCATAACTTGGAATTCCAGGCACGTGTACATCAGCTGGGTTTTACCTACAAAGATAGAAGATTTCTAAAGGAAGAGAATTCAATAATAAATGATTGAGGAGCATGGGAGAGAGGAAAAGTCAAGCATCAAGTCTCTTAATAATGATATATCTCTTAATTTTGTTGCTCCTTAACAGTGTGGTTTTTCTTTATAAGTCAGGATGATTAATTTAAAAAGTCAAATACATGGCCATGACTTAGCTTGCTATTTACCATATGCATCCATACAATTCCTCATTACAAAATCAGGGTGATAATATGTTTTTTAGTTATCTTCTATTGGTGAACAGATTAAAAGACTTCTATTCAACAGTCAGTTGATGCAAAACTTCAAAAGTATTTTCGATGAAGGTGACAAAAAATGTTAGTCAAGTTCCCCATGTCATTTTGTCCAGTCAAAATCTGTAGTGCGAACAATAATCTAAATAATGATGTTGTAGGATTCCAATAATTTGCATTCCTAGGTAAAGCTTTTCCTCACTGTAAAAGTTTTTAGAAAGGTTAAGTGTTAAAAACGTAAATTGCATTTTATATTATTCCCTGGTTATATCTTTAACTACCTCCTTAAGTAACTTTTTAACAGATCATGTAGATGTAATGGGTATGGTCAAGTCCTGGGAATGTTGAGATTAGAGCTGATCTTTTCTTAAGAAGTGTGAAAGACCTGTCATAGTCTCATACCAGAAGGAAGTAATAGGTTATCTGTTCCACACAGCAGGTGGCAACATATTGTACTGATCCACTATTGCACAGGCCCATCAAATAATGTCCACTGGAAGTGCTTTCAGTCCTGGTTTTGAGTCTGCTGAACTGCAGTGCCCCTGTGGATGCAGGCCAGGGTTTGATTTGCCTTTGCTTCTGCAGCAGTGATGGATCAGCTTGTTGTCCCCCAGGAATCCAGATCCCTTTCAGCAAGGTGCTTCCCAGCCACACAGACCCCAGACTGGTCTGGGCTCTTTGGTGTCCTATCCCAGAGGCAGGAATTTGCACACATTAAGGTTCAAAAAGTTCTTGCCCACCCACTCTTCCACTCTATCCAAATCTCTCCATACGAGATGGCTCTTCCTTTTAACATGATAATCTCACCACCCAGTTTGCTGTTGTCAATGAATTTAGTGAGAATGCTTTCAATTCAGCTCATTTATGGAGATATTGGACAGTGAGTGTCCCACTACTGACCTCTCTGGGGACAGTACTGGGACACACACTGCTTGTGATGAATGTCTGACATGCACACACTCTACACATGTGGACTCATTGTATGCTAACAAAATCACTTGCATATTTGTGTGAGTTACAGATGCATTGAAAATTCCAAATAATAAACACTTTTTAGAATTATTTTTACTATATTTTCCTATATGAAATTATTTTCCCATATGAAAAATGAGGTTTTTGCAACTGCTGGTCTGTGTTTTCATGAGCGTTCTTTTTTTATTTTTCTGATGATACAGCCTTTGAAAGATTTTTGAGAACATTCTTGGGGAACATTTATTTTCTCTAAATTGTTTCTGACTTTGTTTTTCCATACAAGTCTATTAAATAATTTTTCCCATGTATGCAAGTATATTTCCCATGTATATTCTGAGAGACAGATATACAGATGCCCTTTTTTTTTCCTGTTTTGATTTAATGATAAACAATTACTTACAACTGAAAATGAAGTTCCTTTATTTTGTTTCAAAATTTCCAGTGAAGTGAAATCTCTAACCTTCCAAGAAACCTATTGGAATCTTTAATTACTCTGACAATTAGCATACTACATTTCCTTCAAAGTCCAACTCATCTAACTTCAGTTTCAGTCTCTGAGTTTTGTCTTCATTAACAAGTCTCCATGTCTAAACATCTCATGAGGTTAATGAATTGTTTATTACAGTCTGTTATGATTGAAAGACTGTTATTTCAGAAAATGAAAATTAATATCAATTCTATTTTCTTCTCCACACCATGTTCACTCTCATTTAGACTACAATGATTGCTTGAAATTTAAGCACATAGCAAATTTTATTTAAAAATCTTCAAAATCTGTTCTTTTTACCCTCAGTTTAGCATGCATGGATCTAATGTGTTTTTCTTCATCAGTGCCTTCCTACTTCTCTTCTGTAACTCTGTGATTGTTGCAGGCACTAGGTTTACAATATTAAAGCCAAATAATTGTGAAGCAACTGTAAATTGAGAACAACAGTAGAAGGGTGAGAAAACTTTCTTCATCCTGGAGTCTCTTTTTTTTTACCAGTAACAATGTGGATTAGTGCTCCAATGATGTAAAACCATACAAGTCCTAACAGAGTACTCTTTATCCTTTTAAGAGAGAAGTCTATTACATTCTGCATAGATTCTGTCCTGGACTGTGTTGCCTGTAAGGTGCTTGCCGTATCTAGAAGATCTTGTCCAGAATTCAAAACTATCTTCCCTGCCAGCTAGCCCACACACAGTCAGTGACCACAAACCCACACAGATCCTGTTATAATGAGTAACACGTATCTTATGCTTCAACACTTATTACTCACACTTCTCTAGCATCTTTGCCCATCTTTTTCACAAGGCTAAGAAGAATCTCATACATGGTACAAAAAGCTGGAAAGCAGGAGATGGTAACTTGATTCTGTAGGTAAACCATCATGAGTAAAACTTTGTTATTTATTTCCTTGAGCACGTATGTTACATAAGGTAGCATGATTATCATACAGTGGATGTAATGTTGGGAACTGCATCATAGATGAATCATGCTATCAACAGTAGTGGCTTCCATGCAGTGGGGCAGACTGTTCATGTCAATACTCTCCACACAAGGTATGGTACAAACAACAAGGTGGCTACCAAGAGAATATCTTCCCTGTGACGGCCAGAATTTGCTCTGCAGCATGTAGTAAGATATATTCCCTAAAAAATACTACTACACAGAAATCAACTTGAAAAGATTAAAAAGTCAACAAAAGTGATAGATAACTGGGAGCAGGAAAAAATTTGTTTCTTTCCTTTCCTCTACCATGACTTGAATATCAAATTTCTATTTTAAAATTTGTGAATATAGCCAGTTAACAAGACTTAAGACTGCAGTGTGACAGGCAGAGTTTCTGAAGCACCAAGGAGGTATTTTCTTTCTCTTCCTGGTACTGCTCTCTCTTTTCTTGTTGAAAGACAGTTATGTCAATTTTTATATCCAAGTTTCTTCCCAGAGAGGAAGCAGGTTATATAAAATCTATAATGCTTAAAATTATTTTGTTATAATTGATATGACTACTTGCTGATTGAAATCTACTATGCTATTTGCTTTTTAAAAATGGTTTTGAAAGATCTATTATTTAATGCTATAAGGATTAGCAGAAATTAATTTTTAAAGATTGTTGAAGTTTTAGGGCATTGTGTATAAGGAAAACCAATTAGGCACTGACTAAGAGTTCTGGCAGGCATTTCCTATCATGAGGGCTGTGATTTGCTTTGCCTCCATTTTCACTTTTATTCCTTGCTGCCTTTATTTCATTTGAAAGCTGGCAGACTCCTGAGGCAATATTTTCAGATGCAGCTGTACAGTCCTGCCGTAATTTCCATTAGTCTGAATGACGCAGAACAAAAGGTAAAAGAAATGGATAAATACTTTGTATTGCAAAAAACCAATTAATCTAGATTCCAAATGAGACATGAAGGTTACCCTGAAGGAAATAAAGAAACACAAACTTCACCTATTGAAATTACATTTCAGTTTGTAAATAACAAGTAAGGTAATAAGAGATCCACATACAGGCCTGTTTTCTACAAACTATAGGACAGAGACAGGAATTAGAGTGTTTTGTAAAATATGTTTGATAAAACGAAACTACTATTCACATAAGCTCTTTTGAATGGCTGCATTTTTAAAAGATCTGGCAATTAGAAATGTTGGGTTTACAAATAGTTAGCCAACACACATGCCAAAGTCTTGTGTTCATAAAGTAAATGCCAAACCTCTTCTTAGCAAGGAGGAGGCATGGCCTCTGGGAGAGGATGTAATCTGACTTGTCAGCAGGAGGCAATCAGTCAGAAAACACACCTGAGAGCAAAGTCTAGAAAACTATGTTCACCTTTACTTTTGTTGACCTCTAAGAAACAAAATATTTTACTTTTTTTCTTCCCATAATTCCTTTTTCCTGCTAGAACTAAAAGGCACAATCCCCCACCTCAGCAGAGTACCTATAAAAAGTGTTAGTTGTCTAGGGCTAACACTATTGTGCCCTTCAATTCTACCACTGCTTAATTGCAGACCTAATCATCCTGATTATAGGATAGTTACAGACGGAAATCTGAAAATTCAAACTGCAGCTCAAAGGATATAGACAGCTAATGTGCAGTAACTTGTTATGCTTTGAGGTAACTCATTTGTGTCTTGAATCTCTGGATTTTCAAAACAGTTTGGAATTTTAATGGAAGTGATATACATGAAACTCCTTAGACTGATCTGAGGAGGGATAGCGGACCTCTGGGTGTTTTGCCCCCATGTGACAGTCTGAAAAGCAACTTCCCTTACAATAGGTCCTCCAGTTGTAAAAAGTCAAGTTGCAGGAATGGAGAGATGTGTTTTGACATATGTCCCAGTTGCTTTTGGAGATAGTTGGCAGGGTCACTTCCTGGTGACAGAGCAAACTTGCAGAGCTGCAGAACGAATCCTTCTGAATGATACTTGTTAATTTCATTCTGAGACTGCTTGTGGTCTCAGGGTGACACAGTGGTTTGCATTTTGGTAAGTAGAGTAAAACATTATTTGACTGTAGCTCAACAATATTATCAATGCACCCATCTTTAGGAAAACATGATTTTATTGGCAGAAACATTTTTATTTACATCTAGATTATTAATAAAAGGTCTGATTATCATTGCAGAACCACAGTACCTGCAGTCAACTGAAAACCTCCCCATTCCATGTTTATTTGTCAGTTACATCTACTTTGATGTCTATCAGTCAGCTTTCTTAAACTGCTTATTTAGCATGTTAAGGATATTGCATAGTGTTATTTTTAACCAGAATGTTATGCAGCACCAAGTCAAACAGCTTATTGTAACTCCGAGCATGTTGCCTCTCTGTTACAATACCTGAACCAAACCTGGAGTCTGATTGGTGAAAGCAGTTTCGTTTGACAAGATCTAATTTCTATAACACGATGTTAACAAGCATTAATTATATTCCCATCCTTTCATCTTTTATCTCTTGCATTCCATATTAACCCACCTCCTACTTCAACTGGATTAGTCGGGTGATAAGTATTTAGGTCATTTCACTGCCATTGTGAATAATTGATCAGTAGCTGTCAACCTGTACCTAGTTTTGTAAGATACACATGAAACTGGTATTAGTTGTGATATTCTTGGCTAGATCTTTTAGGATTCTTGAGTGGAAGTCCTGCTAATTTTAAGACATTTATCTCCAAAGATGATGCTGAACACAGCAGTTTCCTTAATAACCCCTGAGCTGGACAGGACTTAATAATCTTTCCTTTACCCCGCTGTTTTTTAAACACACAAGACACACAAAAACCACTGATCAGTGAACTGATACCACTGCTACAATTCCTATGAGTCAGTGTTTTACACTTGACTTATGAACATTTCTCCTGCATTTTTACTCTTCCTGAATTGCCAAGTTTTGCTATGCATCACTTGTTTCAGTTCTAATTTCTGCTTTCAATGTCTTGATTTGCTTTCCCATGAGAAGACAGTGTTTTTTTTCTCCTGAGTGTAGTCAAGCCATATAATGAAGTCATCTTCTAAAATCTTCATAATTCATTTTGGAACATGTCTACCTTCACTTCTCCCTCAGTTTTATCTTTTTTTCGTCAACATTAAGTATTGAGGAAATACCTACCTAACTTCTGAGTTTTCATTTATCTCACTGATCTGTGAATACACACTGGGGCTGAAATCCAAATAATCAAAATAATTATGTGTTAATCTAGATGTTGTGTTTTGTCTTTATTTGAAAACAGAGGAAGAGCTGGGATCAAGATTTGTGTGTGAAGGTCATCAGTGTTTTCATGGGCCTATATTGTATATATATTGTATATATATATTGTACTAGTCTATTTGCCACAATAGAGTAGACACGACCCAGACAGAAATACTTTTGAACAAACATGACCATGCAGTGAGTGACCGTGAGCCTCTCCTGACGTCAGTGATGTAACACCTCTGGTTAATGTCATAACCTGAATGTTTGCTATCCTATCTTTCCATTGGCATTCAAAAGAAAATGGTAAAAGAGGCCATGGAAATTCTTATTTAGATGTTTTCAGGCACTTCACATCTTCAAAATAAACTTTATTTTAAACTTTCTGCTTTACTTTTTACATTCCTTTATCATTTTAACTGATAAAAGGTGTGTTGTCTCCTCTCCGGGTGTCTGAGCCTTCTGGCATATGGTAATGCATGTCCAGATAATGTACTTGCAAGTGTTATTATTCCTTTCCCCTTTGCTGGTGGTTCCCAGTTTAAGATTGGCACTATCAAGATAAAACCTAGACTTAAATAATAGAATTTTATCGATCAAATTTCAATTGAAGTTTAAGAATAAAGGAAATTAAAGCCAAATGGTGAGATTTAGATGCTAGATTAAGTTAGTAGATATGTTCTGATCACTGCCTCATCACAATATGAAGCATTGGAAAACTCTGGTGTTAAATAAAAACAGTGATTTTCCTAGAAGAATTCATCAACAAATTAAAACATACTTATTTGCTTGACCTGACTGATCATATTCTGTCATATTTCTGTAACAAATGAAAGCTAAAATGAATAATTTTTCTGATATAGATGTTTTACTGGCCAAGTTTCCTAGCAGTTTAATTCTCCTGATGTTCTGTTTCCTTCTAGAGTGCAGGACTTACCAGCTGAGCAGTTGTGCTGTCAGTATACAGCTGGTTTCTAGCAGGGACCTCGTGGGGAGCATACAGTGCCACAAGTTTCTTCTTGGTGACTCACAGTCTTTTTTCCCAGTGTTACAGCCTGACTCTTTTCAGAGAGACTCTGAATAGAAAAGGAGAGCTGGATTATCCTTTCTGTTTTGTTATTACATGTAGCCTTCTGGCTCTTGGTAAGCTGCCAGTGGTAGATGTTTGGAGTTTCTTGCCTTAGCAGGTACTGGGACTTTCTCATGTAGATGGTGAGGTCTTAAAAGTCCTTCTTTCTGAGTCAGGGCCACTCAGCTAGACATAAACTCAGCAGGAGCTGCATGTTCGACAGAGAACATTGTCCTCCCAGAATTTCAGATTTATTCATAGAGACTTTTTATTCAGCTTCAGCCAAAACAAAAACAAGCAAGAGGAGTCTACCTCCTGTACTTTCCCTTCCAGCAGATTCAAAGCCTGTAAACAGCAGAATAAATCATCAGTCTACAGGCTGTCTTCCTTTCTCTTGGTAGTGTTACAGCCTAGTTTCTAGTTAACAATCAGCCTGTTTCCTGATTTCACAACTTGGGCTAGATGAGATCAGTCTGAATGGAGGAATGGAGCTGCCTCCTTATATTTTCACAGAAGTGTTTCCAAACAGAACAGTAAAATCTAATTCAAATCTACTTTTAAAACCTACTTCCAAGTAAGTATTCCAACTGCCAAAGGTACATGCAGCTTTAAGGTCAGCTTCTGTGTCAGACTTTCCTGCTTTCTTTTCTTTGTCTAGACAGCAGTCAGGGCCCAGGATTGGTTTACCCCAAACATTTTACCTTTTAAGCCCTCTATGTCCCAAAACCAATCTCAGAAATTTTGTGTAATGTTTAAAAATAGTTATTTATGTATCTAAGTTTGGTTGGGTGGGTGGGACTTGTTTTCTTTAATTGGTTAGTTTTGTTGGTTAGTTGTTTTTTTCTTTTTAAACTTGAAGGTACTAGTGAATCATAAATTCAATAATTTTCCTAAACTTCTGCAAATATGAAATCTATCTTTAGAAACAGCATCTGAAATTACCTAATTGCCTGCTCAAAAATCTTTCAGGATTTTTCCGATGTCTACATAGCCTTTACTCCAGATCAGGAATCAGAGTGAGCCTCTTCGGCTTTACTAAGAAAACCAAAACTGAACAATTTATTTAGAGATAAGCTAGACAGTTTCTATATCAGCTGAAGGTTGACCTGTTTGTTCACTCCTGAATGACCTAGGAAAGGTGAAAAATTGCTGGTCATCTATACAGGCTTAGTTTCTCTTTTCTCTGTTTTCATTCAGCTTCCTCCTGATGCTGTTTCTTTCCAATGTATCAACATCCTATCCTAGGTCAGGGACACCCTTGTGTTAAAAAGAATTTCACGGACTGAAAGATGCATCTCTCTTAGCCATAAATATTATTTTTCCACATCAGCAATAGTGTCAGGGGTCTGAAACAGCTCTCAGCATAAGCCATATTTATTTATTTATTAAACCCAGTTCATGTTATCTTAACATTTACTCAAAATTTCCACTGCTTTAGAAAGTTTTGCACATCTTCTTCAAGCCTTTTCTTGCATTTAGGCCAAATCGCTCACTTTTTGGCAACAATATGAACAGAAATTTTATATTTAATTAGCTATGAAAGTCTCCAGTGATGTGGATTAACTTTTTAGTATCTTTTACAGCTGGTAAGTTGTTGGAGATGGCATTTATGAGGCCATAGGCAGAAGGAGAAGAGACAGAGAGTGCAGCTTTGACGTATGGAAGGTCCAGGGAAGTTCTACAGATACTGGACTGTGACTGCGCTTCATAGACTTTTGTGTGGTGTTTTAAGCCCAATGCTAGGCTGACCATCCCCCATTTTCCTTTCCCTTCTCCTAGCCGATAAGCCCTGTCAGGCTTGGCAACCCGTACCTTATTGGCCGGTCTACCCTGAGGTACCAACCAATCCTGTTATCCCCAGTTCTCTCCTCCCCAGTTACCACCCTCTCATGTTTATGTATTCCCGTTTACCCTATAGCTGTGAGCGGATTTGCATGCTCCGCCTAGATACCTCCCCTCTTCCAGAAAGTTCTACCCCAGAGGGTATAAAACCCCTCCATTTTGTTAAATACAGCTGAATCAGCTCCGGCTTCCTTGGTGTTCACTTTGTCTCCGTCTCTCCTTTGTGGGTTTCGGGGTGGGTGAACCTAACCTAGAAGCCCTTGCTCCTGCTGCTCTTACAGACCCTCAAGGCAGCTTGCAAGAACCCCCATCGCTGGTCTGTTCCCTTCCCAGAGAACAAGACTGCGACAGTAAGTGTTGACTTAGCCAGTTGACCAGAAGGCTCAGGTTAATTTTATATTTCTGTAGTTTTACTGTAAATCTTTTTTATTATTTGAGATGAAAATTTACTGCTCTCTTACTATGAGAAATAAGATAAAAAATTCACTTAATTGAATAGTGTGAACAATAATAAGTTTGCTAACACAGAAAATGGTAGTGCAATTTTAACTTCTCTGTGATGGTCTTGAACTTCACCCCTTTTCAAGATTAAGCAAGGAAATAAAATCCACATTTATTAATTTATCAACAAATATTAATGTATTCTCCTCTTGCGTCATCGTATGAGGCCCCAAGCTTCATCTACTTTTATTCTGGGTTTTGCAAATTCTACTCTGAAGACAAGTGTTCAGTTCTTCGTCAGCACGATTTCCAACTCTTCCCTTTGGAAATACTGTTATTTGATAAAATCTCTTCAAATAAACAGAGGAGCAGTAGAACGGAAAGTGATGGATTTGTTAGTGAATGCTGTTTATGATAAAATAAGGCTGCAAAGTACTAACAAAGCTATGAAGTAAACCCTCTTTCTTATCATCCACATGTGTAAAGCTAGCACTAAAGCTGAATTTTGGGACCATGGAGAACTACAAGTCACACGGATCATGCAGTTAGGACAAACCTAAACTACTGTATATGTCTTATACACGCAAAAATCTTTGAAAATTGTAGACTTACAACAACAATGCTAGATCAAAGTCAGTAATTCAGTTTCCATAATAAACTCAATTTCATGACATCTTAATACCTCTTGGATTAAAAACCTTTCCCACTCTATTCACCTAGGCAGGAGGGAAAGAGATATTTATTCTGGTGTCGAAATCAATTGTTCAGATACCAGAGGAAATGGTCTGTTGACTTTAAAAATTGCCTACTGACTCTAAAGTAAGTAGGAATTCCTGGACCATATGATCTCTATAGTGTAGCTGTTTAACACATACAAAATTAACTTAATTTTATTTTTAACAACTAGTTCGGAAAATATGAATTATAAAAATTCAACTTTAGTGAGACAAAAGTGAAATTTTATGCCTATAGCCAAAATATGGGCCATTTTAATAATAAGTCTGAAACATCATTCAGTTTAGACTAATGCTATATTATCACATCTCTGGAAGACCTAACACAGCACAAGAAAATATCTCTGAAAATTATGTTTCCCTGAGGCAATCAGCTTTCATCCTACGCTTCTTCAGTTTATTATGACTTGAAATGGTCTTGGGTCTCATCCTGTGGAGAAAAATGCATCCTTGAAATGTTGACATGACCACAGAGTGTTACAGCAATGTTGATATTCTTTTCCATCAACCACTAAAAGTCACAAGACAAGAAAGTCCCTTAAAAATTACCTCCCATGTTGACAAATTATTTCACATTACCATAATAAAGAAACCTGCTATAAAATAAAGAGGGAAGCAGCTGATAACAAATAACCTGAATAACAAATTATGTGAATTTCCATAGCTTTACAATTTCTTTATGATCAAAGTTGTCCTATCCTTGTGGTAGCACTTCAGAAGTTAAATTGGTAGTTCAGGGCACAAGATACTATTGCATATGGAAAATACAGTACAATGATGCCTTAGGAAGTTACGAGTTGTTCTCAGTTTCTTAATCAGAGAAAAAAATCCATTTTCTGAATCTATAACAGTCCAAAGAATAAGTCAAAGTTTGCTATTTTAAACAATTTACACCTTGAATCACAAATAAATTTTTACAGATGTGAATAGAAAATCATTAAAATAAATCTAGTCTTAGAGGACTTTCGAAAAGCAGCTTGCATAGCAATTGTATATGACTAGACTGGAAAAGTATTAAATATCTAGCAACATGATTTTTCAAAAATGTTTTTTCTTTCTCCTTCTCCCTGGCAGTTTGGTCCCTATTCTGGGGTAAATTTTTTTCCTTGGACAATTTAATTTTGATAGTTGGTGTTACATGAGAAAATATACTGTCACTCAGAGAAACATATGGATTTATAGTGTATAAACAGCTGAAAAAGACTGGGTTAGGCTGACTGAAGGGTAAAAATTTGGCACTTTTTAGAACTGACATTTTGCGTTCCTCATTTACCCACCTTTAAAGCCACAGTTTTAATTGATTACTTTTGTGTCTGCATATGTTTATAATTCATGAAAATATGCTTGTAACAGAGATTTAGCCTGGTTCCAAAAGGCAGAAATTCTTCACACAAAAATTATCTCCTTTTAAGGCTTCTTTATCCCCTGGTTTGGCTTCTACTTAGTAGAAAACAAGTTGCTGAAGATTTTTTTTTGCTGTAGATTTTATTTTTGGCTTTTATTAAATCTATATACATACCTCTCAGAAGCCCAGCACCGTGAGCAAAATCAGACCATCTAGCTCCAGAGCTCACTATATTGTATACAAACATAAATATCAGATGTTCTGTATTTTCAGTGTGAACACACTTTTCTTCAAGTTGGCAGAGTAGTGTTTTCACCTCCATGTAGTCTGATTTTTTTTGGTTACATCTAGATATAATTATGTTAATGAAATATCCTCAGGCAATGTACTATTTCAAACAGAACATACAGTTAAGGTATCTTTGTATTTTACTATTATCCTGGGTCAGTGGTTTTTAGAGCTCATCTTACAGCCAGAGTACCTACAGGTTTCAACATATTCCTTAGCTCAATACCAAGAATGTTAATTGAACTAATAAAGGGATTACTACATATTTCATAGATTATTTTTCTTTATGTTTAAAATACAAGAGGCCCCAAGCTTTCCTTATTTTTTTTTCCTAATAAGACCCACTTCTGGGCTATTTTCTCTATATTCTCTTGATAGAATTTTTGTTGGGCTTTGACACACATATATTGAATCTATAGCCTGGATTTATAAAAATGGTTGTTATGGGAGCACTGGATCCAAACTTATCTGAGTATTAAAGATCTAAGCCTACATCTTCCTCTCTCTAACCTCACTAAGGAGTCACTACTGTCTACTCTGCAGAAGAGTTATTCTCTTTCTCCTGGGAACTCAGCATACTGAATCCCAAGTGCACAGAGGTGCTCTGGTGATGTCCTGAGTCAGTGATTAATGTCATCTACTATTTCCTACTAGGTATCACTGGGCTTCTCCCTGTAAGCACACTCAGGTACCCAACTTTTTCATATAGTCAAAAAAGAGATAGTGCCTTCACTGTGCACACCAAAACAAAATTTCATCATGGAAGCAAAGAGCTTAGTCTTCTAAAGAAAGCCTTTAAGTCAGGTGAGAAACCTCCACTTGGACATATATTTTCTAAGTCTGGAGCTTAAACAAGGCTTAATTCCACTGCCAAACCCCTGAAAATGTTATTTAAAAGCTTTTAAAATTATGTTTTTGCATGGATTTGACATCATGAATTAGACATTCCTTTGCTACTAGTACTTCAAACTGCTCAGACAGCCAGCTATGCCACAATTGGTTACACACAGCTAGAAACAAACACTACATCACTTCTGCCATAGCCTTGTGATTGTGAATGTGTGCACCTCCCAAGAAATCCATTAATAGGGCAAGAAATTTTCCTGTTACTCCAAGAAAAACTCATATGATGTTATTTTTATACATTCCCAAACCCAGGAAAACTAAAACACCCCTGCTGCTGTATTTACAGTGTGTATATCCATATTAATGCCATCATAAGCAAGAAAACAAGAAGTGAGTGTTTTTGGCGGCAGCAATCTCTGTTATGCTGTTTTTATCACATCTTCCTTCAGCTTTTAAGGATTCATACAATTAAAACTGCTGCTGCCATAGAACTGAATGATGATATTCCAGCTGTCATAAAGTAACATTAGCATCAATCTCAAGGTAGGAGACCCCATGGCTTGGGTTGGTTGCGTAAAACACATTCAGTCCTGAGCTGGGAAAGAAACAAGGGGAACAGCATTGCCTATAAAGGATTGGATTACATTAGGTCACCTGCAACCCCGTTTACTGTTAAAAATGCAATCATAGTACTCATCTCAATGCCTGATATATGTGCAATAATAGTATCTCAGCACCATTTTCCTACAGTGTATAAAAATACAATGTTGCAAGGAAAAGCAGTGTTGCCATGAAAGCGTTTTTCTGTGCATGCTGTTTTGTCTGTATGTGGAGAGTAGTAATTTCAGTAATGAGCATGTACAATAATTCTGAAGTAAAGGACAAAAAGGACTGTGTTTACTATATTCCAAATGAACATCAGTAAACACTTATAAATTTTTAATTTTATTCTCGTGGTTTTCATTAGCTTTGCTTGTTTCAGCTGATAAACACACACACAAAAAAAAGAAATTAATATTTTAGAGAAGGAAAGAGATTTTTTTTTCCTGTAAAATTTACATTAAGCTTAGGTCATGATTTCCTTTTCATTAGTTTAAATGCAGAATAAATTCATCATGAGTAATGGAGTAAATACAACACAATCGTTTTCAGTAAGTGGAGATAATCTGGCACAGGTTTACTCAAATTTTATGTGGTTTTGGCTTCCTTGTGAACTGGGCCATTTCATTTTTGCTATGATATTCATACTAACTTTTATATTACTGCAAAGGACAGCCAAAGAGGTCATACAGTTGTTAATTCTTCAGTGAGATCAGAGTCCAAACCTGCATTAACACCAGTCCTCTATCTCGTAGTCCTCCTGCAGCTTTTCCCTGTGCAGGGTAGGAGCGTGTTGGTGTTATAGGAGGGCCTGGCTGTACGTACACACCACTGATGCACCCTCCTTCCTTCTTCCCAAAATCCTCTAGCACTTTCTTGTTCCAACTTCTTTTTTTTTACCAGGTATATATACAATATCAACCCTCTGTTTAATGAAAGAAAATTAGCTCAACTCCAGCTTTCAAAGACATTTATCTATGAAAACATTACAAGAATGAGGTATAGTTTTTCTTTCATCTTAAGAGTATCCACTAATTTCCTGAATAACACATCCATTAATGACAAGTTGTCAGTCCTAGTGCACAGCCAGAGGCAATGTGTCAAACATGGGCTGAGAGCACAATGGTTTATAGGTGATTAAAAAAGAAAACAGGAACGGCTAAAAGTAGTCAGATAACAACAGCAATGTTTGGTTTTGAAGAACAGAGCACTTACAACCCTCAGAAGCACTCACAGCATATGTGGAGATTGTTGTCAAAGGCTGTTTTCATCTAACACAGGCTTAATGTCTGCAAAAGAGCTTTTATCTTTTGAACAGTCTGAAACAAAATTGATTTGTCCAGTAACCTGTGCCTAGCGAATGGATCTGTGCAGCCTCTTCTTTTCACCATACTTACTTAAATGGGGGCATCTCTGCACTTTAAAGATATTAAAGATAATTTTCAAATTGACTGGTTAATGGGACTGCTCAAACTTCCCTCCAATTAAACTAATATTTGACTTTATTTGATTCTGTAATACCTTTCTTGTGTCACTGAGATCTGTGTAATTATGTGACCATAGTGCTGAATATCTGGTGGCTGCTTATGAAAAAATAGACTCCTGTTGTCTTCCATTTATTTTGGATCAAGTCATAAAAGCTGTCCCTGTGGACTAAGTTGGTGTATTGTAGCCTAATATGGAGACTAGTGACTTCAGACTGAAGAGATCAAGGTCAGTTTTTGACTGCAACAGGTACTCTGGGACTTTTGGGTAAAACACTTTAATCATCATAACTGCTAGCTTCCCCAGAAAAGGGATTCTTAGAGCAGATGAAGTGAGTGTAGAGTTTCCTCTCCTTCTCTACTCCGGTACTAACCCTTTTGGAATCTTTTTGGATCACATGGCCACAAGGAGAATACTGTACCATTAATTTTACCTCATTGTCCAATTATGGTTATGTCTTGTCCTGTTTTCTGAACTTCTCATAGGTCTTCTTTAATAATATGTTCCTAAGAGGTAACCATTTTTTAAGCAGAGCTTCACCTGGCCTCAAGTAGAGATTTGGTTAGTTATTAAGCAGTGCGTGTGGATTTCCATCCTTACACAGGCACCCTGTTCTGTTATACACCGGTAAGCACCAGTTAATGTCAGTGCAATGTCAGAGGACATACTGGGTGAATCAGACTTGTGGATGATGGGACACAGAACAGGTCAAAAGCAGACCCCATTGTCACCTGTGCTAATCAAGACAGGTGTGTTACTAGAGGACTTTTGGAAAAGAAGTTCATGAGGTTCAAAACAAACTAATAGTAAAGAGAAAATAATGAAGTATGGAAGTCTCATTGTTTGTCCCACTTAGAAAATAAGTTGGTTTATTACTGGTTTTAGGTGACTGCCCTGCCAGAATCTGATGATGTTTTCATGTAATAGTAGTTCTGTTGCATTCAACAGGACCACTGTTAGCAGAGTAAATGTGAGCATGTGGTGCCTACTGCAATTTATATGCAAAAGTAAGATTGAGTTGATTGCTGAATACTATGGCAGTAAGAATGTGCAGGAAAACAAAGAGAATACTATCTTTACTTGACAATACATGGAAGGTATAATAATAAGTAATATTGCTTGTCTTCTGTTAAGTGTTCTTCCTCATAAGAACAAAGTTGGTAATGTATGTAGATAAATCAGTACCTTAATTGATGGGGAGATGCTTACAAATACAGAAGGTTTATGTGTGCTCTAAAAATAACAAGCTGAAAATTGTGAATACAAAAATTTAGTTAATCTGAAACTGACACATGCTGTTCCAACCATCAGTGCCCTCAATAGAGTGTTCAAATAAGAAACTGTCAGGCTGTCAGGGGCACTAAAGGCAGCATTTATAAAAACATGGGAAATATTCAAGTTTGTTGCCTGGGAAGGCATTCACTGGAAGGACCAGTATGTGTTTGCTTTGTTTTTATGTATTCTCTAGAAATCCAATTCTGTCTGATTTGACCCAGCACAGCTGTTTGCAGCTGTGAAAATGAGAGTTTTGGTTTGAAAATGCAGCTGTTTTGGTTTGCAAATGCATCATCAATTCTTTGGATATGATGGTTCTACGTGACCTCTAGTAACCTCCTGCATGGTCTGTGACTTTGAGAACAGGACTCTACTATTCTCATTAGGAAGAATCATGGGCATACAAGGCTATGAAAAAATGATCCCAAATTTAAAAACATTTGGAAAAATTTGTCAAGTCAAACTCTCCCTCAAGTAGCCTTTTTGTGTGTCTCAGTTTATCATGTGGAAATAAAATATACAATACCTGTAAGTTCAGTGAGGTAGTACTGAAGTGTGTCATATTGGCAAAGCAGATGAGTCTGTGTTTACCACTCCATGAGTTTTCATCATTTTCTCATACTTGAGTCCGAAGCTGCTCTTTATCTGGAATGATATTTGATGAGATTGCACTGGGAATGAGGAGTGGCACAGATGAGAACCTGGGTTGCACCTAAAATATTGGTATCTACAAAGTTTGCTTTACTTCAGACTGTCCTATTAAGCAATCCCTCTTTTCTTTCTCAGACCCATGATTTTTGTTGCACAATTATCAGATCCTTTCTCTTGTTTTTAATTGTTTCCTTTGTGTTTTCTTCCTTCTTTCATGTTATTTCTTGTCTTCTCTTTTCAATGGTCATCTTTATTGAATGATTTTTTCCCACTCCCAGAAAGGAACTGAGGGTAAATTATTTACAGATGGCTGGTCAGGTAGGTGTAGGATGTGGTACCCTTATAGGTCCTCTGATGTTCTGAATCATCTGAATATGTTAATAAGGCTAAAAATGAAATGAAAAAAAAAGTTTGCTATTAAATGAAACTGAGATTGAATTAACATAATGTAAAATCTATAATGGAATATTTATCCTCAGTATTGGAGTGGAATTAAATTTTCAAATTAAATAATTAGATTAAATAAAAAATAGTCCATCCTCATGTACACATTCTAAAAAATCTCAAGTTTGTGGGGTCTACTGCCCAAGTAAAGATCTGGACCAAAACAAGTCTAATTGATGACTCATAACTGGTACAACCAGGATTAATTTTGTGTCAGAAGGGGCTCAGAATAAGGTATCTGTTTTCTGTCAGATGGATAAATATTCTGGTTTGTTCTGGCATCTCTTTCACTACAAAATTAACTGTTGAATTATAAACTGAAAATAACATATTATCTAAAATCTAAACCACAAGTTAGAACCAATTATAAAATTTCCTTCTTTGTAATTCTTGTGTTATGGTGACTTTTCTCCTTCTTCCAAGCATGGAAGTATAGTAAAGATCTTTCTTGTAACAGGTCTTTTCAGAATTATTGTGGGTGGTTTCAGGACTCTTAGGATTGGAAGTCTGGGAGATGAATATGTTCGCAAGACAATATTTAGGCATCCGTCTCCCAGTATATTCAACAGGTACATTTCAGGGGAGTATCAGCATCACATAGACAAGGAAGTGCACTTTCACATTCTAAATTAATAAATGTAAAGATGGATGGACATCCTATAGAACAGATCAGAGGGTTATGTAGAATTTTGAGAAGTACAGTTATTCCAAGAATTTTACTCAGACAATACTATAGTGCTCTAAAATGCAATTCCCACAGTATTATACTTGTGGTCTTTTAATTGCTTGCCAAATCTCCAAATTTTAGGCTTCATTGTGGTGAGATTGGGATTATATTTTCAACTGCAAAAAAGATGTCTCTCTCTTGATGTTTTTCTACCTTTCCCTTGTATAAAAATTATAGTCTTGAGTAACCTCTGTAGTATCTTTCATATGAATAGCAGTTATAAGGATCATGCCCTCAATGTCTTTTTCACCTCTAGTTGAGATGGTTTATATTTTCACCTGTAGGAGTATAAATAACTTTCATATGGAATTAATCCCTTAAAATGCATGTGAAGTTCAATGGCACAACTGATATATTTGCTCCCTTTTCCTTATACACCACTTTACATCATGTATTCTAGTTTTAAAAGAAAACTTTTTCAATAAATTTTGCTTATAAACTCTTGGAAAACAGTGATAGAATGAACTAAAGATGAAACAGTTATTGAGAAAAGCCACAAATTGTTATTTCTGTATGAAGGACACATAACTTTCATTTCTTTCTAGATTTATGAGCTGTTGGCCTTCACCTGATGCTAAGTGCTTCTCAAAAATAAAGAAAACCAGACAGCGTAACAGCCATTGAAGCTGAAGCATAGTTCCCTTCATATGATTAATTACCATCATTAAAAATGATGCCTTGCAGTAAATTTCATGTTGCCAACACATTTTGTGACTGGGGTTTGGAAGGATTTGGATTTGTCTTTTGTGTGTCTGTTTACACCAGTATCTGTAAGAATAGATTAAATCATGTCAAGATTAGGATGTAGTGTGACAGCTGGGTAGTATATGTACTGAAATAAGTATTTTGAGCAATAGATCTATGAAAATGAAGAGCTACTTGTTTTCTTTAGACTGATATGATCAGTGCAAATGTAGATTGTTTCTGAAATTGAGGAATTATTGGGACTTTCAGCTTTGTTTTCCTTTCAGTCTTGGAAGTATCTAACAAGTATGTTTTAGTATAGAAGGGGGATTATATGATTGCCTTCAGTTAGAAGAAACTGAACTTAATGTCCTGTTCAGGGCTGTATGTTCCTAGTCTGAGCAGGACAGCTTGCTCTCTTCTTGGTCTCTGTACACATGCCTTTCATAGCATCCATAGCTGAGTTGAATAATGTATAGCTGGTAGTAACTGGCAAGTTCCAGAGAAGGGAATTAGTGCAAGAAGAGCTTGGACTGCATTAGCATCACTGTTAGGCTGTCCTGGCTATTTGTGTTTGGTCACAGTATCACAGAATCATATAATGGTAAGGGTTTGGAAGAGACCTTACAGATCATTGAGTTCCATCCCCCCTGACATGGGCAGGGACACCTTTCACTAGATCAGGTTCCTCAGCACCCTATACAACCTGGTCTTGTCTAAAAATTCTCCATCATTTTTCAGTCAAAATGTTCAACCACCTTTAACACCATAGAAAAACTTTAATGAGATCAGTAGCAACATATTATCTAGATTCCTCTTGTGTCTTTTAGCTAATTACATACCCAAACAGCAGAATATTGGAAATCAGTTATGCTGGATTGTTATTCTGTCAGTGGAGGACCCACTGGTTAAAACATGGGATGTAAATGTGACAGACGGTTTTTTTAGTACAAAGGTAGACTTCATCAAAGTCAGTGTGTCCAAGTCTCCTCACTGGAAACAGCAAGAAGATGGTGCTCTTACCTGTTGCTATGTGAACATCTTAATTAGAAAAGAAGATGAAAATCAGCTCAAGCAAGGAACCTGTGGTAGTGGTGGAACATATAGCTCAATAAAAACAATTCTGAATATTGCCAACAAATAGAAAAGCCAAGCTGCATTTTTCAGAACCAGTTTAGTCTGGGAGAACTGACTATGCTCAGTGCAGGAGTAACTGAATGTAAATGTATTCTGTTCTAGTAAGAAAGGAAAAAGAAATACTGTCGTAGTTCCTGTCATAGTGTGTTTTATTAAATGGAAGTGGAAAAGCTGAGTTGAGAAGGCAGAGAAAACATCTGATAATGTCAACATCCCCCATCAGGTTAGTCACTGTGCACTTTCTTTATGCTTGGTTGAGAGACAGATACCACTTCTGCAGCTTAAGTCATCTCACCCTAAAGCAGATGTCTAGAAATAGGTCAGCTGAATCACCCCACCCGGGAGCTGAGGACAGCTATCTCAGAAGTTATAATCTATGTTGCAGACATCTCAAATCAGTGCGATGAATCCCAGCCTTAAGGTCTCTGTTCCAACTCAGAGTCTTGCACAAACAGCTATATCTGCCTGGGCAGTTTCAGTTGTTCATCTGATCTGGCATGACATGAAACAAGCAGCTTGAGACATGAAATGCCCTGCAAAACTGAGAGTGTTGGGAAGCTCTGCATTATGGAGTGAATATATTGAGGCCTTTTTTGGACTACAGAAAACAGTCTTTGGCATTAGTGAATGGAGTGAAGTTTGAGTGCTGGTGAGGATCTAAGCCAATTTTTGGGGCTTCATTATTGATGAGACATAGAGTCCTATTTACAAGTTCTGCTGGCATTTTCTTAGCTCCGTGACAGGTCCAATTGTGACTCTGGGATGCTTGAGTAGGTCTGACACAAATACTTTAGTACCACTGCAGTAGTAGTTCCAGGTCCGAGACTTGGTAAGTGATGGGACAGGAGGTTTTCCTCTTTTTTTTAAGTGCTTAAAGATTTTTTAAAGTAGAAACTTCTGCTTCAAAGTCCCTGAGTCCAAACCGTGGAAGTCTGTGCAATGATTATGTTTTGACAGAGATGGAAAGTTCTCTGAACATGGGTGTAATAATTGCTTACTTATTACAAAGCCAATTTACTCTGCTAAAGAAGCCAAAGTGGTCTAAAGCTGGGATTGGTTTTCTGAAACAACTCCCAAGCGTCTACAGCAGTAAACCAACCTGATGTTGCTGGATGCATGCAACTAGGCCACCACAGTCAGTCCCCAAATTGTGTCACGTGCCACTGAAATGAAGCTATTAACACTATGTTAATATAGAAAGCACTGTTTTAAGGTATATGGCTAGAAGAGTCAGATGGTTATAGCTCTTAAATCTTAAAGTTGGCATAACCAGTGTGGAATTAGTGCTGTTGAATGTGTGACAGCGTGGATGAGAAATCTGTTTATCTAAACTAGGAAATAGAAATAGCCATTGGAAACCCTCACAGTAGGGTAGCTGAGCAAACACTATCTGCTTACATAAGCACAGATGGTGGGGGCAAGTGAACTTGGGGAGGTGAATATTTGATGAGATGGAAAATAGTATTTCAGCACACTGTTAACTAATCCCCATCTTGAGCAATAGCTGATGAGCATCACACCTGGAAAACTTCTACCAATAACTTCAGGGGCTGTAATCAGCATGTTCTGGGTGATATCACAAGTCTCTGAATCAGTCTGTTTATTCCCTGATGTGCTGACACTTTTTTGCTTCAACAGAGGCATCATAACTGCTCCAGAACACTGTTTCAGATTTTTCCCTTTTTACAAACCCATCTGAATTGTAAGATTTCAGTCAAGTGGATTACGTGGCTTTTAGTTTCATTAAGTAATGTCTGAGTTATAGTGTTTTCCCTTTCTCCAGGTATTTTTAAATCCACTTACCACTTACTCATTTGCGCATTATCTTAGAGGTTATATCATTTTGTCTGGAAGCTAAAGAACAATACAAATGAGAAAAAAGACAGTATCTAATAAGGCTGAAATGTTTAACCTCTGCTTAAGATTCATTTTGATAAATGTCTGCCTAAAGTTATGAGTCTGGGTTTAACATTAGCAGGTGGAGTGAAAAGTGAATGTATTTCCAGCTCAATAGGCATATAATGCAATGCTATCTTTGTAAGTCTAATAGTCAAAGTGGTATTTTGCTGGTATGATAGGGAATTATTTGTCACTGACAGATGGCAGAAATCTCCTTGCAAAAGGGGTCAGGAAAGATATTTCAATTCTTTGAAGAGGCATACTGAAATGTGCATTAAGCAACACCTAGACTGAGAGTGTTTCATTTTAAACAGAAGAGATTTTTCCATACAGGAGAGGCAGCCTGGATCCGGCCTTGAGCTAATGGAAACACGTCACTTCATTAGTGCAACTGAATGTAAAGAGGAAAACATAATCCAAAATGGTGTTATCTTCATTGGTTCAGGACATATTGATGCTTTACTCAGATATGTACATACACATATCCAGTCCCATTCGGTATCCAGAATTCAGTTTGGAAAGGATTAAGAAGAATTCTCTTCTCATTATGCATAACCACAGCTTGGTCTCACCAATATCCCAGTAGTGTTTTGTGTTTCTAGAAAATTCCAAGCTTTGTGACAGTCCCATAGTATTATAATTGGAGGTGCTACAGATGTCTGGATGATCATAACCCAGTTTTGATTGTGATTTTTATGAGTTGTTCAATCAAAATATTACTGGGATAATCCCACGAAAGAAGTCAGAACATCGCTCAGGTTCATTTCCTTGGAATAGCTATCAAGATTTCACTGGTATGCAGAACTGAGTATCTATAAAGTTAGTAACTCTGAAAAAGATACAGTCTTTAAATCATGCCTTTTGGGACAGAAATTTCTGTCAAAAACATAACATTTCTGTGTACATTTCCAATGGACTTACAATGACACTTTAAGGCCTCAAGCTGTATTTGCTATTATCAGTCTTACACTAATGCATTTAAAATCCAAAGATCATATCCCTGAATCTTTGTCTTCAAGAGTATGTTTTCATAAAAAAAGAAATATGCTTGCTAAGTAAAAATTTGAAAACATTATCTAACTCCTATTAAAAAGGGTTCAACTTCCATGTTAAAATAATATATAGATCATGATTTTGGATGTCTGGCTTGGAATTTTGGGATATGTGCAACACATGATACACATAGAAAGACTTATTTTATCCAACAGAGTAGATTACGTTGCTGGTAATTGCAATGTTCTTTAGATAGTAATAGCAATACAGATTTTAATAAAGTTATCAGCAGATCAAACTAAGTAATTTTATTTTTAGGAAAAAATCTTGGTTCTTCTTTGTAAGGTGAAGATTTAACGTGATAACTTGTACAGTCACTTTATTGCTCTTTTCTGCAAAATACCATATTGTAATAGTCTTATTCAGCTAGGACTCATGAGTATACTGACTCTTAAAACATCAGAATTATTTCCATAGGATATTAGTAATGCTGAATGAGTTTGAAAAAGGTTGTGATAATTCCCAGAATACAAAGAAATTGTCATTTAGTCAAACCAGTGCTTGTACCTTAATTTGGTGAAATGCCCCATTCTTGCTGAGGAGAGAAGTGTTGTATATTTTTCATTCTATTGGGCTTTACATAACTCTGCAGGCTTACTGCAGTTAGAATAAAATTTCTGCCCTGTATTAGATAGAAATGTTTTTTCAGTCCGATGCAGGACTGAGTATCTCCCTTGAGAGAAAGGGTTACTATTTGAATGTATTTTGGTATATTTTTGTTCTATTAAATATGAAAAGGGGAAGGATAAGGGATTTTTCTTTTGTACAAACAAACTTTCTACCTTCTCATTCAAAGAAATTTGCATTCTGACTGCAGGGTAATTTCTTTCATATGATGCCAGTAGGAACAATGCAGAATATGGGTGTTTATTTACAAGTTTCTTATCAGTATTTCTTACCATTTTTAATTACCATGAGTCTTCAAGAGCTTACACGCTGAGGTCCAACTTCGGAATGAATGGGGCCATGCTCATTCAGAAAAAAAAAAAAAAAGCAGATTAAGAGCAGATTGTGTGAATATAAGCCAAAGAAACCAACAATATTTCTGATGTTCAACCGGAGATGTGTTTTGCACTACCATGACATTTGATGAAGGTGTGATAACTGCACAGTTAAGAAGCATGGGTGGAGGTGTGGCTGTTTGTATAGAAGGAATTTGTAAGATGATCACAAGAGAGACAAAATGTCCAATGTATTTTTAGCCTGTGCTTTCTAAGCAGCTGGTGAGATAAAGGCTATTTTGCTTTGGAGTGAGAAACAATACAGACGTGACTATGTTAACATACTGCTGTCATCACTTGTCTTTGCATGCAGCTCGAACATCATCCTGGGTCCTGAATGAGCAAGTCATGAATATTTTAAAAGAGTATTTGTTCCAGATATTCTATGTCTCTATGATCTTTTTTAAGCAGTTACTAAACTAAAGAGAAAATGTGACTGTTAAGTGTGCCAATAAGAACACTTTGGCTTGCTGACTATTTGTGTCCTATCAGAAGCGTGACCTACAATTAAAGCAAAATGGAATATAGGACTGGATCACTTGGCAGCATTTTCCATTGAACCAACTTTAACACAATCTCTTCTATAATGGCTACTCTTTCAAATGCCTGTATTTCTGATGCAAGTAACCTTAGTAACTCCACTGATTCCAGCTTTATTCCTGTTCCACCACTGTTATTTGCGAACTTCTGTTCACAGTTTAGAAAAGCCTTATTTAAAATGACTATTGAAAAATATGAAATAAGTGCAGAAATGCACAACATATGCAGCTAAAATTTTTACTCTAATACAATTTATATCATCCCATCAAGAAGCCATTGTAATGGCAACACAGTGGAAAATTTCTCATTGTTTTTGCCTTCTTATAAGGAAGGATTATGTCCATATTTCCTATCACCAGTTGTACAAATGATATTTGTGTATACTTTTTCTGATTAGGTCGATAACTTCTCATTGGTTTGGAGCTGGGGTTTCAGATGATGCATGGTATGTTTTGCCTCCAAAATTTGGGAAAACTTACAAAGTTTGTTACAAAGTAAAAAATATTTTACTCAGTAACTTTTGCTTAAAATTTGAGAAATCAGAAAACCGTATTTAAATATTTTCTAATCATTATTATAATAAACAATACTAACAATTCAATCTTTTCTAAATATCTAGAAGCGAAATAAGATTTCTTGTTTGCTTTTCAGAAATATTATACAAACAACTTCATATTTTTTGTGGGACAAATCTGTAATATGGGCTTCTGATCAGTGTTATGCAGGTATGTAAAATAACATGATAAACAATAATATTCCAAAATTTCCACAAACAACATACTCAGTAATTAATTTTATTATTTTAAATGTAATCTAATTTAAATGTGGCATCAGTGACATTAGGAATTTTTAAGTGTGGAAAGAAATCAGGCAACTGCCAGAAAAAGTATCTTTTCATATAAAAGTCAGTGTAATTTGATAGCCTATGATATACCTTAGAATGAAGATTCAGATGATTTTCTTCTAAAGGGTACTAGTAATTGATATCACAGCCTAGTCTGTGAAAGTGAGCTTTGGAATGCCTGGACTTCATTTTCTTCTAAGATTTCATGTAACTAGGTATTGGCTGCTGGAAGAGTACATTAAACATCTAAACGGCTATTTTACAAGTAATTCCTACAGTGATTGTTCTGAAAAATCACTTTGGAATGATGATAGAGACCAAATTTTAGTAAACAGTCCATAATGGTGACCAGCCACAGGAGGAATGAAAATATGCCCAAACCATGCAATA
This sequence comes from Pachyramphus minor, assembly GCA_013397135.1. Taxonomy (NCBI): domain Eukaryota; kingdom Metazoa; phylum Chordata; class Aves; order Passeriformes; family Tyrannidae; genus Pachyramphus; species Pachyramphus minor. The sequence goes on from VYXB01000623.1 coordinate 143,842, forward strand.
TTTGGCTTTAGCCAAAAAGTAAAGCACAATTGCTCTAGTTTCTTAGAGAACAATTAAAGCATTTCAGGTGCTACCAAGAACATTCCTAATGAAGTACGTTGTTAATCACCTCTGTTTGTTCAGCAACATCCTCTGTCCTTGGATTTGAATTAGGGTTTTTTTACCTCTGTTGAATTCACACTTTTAATCAGTGTGTCTGCCATTTGCTACCGTTCCTACCAATGTCTTTTGTGTTAAGTTGAAAGAGCAGAGAAGGACCATCAGCCCTGAACACCTGAAGGTCTCTAGGCTAAGCCTCTGAATTATCACAAGCTGTTCTTGAATTTCCTTCTGACCTTCTGTCTGCCTGCTCCTTGTTTCATATCTCTCCACTGGCAGTTTATCATGGGTTTCAGTTGCTCCTTCCCCTCTGCTGTTTTTCTGTAACTTGCCTGAGACTTCCTGAATCCTAAGATACATTTCCTTTTAAAATTACGCTTCCTTTTTCTACGTCTCTGTAGTCTTTATAATGTTAGTAGTGCTCTATTTGAAAATGTTCTATAGAAAAACAATATCAAATTTCTCAGGGTGAATTGGAAAACTCTGTTTTTCCTTGCTTTTCTTAACTCAGAGACTTCATAAGCTTGATTGAGGCTGTTTAAGGAGAGTTTTGGCCCGTCTTATTCCCAATACACTTTTCAGGGTTTTTCAAATCAGATAGTTACCCATATGGCAGAATAAGAAAATCTTGGACATGTAGTAACTAATTGGTCAGTAAAAAACAGACATTGTTTTTATCAACAATAAATTAAACTTTACAAACATTTCATAGGCTTCCTACCAAGGTCAAGGCTGGCAATAACATGCAGTTGTGAGCCACAATCTTAAAAGAGTGATAAAAATCTGTTTGTTTTTTTTTTTTTCCTGTGCTTATTGAGAGACCAAGAGAAGAAAGACAGGATTTTAAAGGATTCTCTCTCTATTGAAAGGAAATGAGCTGAAGATAATAACTTCCCTATTGTTGCTTAATAAGGCATGGCAAATTGAAATAATAATAATGAAGAATTATTGGGAAATGATGAAGAAATAATAACAAACTCCAGAATTAAGGTTTCCCACGGAACTCCTATTTTTCTTTTGGTGTGGCTAAAGATTTATTGAATATATTATGATAATAAATTTTTTTTAAATCCTGCTGAGTATTAATCAAGCACACAATAAATTGATTAACAGTTGACAAAATTACCATCCCCAGGAATATATATCAGTGTGTATACCTCACCTGATCAAATTATTTCTGAAAGGAGTTTGTGCAATATGATGTGAATCCAGTCAGATTAAACATTTTCATCCAAAATTTGAAATAAGCATAAAATCACCATTCAAAATGTTTCCAGATATTTTATAAGTTTAGGCAAAGAGTATATAACAAAAATTTCTTGATAATGAAGACCTGTTAAGAATGACTTTTCTCATGCAGCCAAATGCTGTATTAGTCATCTGGAATCTAGGATTGCATGTCATGCTTTTCTGTTTCATCCAACTTGTGCATCTCCCATCCCCTCTCTCCCTCCCTCCATGTAAAAACCCAAGAATTCTGTAGTTTGTTGATAATTTAGCACTTTTAAATGTTCCTCAGGTATTTGAATCATATTCTTCAACCATTTTTTCAAGAAAAGCAGACTTAGTGTGCACAGAAAAAAACTTGGGTTTTTTTGTTTGGTTTTGGTTTGTTGTTTTTTTTTATTTACCCAAAGAAGCATTGAGGAGCCTTACACTCATGGCCTTTGGCAATGCTGAATGAAGGTTCTGGTAAGACAGGTCTACAAGGCACAGGTAAGAAACCTTAGCGTAACTAACTACTCTGCATACATGAATTGAGATTCTTCAGAGACACATAATTTTCTCAAATATCAATTATGTTTTCAAAGAAACTAGCAAATCTGTGTTAAATAACAACTGACAATTCCCTTAGCAGTCTCGCAAGGTTCCAAGGTTTTTTCACAGAAGAGCTGCCCATCTTTTAGCAAGGGCAAAACGTATCCTTTCTTGTCTCATTCAATGTGTCATGGGTGAAATTTTGCCAAAATATTTATCATAGATATGGGAAATTTCAAGTTTAGCAGTTTTGTAAGTAGCTAAACCCAATATTTTGTCAGAAAGAGAGGTCTCAGGTAGTCATAATCCCATAAAAGATCAAAAAACCCAGCTTCCTGAAGCTCTGCTTGAGCCATAAGCGATGAGAATGCCAGAGAGATAAAACTACCATGAAGTACTTGCAGTCAAGGCATAGGCAGTCCTTTTTCCTTTCTTCATCTGAGTGAAAGAGCATTTCAAATTGCCATATACTGTTCCATGTTCAATTTTTGATCCTTTTCCTTCTGTCATCCTGGATAGCCCCAAACATGTATGGGAAACCATCAGTGCTCAGACATCTTGAGAACACTTTACCCAGCACAGCATTACCTTGAGCGTGTCAGACACAACCTTATGCTATCAACCAGTTCCCTGCTGAATTTTGAATCAGGTTTAAGAACTGGGTGTTCATATTCAAAGCCTTCCTAAGCCTGAAACCAAGTTTAGGAAGAAAACCATATCCACTTGTGCTCCTGTAGCACAAAGAAAGAGGCAAGGTCTTACCTGGCAGTTGAGGAATTCCCACTATTCCTGAGGACCACTATACTCATTCTGCCTCCCACTCTGATTCCATGAAGCATTACTCTGACCTTGTGTTTTCTGTTGTAAACACATAGCAACATGCATGCTAAACAAGCAAATAAACAAATGAAAAATACTTTGCCAATACCAGACCCTCCCCTCCTTTTTCCCTGGGGAGAGAGAAGAAAACAAACCATATGTGACAGATGTTAGTCATGTTGCTTAATCCATGCGTAGAGACACTCAGATGCCATAGAAACAACCATGACAAAAAACACATACAGAATAACTGAGTTTGCAGGAGGTCTCAGGACATCTTTAGTCCAACATTCAGCTCAAGGTAGGGTCAGCTAAAAACTTTGTCCAGTTCAGGTTTGAAAACTTTCAAGAACATACCTAGATGGGTCTGACAATAATATAGAGATACAGTGGGTTGAATGTATTGGAATCCCCTTCAGAAAGTCTCCTTAAATGCTGAATTTTATTATGTTCATAGCAGTCTGAGATCTGCACAAGGAAAAAACAAGAAGTGGAGAAAGTGAGAAATATAGTAAGATTGTAATAAAAAAACTAAAAGAAGGAAAACCTAACACTTTCAAGAAAAGTACCCTTTAAAGAAATCACAGTAATTTGACTGCCAGGAAACATAAATCCTAGGTTGTGAGTGCCAACGGATGAAATAGGTTAGGGGCAAATGTCAGGGACTGTTGTAAGGTTTGCTTACCTAATACTTCAGACAAACTGTTGGATTTCTAAGATGCTTTATTAGTGCTCTGATTCATCTATGGAGATGCCTTGCAAAGACTAGTGAAATAATAGCCTCGAAGTGTCAGCTCAACCTTAATGTATAGATAGCGGATTTGCAAATTCTCATTCACAATTTGTAGGGAAGCGTTTTGAGACAAGCCAAAATTAGTGATTGGATTTACTCTAAGAGACTCCATTGTAAATTAAGATGGATCAGCTACTGCTTTGTGAAAGGCAGGACAGTGATGAGCTGCTTCATGATGTGCTTACCCCAAACCACGTTCAGGAACCTCAGATTCAGGAATGCCTTTAGCACCTGCTCTTAGACTACTTAGAGCCAACAAGTAACTGCCAGTGATGGCACTCAAGGGTGGCCTGGGTAAGGACAATGCTGTAATGAATTAATTTTTGGTCTTTGGGAGCACTGAAGCAGGTTGGAACAAATTTGGAAAAACTAGTGGACTCAGGGCTTGCAGTCAGCTGAGACTATGTAAATCTGATTTGCTTCCAGTATCATCTGAGATAGTGATGAAATTGATGGAAAACAAAATGTGGCCTGTGCTTAAAATTTTGCTTCTTGGGAATATTGTTCTGATGGCAAATAATGCAGAGAGCTATGCCTATCCTGGGAATTGGTTTAAGTAGCCCATTTTTGCCAGTGTAAACCACATCTCTGCTGGAAACAGTGGAGGAGAAACACCACACTCTGTCTTCAACCGAAGTCAAGACAGCAAACCGATTTCAGTGATGACTTGCTGTTATTTATTGAATATTTTTTTGATTGGTTGTTTTGTTTTCTTAATTATTCTGATTGGAAACACTCGGTTTTCTGAGGTTTAATTGGTCAGCTAATCACTTGCTGCTGCAGACACCAAAAATTCTGGTCATGCAGTGGAGAGAGATATGCCTGTGTTACTTAAGGCTGGTTAATTTAATGCAATGCTGATTATATAAAATCGTATAGAACAGTTTGGGTTGGAGGGGATATTGTAATGATCATCTTGTCTGACCACCTTGCAATCAGCCAGGACACCTTCAAGTACACCAGGCTACTCAGAGTCCTGTCCAATCTGATCTTGGATTTTTCCAAGGATGGGGCATTCACAACTTCTCTGAGCAATCTGTTCCAATCTGTTCCTTACCACTCTCATAGTAAAGAATTTCCTCCTTATATCTGATCTATACCTTCCCTCTTTTGGTTTGAAGCCATTCCCCCTAGTCCTATTGCTATATGGCCTCATAAAATGTCCCTTCAGCTTTTCTGTAGCCCCCTCTAGGTACGGGAAAGTATTCTCCCTGGAGCCTTCTCTTCTCCAAGATGAACAACCCCAACCCTGAGCCTGTCCCTTATAGGAGAGGTGCTCCAGCCCTGTGTACATTTTTGTGACTCTCCTCTGGATCAGCTCCAAAAGGTCCATGTAAACGGGTCGACAGTAAAGATACTGCTGAGGACTGCAGCCAAAGACCTCTACTTGCTGCTGTTTCAGCTCAAACACAAGCTGTGCTGGTTGGGTGCTGCTGGGACCTCTCGTGCTGGCCAGCCCTGCAGTCCCTACAATGTCTCCCACAGAGCAGCAGCTGCCCCTCCAGCTGACCTGCACCAGCTGAAGGACTTAGCCTTACTAGCTCCGACTAGGAGGATAGTCTGGAGGGAATGGAGGTATAACTGTTCTCATCTGACCTCTCTGAAGAACAAATATGCAGAAAATGCCCCTGAGCATTGCTGACGTGAAGAAGAGTGAGGAAAAGAACAGTCCAGTGGAGTAGAAGCCTCTTTTCTATCTCTGTAACTGTTGCACATCAAAGCTTCCTTGGATGAAGGAAGGCCTGAGAGATAAAAGCTTAAACTCTGAGGCAGTAGCTGTTTGAGCTTTAATGGTAACAAGGAGAATCCTGTTGGTTGGTGGTAGAGCTGGGCTACTGCTTTTAACTCTGCATGGGACAGAAGATGGTGCCTTGCAGATCAGAAAAGCGATACTTTAGTATTTTTTTTTTTAATTCATTTTGGACAAGGGGACATGGTAGAGCAAAACCAGAAGGGCTGTCTGGTATGTTACTCTCAGGCACTTGGTGTGACTCTTGAGGATGGTCCTACGCAGGGGCCTAGGAGTCAGACTTGATGGTCTCTGTGGGTCCCTTCCAACTCAGCATATTACATGATTCTGTGATGTAAGGTATTGTTTTGTCCTTGCAGGAACCTGACTGGGAAGAGAAGAATAGCTGATGGGCCAAGTCAGGGTATGAGGCTGCAGGTGGGACTCCGGGGCTCTGCTGCTGTAGCATGGCTCCTGCAATGAGGAAGGTGACCCGTGGTCAGCACAGGAATGCTTCATCTGAGACCAGCTCATGAGTGAGATTTCAACCCTGTGTCTTGCCATTGCTGAACAGACAACATAGGAAAGGTTTTAGCACGGACTGTGACTGTAATGTTTGCTCTGCCTTGGGTTTGTGGTGACTGGGTGCCAGTCTGTCTGTGACACAGGGACAGAGAAGGCAGGGGTTGGGCAGCCCTCAAGGTCTGTTTTCATTATAAGAAAGCAGGGGGTGTTAGAAATCTCTTCCATGCCATGAAGTCAGGCTGCAAAAAGAGGACTGTGTCTCCCGGGAGGTTTACAATGCTGCAGGGCCAGTGACTCCTCCTGAGAAGTGTCATCTGCTCTTCAGATCTGAAACACAGGGGTTGCTAGTTAATGATCTGTGGCCTGCACAAACAGTATGGATGTTTAAGTTTTCAAAAAAGTGGGAAACTTGATAATACATGAATAGTACAACTAATGGGGATGAGATTTTTATCTGTTGTATTTTACATAGAGTTTCTGCATTTACATATTCTTTCCATATGGGAACTTCACAGTTTGTAAATACAGATTAGTTTGCTCTCCTATTTTTACAACTCCAAGTTTTGTGTAGTCTTAATGTCTATGGTTTCAATATTGACTGATTTTTTAAGTGCCTTGACCTCTTGTATGCAAACGGACACTACATTCCAGCTTTTTAAGAGGCACAAAACTTCATTCCAGCAACTACTCCCTTGTCTTGAGAAAACTTGAATTATCTCCTGAGGCTTGGCCTAATCTGGTGTAATTGAGAGTGCAGGCTGACCTCCAAATCTTGCAAATGGGTTTTATATCTTCAGTGTTTTAGGCTTTCTCCCATTGCACTTAGTGAGAAGAGATATCAGGTGGTCCCTGGGTCAGGACTTCTGGTTTTTCACTGAACATGGTTTTCAGAGCAACTGATAAAGATCTGATTAATCAAAAAAATCTCAAGAACCTTCATGAAAATCAATGCAAAGAACTAATTCTACACTACCAAGTGCTTTCACAATGGTAAATGACAAAAAGAAGAAGGTTTTTAAAGTGCTTCATTTTGGTATTGCAGCACCTATTATAAAACTGTCTATTATATTACTAAAATCCAAGTCCTAAAACACTGTTCCATTTACATTTTATAGCTACCAAGTATGAGCACACTATGCATGGCTGGCTGTTTCCTTGTTGGTTCAGAGTATGCCTTGCCAAATACTGAGATGTTTAGTTAAGCCCTAATGTTCCAATAATTGTTCTTTACTTCTGGATGCTGAATCCTGTGGTTAGGAATTGCAACATCATAATAGGCAGTAATTTGTTTCCCTTAATTCCCTGGGAATGGATTTCCGTGCTAGAAGGGCAAAATAGTTATTGAATAGCTATTTCTGTGAAGGAAAAAGAAGAATAAAAAGACATTAATGATACCTGAAATAGTTAGCTCATTGCCTACAATGATATATATTGGTCCAAATCCATGTCTACGGAAATCAGCTTTATTGATACACCTCTGAGACTGGCAAGAGAGTTCAAAGATTCTTATTCCTGGCACTGTGTAGTGTGAGCACAGCCCTCTACCATTGGGAGATTGTGAGAGTGAAAACTGGGATTCCCTGGCTCTGCTCTCACTGCTGGAGCTGGGAGACCCAGCTAGAACAGTGTATGGCTCTGGGTCTCCACATCAAAGGAATGAAGGACAAAAAAACAGGGAGGTGTTGGCAGACAGGCAGAGTTGGAGTTGAACAGAGGTCTAGAACACACTGCTGTGAAGAGTTTGAGGGAACTGAATCTGTTTAATGTGGTGAGGGATGATACTAAGGGTTGATCTGATAGCTCCTCTGCCAGTAAAGATGATAAAACTAAACGTGGTAGTGACAGATGAGGCAACAAGGGGCAAGGTCAGCGAGTTATGGCTTGGTTTGTTCTGCTTTGGTATTGAGAAAAACTTTTTCAGTGAAGATGTGTGCCAGGAATTTAGTCAGATAAAACTACTGGGCTAGAAACCTGTGGATTTTCATGGAGTGATAGATAGATAGGAAAGGGAATGACCCGGTCTGGTGCATCTATAGTTGTGCCTTTTCATTCAGCTTTCATTCATGCATTCTCTCTTGTCTTTGTAGTTTAGTCCATGTTTCTTCCTTTACTGTGACTTTGATAAAGAGCATTGAAGTGAGTGATGGTGATGTAAAGCGTTCATCAGAGAGTCAAGTGGTGTTGTAAATACTGAGTTTGGTGCAATAGGAGCAATGTTGGCCAGAAGAGAAATGGGCAATACCCTGAAAGAACATATCTTGAGGGAAATTCTTCTCTGAAGTAGGCTGCTTACTAATATTGTCAGAAACAGCAGGTTCTTTTCTTCTCATTCTCAGGAAAGGTAGGAAATTCTAACTTTCTCATCTTTTGGCAAACTTGCTCTTGACATGTGCCTCAGCTTATATTCTTCAATATTTCCAGCTGAATTAATTGGCAGAAAATAAAAGGTGGTTCCTCATGAGTACTTAAACATCTCACCAGTAGAAAATACCCTTAAGAGCCAACATGATCAACAATGTGGTCTTTTTGTGTTACAATTTTTTCTCCTGTTCTCATTTGAAGAAAAACAAGAAAGCACAGAACATGGAGAGCCTTTTTAACCAGGATTCCATTAGGCTGAGGCTGTGAAAGTTCGGAAAGTGCGTTTTTTACCCTGTTGTTACCTTCACTGTGAACTTACAAAAAACATAGATTCCTCACTCCTCACAGTTTGGTGCATCTGGCGGGACCATCTTGGGCACACAAGTGGAGAGGTTGGGGAATTGGGTGTCTAGGTAATGATACTCTGCAGAAACACTTGTCTTGTGCCAGTCATCACTGCATTTTACTGAAGCTGCTGCTGCAGCCACCCTTTGTATAAACATTCAGCCTTCAAGTTTTTCACAAAAGGAAGAGCCACCATACAGTGTTTTCTAAAAAACTGTTGATGGGATGGGATTAAAAAAAAAGGAGGGAGGAAGGATGAGTTATTTTCCTGGTAACAGAATTAAAATGTAGAGTTTTTCATGCATTCAAGTCAACCTGTTTTCCAGAAAGGAAAGATGTAGACAAGGTAAGTGTGCATCTTGGCCAAGTTCACACGCAGTAGTGTTTTGTTTCTTTGTAGAGAATGCTTGAGAAACTGGCTCAAAGGCGAGGAAGTAGTACATAAAGACAAAAAACCAGTTGGAACGACTGGATATGATTCAGTATGAATCAGTGAGTCAGCAGGCTTGAGTACTCAGAATGATTTCTAGAGTGATACAACAGACCTTAAGTCACTGGAACAAAAAACTTCAAGGTGAATAAACTGTACGAATTTCTGTAGTTTGAAGTTCCTGGGGTTTGCTGTCCAGAAATATGAAGTACCCAAGAAAAAGAATTTCGTCATGGGGCATAGGGATTAGCCTTTGCAACCAAAATTTAATCCATGTTGTCTACTTGCATTGTTAGAAAATGACAGGGGGAATCCTGGCTGCTTCCAGCAGCCTAGGCTAGAAAGAAAGTACTTCAGGTGAGCTACAAGGGCTTGTCCCAAACAAACATAATAAAATTACATTTTTTCCAAATGGTAATTCAGCATTTGACCCAAAGTCATACTCAAGATGATCATTGCCTTTCAACGTTTTTTAAATTTGATACATTCTGCTAAATTCAGTTCTTTACCATGGCCCTTTGGATGATAGGTTAAAAACAAAAACTTCAATAATCTTAATTATAACAAAGTATTTTATTTAGGCTCTTTAACATGTTTATCAACTTCTATACTGGCATGCTACTAAGAGAGAACACAATTACCGGAAAGCAACAAATAATCAAGAACTTTCAGCTTCTGATATTTAGTTTGTGAAAAAACCACATTATTCTAAAAGTAACTACTGCTCTTTTCTTGATGTACAGCTGAAATCTGGGTGGTTACTTAATGGTCAGCTATGTTAAGAGTGCAGATCTGCAGATCTGAGTCACTAGAATGTGGAAGAGTTCCTGAAAGATCTTTGTACATTGCATGCCTTCAAAGGGCAGTTGGGAATGATGCAATGTCTTCAAGAGATCACATAGCAGCAGGCTGATTAAATCAGCGTGGCAATTTTCACAGCAGTTTGAGCTGGTAGCAGTGCATCTTGAAATGCTATATTAATACTTTTAGTTCATTTACTGAATCCAGTGAGGATAAATTACTTAAGTCATGTAACTAACTTAGTACAAATGGGAGTTCCCAAGACTTGTCATTACTCTCAGGCATGTTAGTTTGTACTTAATGGCTAAATTAGAAACAAAATATGCTGCTAACTGTCAAATAAGTAATGAACTCTGCTATTCTGAAGGCTGACCCTAAAGATAACACCATCCTATTAAGGTGGGATTTTAATCAGAGGACTGAGAGCAAGGGGTTTTTTGCTGTAAGTTTGTTATAATATTCTCTAGTTTCTATTGGTGTACCAAATAATGTAAATGTTATCTATCCAATCCTTTTGCTAAGTGCAAACTTACAGAAAAGGTTGTATTTTTTTATTTTAATGGAGGGGTTGTGGGGGTTGGTTTGTTTATTTGTTTCTTGTGGGGTTTTGTGGGTTTGGTTGGGTTTTTTTAATACAACTTTCCCAAGTAGATTAATAAACAGCACACTTTATTTGTCAGTGTTAGGTATGGTTAGAGAAATGCCCTATTGAGTGACATGGCTCTCTTGTGGGGTGGGAGCAGCAAAGCACCTGTTTCCATGGTAATTGATATGTTTGTAATCAAGCCATTGGGTGAGTAAATTTCTACTCCCTCCACCACTGGTATTAGCTATGTATTTGATATGTTTCTCTTTGGTTTGTAAAAGCAGAAGTCAAAATGGTCAGCTGTCATGTAGCCTGACCTCCTGTGTAACCTCTAAGGAGAACAACATTCCTTAGTGTCTAAGTAAAATTTTCGTAAATTATGAAAAAAAATAATCCATTCTTGACTTTGTTTTGATAGGTTTAGGCTTTAAAATAATAATAATAATAATAATAATAATAATACCACCTTGTTGTTAATTGTTTTAAGCAGATGCAGTTTATCTTCTGCTTGTTAGGACTTGAAGAGAGCAGGAACTCTCTTATAAAAGCCTGGGAAAGTTGACCTGGCAGTATGCCCTGATGCTCAAATAATAATGGGATCTGGGGAGAAAATTCCAGGAAGAAATAACAAAAATACTTCTTCTGGGGAAACTGGTTATCTCAATGGCTAAATGCCACCATGCTTGTCCAGCTTGTGCTGAATTCAGACCTCATGTGTCACATGTCCGTGATACTTTCCCCTTCAAATAACTTTTGTGTGAAATATCCAATGTTCTTGTCAAAGGCAGTTTTGTACTTTTAAACATTTTGAGGTCCTACTATTCTCCTTGGAGGTCTATGAGATAATTGAAAAGTAAATAAATAAAAAAACCCCCAGTCATAAACCAGCAACATCTAAGCAACATTTAGAGAAGCCCCTCTAGTATTTCAGTTTCTTGCTTTGTTTCTGTCTTTCATCACAGAATCACTGCATGACAGAATACGCTGAGTTGGAAGGGACCCACAAGGGTCATTAAGTCCAAGTCTTAGCCCTGCACAGGACCATCCCCAGCAATCACACCAAGCGTCTGCGAGAGAATCATCCAAATTCTACTTGATTTTCATCACAGGCTTGGCACTGTGGCCACTTCCCTGGGAAGCCTGTTCAAGCACCCAACCACCCTCTGCATGAAGAACCTTTTCCTAATATCCAATCTAAACCTCTTCTGACACAACTTCAGGCCATTCCCTCAGGTCCTGTCACTGCTCACCACAGAAGAGGGATCAGTGTTTGCCTCTCATCTTCCCCTCACAAAGAAATTGTAGACTACAATGAGGTCTCACTCTCCTCCATGCTGAACATACTAAGTGACCGGTCTTCATATGGCTTCCCCTCAAGGCCCTTCACAATCCGCATGGCCCTCCTTTGGCCACTCCCTAATAGCTTAATGTCAGTCCTACACACAGGACTCAAGGTGAGGCTGCCCCAGTGCAGAGCAGAGTGGGATAATCCCCTCCCTCGACCAGCTGGGGATGCTTTGCCTGATGGACTCCAGGACACAGTTGGCCCTCCTGGCTGCCAGGGCACTGCTGACTCTTATTCAGCTTGCCTTTGACCAGGACCCTCAGGTCCACGACACTGCTTTCCAGCTTCTCCTTCCCCAGTCTGTACCAATATCCAGGATTGCCCCATCCCAGGTGCAGAATCCACCACTTTCCCTTGTTGAACTTCATATGGTTGGTGATTGTCCATCTCTCTAATTTGTCGAGGTCTCTCTGCCTTCGAGGGGGTCAACAGCTCCTCTCAATTTTGTGTCATCTGCAAACTTGTTTAGTATCCCTTCCAGTCCTGCATCCAAGTCATTTATGAGGATGTTGAAGAGCGCAGGGCCCAAGATGGAGCTCTATGGAACTCCATTAGTGGTAGGTTGCCAGTCAGATGCCATCCCATTCACTATAACTCTTTGTGCCTGACCCATGAGCCAATTGCTCACGCACCCCAAGGATGTGTTTATCATGTGTGTTGGACATTTTGTCTACAAGGACATTATGCGAGACAGTATCGAAAGCTTTACTGAAATCCAAAAAGATTGTATTAACTGGCATCCCTTGATCAACCAAGAGAGTTACCTTGTCATAAAAGGAAATCAGGTTTGATAACCAGGACTTTCCCCTCATGAAGCCATGCTGGCTCTGACTGATGACTGTGTTGTCTTTCAGGTGTTTTTCAATACCTCCCAGAACAATCTTCTCCCTAATTTTGCCAGGCACTGAAGTGAGACTGACAGGCCTGCAGTTTCCAGGGTTCTCCTTCTCACCCTTCTTGAAAACTGGGACAATGTTCACCAGCTTCCAGTCAGCTGGCACCTTCCTGGATTCCCAAGATTCAAACTCAAAAATTATCACAAGAGGCTTTACAATGACATCAACCACCTCTTCGAGGGTTCATGGATTCATTGTACCCCATTACTTATCTACAGAGGATATTTTCTCTTGGCTGCTACTAATGTTGTAGTGCCTTCACAACTTTTCTCTTTTCTTCTCATGCATTTTATTACCAAAATTTATAGAAAGATTTACTCTCATTATGTCCAGATTGATATATGTTGCTACTTTGAGCTTAAATTCTGCTTCTCAAGCTGGAAGCTTCAGAAGGGTCCTTTCTGGGTACCAGTCTCAGTGATTTTATACAGAACATTCTCACCCTGTTAAGTCTGAGCTGAAGGATTCATCCCCACTATGCTGTAAGAACTGGTTGAGCATGATCACAGTTTCCCGTTTCAGTTCTTTTCTTTAAAGACAAAGAACTATTTTCTGCTTAACACTCAGGGAATGTCCTACTGGAACTTGATTTCTTGATATTTATATTTTCCACAAATATAACTTTTGTTCATCAGTTTCCTCCTAAATTTCACGTAAGGAGGTTGAAGTTTGTTAGGCTGAAGGTAAAGTGAGGTGCTTCCTCTAAAGGAAATGTTGTGGTTACCTTTTTGTAAACTAACCCTTGTGCAGCTGAGGACTGAGATGCTTTCCATCAAATCAATAAAGAGAGAAAATGCCAGAAAAATAGTTACTGTTGAAAAGATATGTTCTTGAGAGTGAGAGTTCACATGAGCAGAGAATGGGAGCTCATAACACAGACAGCCCGCAGAAAGGCCTGTTGGTGAAGTTTCAAGGGCAAAGAGTCTGGCCAGTACTATCACTCTATGGACTAAATCTTTAACCTCTCATGTCGACTTGTTTTCAGTTACTGTATGAAGCCCTAGTGACAATGTCCTAAAACCTTTTTTGCACGGCTCAAATTGTCTGACTGAACCACAGGGGGAGGAGAAACAGACTTGGATAAAAAACCAATCTTCTACTGCCAGGATTTGCAGTTTTTCTGCTGTAGAATGACTTATTCCTTAAAAATGTTCTGTACGGGTGAACATGCATGAGCTGCTTTCAATTCCTTGCCCTTTTTGAATTCTCTTGGGTTTGTATAATTGACTTTCTATCCATCTTTGTGGCCACATCATTCTGTAGTCTTAAGCAGCCTCCACAACTATGTCAGCCATCACATTTCTGACAGGGGTTTCGTTGTGGAATGAAGACATACTTCCCCCTAGGAATATTACCATGCAAATCACCCCCTTTCCTGTGACCTTGTCAAACATTCTCATTCAGCCTTTATTTTTCTGACATCTCTAAGCAGTAATAACTCTAATTGACTTCAAAGACTTGACACCAGATAAAAATAAACCATATCATATTTTTGTTTTGGTGATTGGAGGGAAGGTCACACTGTTATATGTATGTCAATAATACTGGTCCTTGTTTACAGTGAAAGGTGTTTGTCCTGGTATGCTTGTGAGCACAACCTGTCAGTGGGGACAGAAATGTCAAGGAAGTGCCATTTGACAAGAGATGCGTCTGACACCTCTTGTCAAATGCCACACCAATCACATGGCTTCTCCTCATCTAAAATCCGAGTTAGGTAAAAGATTTGTTCAAATCTGTGTCCTCCTGTTAATGGGTGACTGGGACTGAGTGTCCTGTAGCTGCACTTACACTTTGACTGCCAGCTGACAGTGACAGCCTTTCCTGGAGGAGCAGAGGGCAATGCAGCAACCAGGAGGGTCTTGTTTCTTCAGCCTCTGCAGTAGTGGGCCTCCAAGAATGTTTCTAGAAATACAAGTGTGGTTAACAAAAGCACTGATATGAGAGCCATGCTGTGGAGATGGTAGTGACACAATAGGGAGCATGGGCTTCATATTTAAGGCAACTAATATTGAAGAATAGGAGTGAGAGATCACTCAGATGTGACCTAGTAGTTATTTTATTGCATTCCAATCAGTAAATTTAGATATGCAAAATATTTAATAATTACAGATGGATTGGTGGTCAATATTAAATAATGCATTTAAGGTTTGGGATACAAATATTATTGTGCATGATTACTATATGTATTTTAAACGTTATATGTATGCACAAAAATGTTACTCACCACCCCATCAATGTCTGGTGTCCTGCTGGGATCCCTCAGCCTTGGGGCATAACCATGAGAAGGGTCCCTGCTCAAGAGGAGATCACCATGCAGACAGCTGCTGTGGAGGGAGAGCTCAACGGGCCCTGGTGGGTGCAGGCATTTATAGTATAAAGTGCTTGATTTGTAGTCAAATTTTCTACTGTGATAATGCAGCCTTGTCCACTGATCAGCCTAGTCTCCAGCCAAACCATTTACTTGTGTATTGTTCCATGCTGCACTGTTGCTGACAGCCTCACATGACAGGATTGACATTGATCTGGCCTGTGTGCTGAACATCTGCCTGGACTAAAGTTCAGTTAGTTCAAACAGGAGGAGGGCATCCATTACAGATAATGAAGAAGACCGTGGACAGAAGCCAATTCACTTTTTTCATGCTACTTCTTGAAACTTCTTGCTGCTTCTCACAGTTCAATAATAGTCTTCAGAGGTGGTAGCAAAGTCAGAGCACAGAAACGTAGTTTACTTCACAGCACATGTGAGTACAGTGAAGGGCTTCACAAAACAGAAGTTTTGAAGGCAAAACCATCAATCTTTAGAAACAATTAGTCACATTAATGCAGCTTCCTTCCATAAAGTAAAGATTTCTTTTGGTCATAAATTGATGGAAAGGACAGCACAGAAGGACAGCCTGGAGGACATATAGAAGAGAGAAGCACATCTTATTTTCCTTTTTTCTTCAAGCTCTTGCTCCTAGCCACTCTTTTGCCAGATCTGTCCTTTTTCATAATCTCATAATGTGGAAGTTCCCCAAAGCCTAGTTCTCTAAAGATAAGTAATTAGTGATGATGTACTAGCAAGGTGATAAACACAGGAAAATGAAAAGTGTGCCCTTGAGCTAAGGGAGATTTTTCGTTTGTGCCTTCTGCAGCTGAGAGCTCTGACCGCTAGAGAGCCTGTCCTGAAGTTCTCCTCTCTGTGCATTTAGATTTCTCTTCTTTCTTCCCTGACAGATTAAATGATCTGTACCTTAAATCAATAAAAGTTTTAGGATATTGCCTCTTCTGACTGCTCATTCCCACAGGGATCTGGTAGGTATTAGGTTTCTAGATGGTTTTTGAGGACATGGACTGAAGATAGTAACAGATGCATTATTCTGTTCAGCCTTAGCTGTGCCCAAAAGCCTGGTTCAGTATTTGCTGACCCCTGCAAGAAATCTTTTTGTTGAGCTCTGTAGGCCACTTGTCAAGTTCTGTGTTCATGGATGCACTGGTATACAAAAGCGGTAGGTTCTAATCTTGGAAGTTTACTGTGTATCAGATTTTTGTTCCTTTGATTGCTTCACAATTCTCACCCATAATTTTCTCCTCAGTGGTGTATGTAAGTATTTAACAGGTGAAGGATATTGACTTTCTTTGATCTAGTAATGATGCTCTGTCATGTTTCTAGAGAACATTGCAAAAATAGGGCAAAATGAGAGTATACAGCAAAAATAAATATCCTTCTTTTATCATCATCCTATGTAAAAAGGGTAGAACAAGCAAATCAATACCAAGTTGTGGGAACTAATTAAGCCAGCAGAACCTACATTCAGTTAATTAGGATCAAAAAGGAGTGTTTTGGCCTTGACTGATCTTTCTGATAAAGAGATTCCTGTGTTCTCAAAGTGAACACCACTTCGAACCATCTGCATGATGGAGTGTACTTTTCTCCCGTGGCCGAACACAGCCACCACATGATGCGAGAGGAATCTGTG
Source organism: Pachyramphus minor (assembly GCA_013397135.1). Taxonomy (NCBI): domain Eukaryota; kingdom Metazoa; phylum Chordata; class Aves; order Passeriformes; family Tyrannidae; genus Pachyramphus; species Pachyramphus minor. The sequence goes on from VYXB01000623.1 coordinate 160,288, forward strand.
AGATCAAGACGCTTGTTTAGGATAATCCTGGGAATTTCAGCTAATCAAAAGACAAACATAAGGTGCTGTTTACAAAGGAACCTTAATAAAAGGGGAACACCAGAAAGATCAGTGGACAAGTCCCAAAATTGAACTCTGTGTTTGCAGCCTCATTTTCTCTTCAGCGCCCATACGAAGCAATGAAGAAAAGCTTTTAAATGTGTTGCTACAGAGAGTGTTAAATACTTGTTACAATTGCCTCAATTAAAAGTAGATCATAAAATATTACTTTTGCATATGGATCAGGAAGTCTTTTCCTTGTTTTTAGATACTTGAATGTAGTTTAGAAAAAAAAAAACTGCGTTTTTAGCTTGTTCTGTTGCATGAGTTTATCTTCAATAACACATCCAGTTGCTGGAAAAGTTATTGTTGTTCCTCATACTAGAGATTACTAATGTAATCTGAGAGATCAGAGGGATCAGATGAACACATTAAATAAAAATCTCCTTCTCATTGTGATATCCTACTAAGTAGAAAACAGATGATTGAGAGAAAACATCAGGGAAATTAAAAATCACTTAAAAGCACATTTTTCTTAACTAGGAGAGTTTCCTCAAATTCCTTAGAGATACTGTCTGCTCTCTCTGGCTTTTATTCAGAAAAGCATTCCTGTTCAAGTGCATAAGGACACACTTATCTCCTCTTGAATTCGATTGTACTGGAGTCTGGGGAGGTCTCTATCTGCACTTGCAGTGGAGGGTACTGCACAGGACTGCCAGAAACTGAGCTGCCTGCTGGATTTCTACATGGTTTTTTGAGCGTGGGAAAGAAGCTTAGTGCACGTAGACCCACAGAACACTTATTGCCCACATTACTTATCTCTCACTGCAACACGCCTGTAAGTGTGTTACTAAATTGTATTCTCGAGTGAAGATGCAAAGCTGGAACAATCCACTTTGATCAAATTAATTGGAAGATTTATCTGAAGGATGACCTTGGTTAGGAATACTATTTCCTTATTGAAACAGCCTGTTGGGTTTTTTTGACACCAAATAAATAAATAAATTCCAGAGGAGGTGCTATGACAGCAATTTCCCTTCCAGTGCATTTGTACTTTCTAAACCTCCTCAGCCACATTCAGGTTCACACTAGGTTCACATGTCATCAGTGTAGTTTGACTATGGTTGACAGGAGGACAGTGGTCATCATCTGCCCCTCTTGGGTCAGTGCTCTCACTGACAGGCTTAAGTCAACATTCACGGCAGTCCACTTCATAAGGAAGATCAGTCATATAAATATTGCTGTACAAATAATTGATTTCTTTTATGTGCCTGGTGAGCTAAAATAAAATCTGGAAAGATGTCTATGTTTCTGTTACACTCCTAACTGATACTAGCTGGTGTACTCGTAGATCTAAACAAACAGGTTTGGGCAGAATAGGTTATAACATTTTGTTTTAGGCAGCTTTCGTTTTTTTTACGGAAAGGAATAGGTGGGGCTCATAAAACTGCTCCTCTGGGTTTTGTACTCCTAACCCAGGTCTCAAAAAACTTCAGCCTGTGTCTACAGACATCTGAGTATCCTGTTTTAAATCCCCAGATTTCTTTTAAATGTGGCACACGCTTAAATGCAGCTCTCTGGAAAAGAAAAATATTTCCAAAATGAAAGGATATGGTTATGGAGCAGTAAGCCTTCAAAATTTTTTTTTTTTTTTGGTGCTTCTACTTTACCACTTTCCTCCAGCTTCCTGCTTAATAAAGTAAACCTTTCAGTCACATTTGCGTTAAGTGTGTAAATAAGACATTTATTTCATATCCTCTGGAAGGTCAGCTTGGCATAATGGAGCATTTTATAGAGCATACTTTCCACTTTTCTTCACTTAGCTGAACTTGCTGACTACTTGTGAGCAGTAGGCTGGATTTTTAGGAAATCTTTAATTGCTTGCTTGAAACTTTTAGTATGTTGTTAGAATCAAACACAAGACACAAGATCAATACTTTTAAAATCCTATGTTTAGGCTGTGTTCTGGATGCTTTTGTAAATCACAGCCAATTTTTTTACTAAACTTGTATTTCTTAGCAAGTCTTACATCTGCTGTCATACTACAGATAGATCTGTTGTATTATTTATTGAGTTAACAGTTTCCCTTACAAACCTCAGTTGCTATTGCCAGTTTCAAGGGAAACCAATACTACACTTGAGTAAATGAGATAGCATTTTATTTTGTGTATTCTGGGAGAAGGAGAAAGAAATTATTGCAAACCAAAGAAGAGATCAGGTCCTCAAAAACATCACCATGAAAGAAACAGTAAAAGTTCTCACAAAAATAAAAAGCTTGTGCAATAAAAACCAGCAAAGGTTTAGTAGAAAAAAAGGAATGATAATGACTTTTTTTAAGAAGTCAGCAACTCCATTTCTGTGTTCCACTGTGGGGAGTAAGATTAACACCGGGACAGAAGCTAGAGTACCTGCAGGAATCACTTTTGCAATTTCTTTACCTCCAGTGATTCAAGGTATTAGTAGGGAAGGTTGTTGGTCAAAAGATTATAAGGTTAAGTAGTAAAATAATTTTAAAGCCAGGAGATATTTGAAAAATTATAAAAATGAAAACTTGAAAAGGGAGTTCACTTTATAATTTCATATGATATATTGTCCAAAATATTCTAAGAGTAATATTTTCACATGATGTATCATCTCCATCATGCAGTAATAGTAGATTTCCATGCAAGATACTCCTGAAATAGATCAAGTACAGTGTCATCTGGTAAAGGACTTGAACAGCACAGCTTCCCCTCCAATGTACAGCACAGCAATACTCAGACATTAATTGCCTGCTCCAAACTGTACGATAAACTCTGCTCAAGAACTGTGATCAGTAACCAGAGAGCAAACAGTGGAGGGCATATGGTTCTCTGTGACAGTCTAAGGTGTTCAGAAAGTAGAATTTTTGTAAACAAGATAAAGATCTAACTAGAGTGCTATTCTGCATTTGGTGAAAAAGAGAGGAAACAATGACTGAGGATATAATTTTTATTCAAGACAAGAATTGTGTGGAATGCTGAAGGACAGCTACTGGGGGGTTTTGTCTCTCTTATTAAAATAAAATAGATTTTAAAAAGTAAAGGAAAAAATAAATAAAGGAAAATTATTTCTGTGGGGAATATAATTGTATAGAAGGAAACTCTCTGGGATGTTCCTCTGGATTTTCAGTAATTCTGAGAATGGCATGGAATTTCCAAAGCAGATAAATGAAGAAAGTTAGTGTTGCACCAAATTCTAGTACAGGTTAACAGGCTAGCCAGAATAATTAGAGCCTACACAATAACAAGCAGATTAATGGAGCCTCAGACAACGAAGAAGAATGAAATCATTCCACCGATCAACACAAGTTTGTGGAGAATAGATGCTGCAAAACAAATGTCATTTCTTCTGTCTTAATGGAGGCTTTGGTCAACAACAAAGGTGTAATACTGAACTTCCAAAAAGTATCTGATACAGTAGCCTGCAACCTTTACTTATGCTTGCAGTTTTCTAGTTTCCACTAGAAAACTACAGAAAAAAGTGTTTTTTGACATCAACACTGGGACATGGATAAGAAGATGGATGTTGGAGGGTGTTGTGGACTGACTTGCAAATGAATACCATGTGTTTTTATATGCCTGACTTCAAAATGTTTCCTCCGAGGGAAAAAAGAATCATATCTCTGAAAAGTCATCTCTATAAAAATAAAGATTCTTTCTTGTGAAATAATAGTATGAAAAAAAGCATTGAGCATCATGGTGAGCAAATTCCAATTATATACCATGAGTTCCCAGCACAACTCTGAATCCCAAATGATTCATGCTATTTTCAGGTTTGTTAATAGAATCGGGGAAATTCTATTTTTTAAGTCTCTCAATTGACCTCTGTCCTTTAGAACTTGCCGTGAATGTAATGGAAATACTTGATGGGTTTTGATGCTAACAGGTTCTCAAACTGAGGGCAGCTTAGAACTGTATCCTAGAAAAGCTACTGAAGCTACTAAAGAAAAGGTCTTCTGGTGAAGGGATGAAAAAAAAAAAAACAAAGAGAAGGAAGAAGAAGAAAAAAAAAAGAGTTAGGATCTAGCCTATGGACAGTACGTACCAAGCTAGAAAGATCACAAATAATTTTACCTCCATCTCATAAATACTTTCAGGTATATTTGGTATTTGCTTGTGCTTTTGAGGTTTCAGTTTGACACTATCCAGAAAATGAGTTGTCCTTTAAGATACAGATGTCTGGCAGTCAGTGAGTATTTCTCCCAGGCAAGACAAGCTTACTGATCAGTTCTCAGGAAAGACCTGAAGGAAAAATGTGAAACTTAACTTCTATGACATTCTTAAAACATTGATAATTATAGATCACATAAAAATGTAGCAGAATAACTTCTATCAAGCACACTTTCCACTGAAATAATTCTTGTGTAATGGACAGTTTTGGCTTGGGTTTACTTTAGCCAATGGATGTCACTGTTGTTCCATTGCATGTCAGATATGGTACTTACGTGCCAGTACAGAAAAATACCATCTGTGCTGAAATAACAGAGACATGAGTACCAGCTGCTGGTAGGACATTCTGCTGGAAGAGATGAGGATATAGTTTAAGATATAGGTTATCACCATAAAATTGATACCATTTCCTCAGGAAAGCTCTTGTACTATTGTTCAATTGTCGACTGTATACAGCAGTTGCTGTCTGATTTATAACTGTGTGACAGGTGTAGGAGAACTGGATTGGCAGGGGAGGAAAGAAAGCTTTGCATTACACCTTGGGAAAGTTTGTATTTGCTCTGATGTAAGAGAATGTTGACAGGTTTACTCTGACAGGTTCACAGGAAAGAAAAGAATGACAACCTTGTTGCTGACAAATTTAATCCTACCAAACTAGCATAGTAGGGTGGTCAGGATAATGATGTTAGTAACTAACTGTAGAATGGAAAGGATCAGCTGCTACTAGGTGACAGCCTGGAAAACAGTCAGTCTAAGGACAAAACCCAGAAGGAAGCTGACTTTCTTGTTTTGTGAGGAGCATAAACATTTTTTTATGTTTAACCTCATAGGGAGAGAAATCCAAAAAGAGAAAAAAAAAATTATGAAAAGGAAGAGAAAAAGTTGTAGTTATAGGAGCTGAGGAGAATTAAAATCAGAGCAAGGGCAAGTCACTCTGCCTCTTACCATCAGTTATATCCTCACCAATAAATTATAGTGGGCTAGGACTCCATCTTAGGTATAAGGTTATGAGGACATGGAAACCCTGTCCATCTACATTGCAAGAGAAAATCTCAGTGTCCTTGTCCATACTGCCTGTCAGCACAAGAGGAAGACTTCTCCCATTTCCTGAAGTGCTGGGACAACATTGGCTGGCACAGGCCAAAATTATGTCAAGAGCATTGTTAACAATTACAGTAGTTACGTGTTGGGGCCTGAGTTTTAAACCCTGGCCAGGTTTGGGTTCTTAGGATAAACTGATCTGTTAAGGCATATGAGGGAAAGGCTCTCTGATCTCTGAGGTCAATGGCCAATTGAAGAGTCACGATAGCCCTGGCCCAGTGCACACTTTGGTCAAGTCTGAAGCAAAACTTGAACTTGCACTTGAGCAAACTGCTGTGAACATACTTGACCATTCTACCCTTCAAATGCAGAGGAAAACCTCAGGAATGTTAAGCACCTGGTTAGTGCTGGAAAAATCTTCTGGAAAAATTTCTGGCAGAAAGGTATGGGGTTACCAATAAAACCTTAAGGGAACTAGGTTAATGACTGCACAGCATGGTGTTTCTCCAAAGATTTCCAAAGAGGATGATGTTTCCCAGATCCTGGCTGGACTTGGAATGGCATGCCACAGCGTGCCATGTTTACTCACTCATCCAGGTGTGGGGAAATTTCCTTGGACCATCTCTCTCCTTCCTCTTACTGCTGACAAGCTCTCTGCAAGACCTTTTAAGTTAGTTCTTTTACAGCACCGTGATGACCATGTCCATGGGGACTTGCAGCGTGAAGTGCCAGGTAGGCTGCATGAGCAGAGACAGCATCATCATCCCTGTCTGGCAGTGTAACAGACCTGCTCACCCCTGAGGCGGTGGTGGTGTTTTCTGTTTTCAGGTATGTTTCTCAGGTTTAGGTTTGACAAAGTTTATTGACGATTACTGGTTTGCTACTGTGCTTTGGGACATACAGGCTATCCTGATGGAGAGACTCAAGTGTGCACACGCATGTATGAGCTTCAGGAAAAGAGAAGTATTAGAAATTAAAGGCTGTTTGATTCCTGGAAGAAGTCTTTTGCTGTGCTGGATGGAAGATTGTGAGGAGGGGGGAGACTTGCAGTTTTTCTTGTTCACTGATGATTAAAGTGTGTTTTTTATTTCCTATCTGAGCACCTGAATTAGCTCAGCACCCATTTGTGCTGTCATGTGGAAGGAAGATAGCATTATATCCAAGCAAGGGAAGCAACTAAATTA
>VYXB01000624.1:0-49652 GCA_013397135.1 Pachyramphus minor
AGTTGAAAGGGAACCACAAGGATAATCAGATTCCAATTACTGGTCCTTCACACGTCACCCCCAAGTATCGCACCATGGGCCTGAGGGCATTGTCCAAAGGCTTCTTCAGCTCTGTCAGGCTTGGTGCTTTGACCACTTCCCTCGAGAGCCTGTTCCAGGGCAAGGCCACACCTTTGCCTGATATTTAATGCAAACCTCTCCTGACACAACTTGGGTCCATTCCCTCAGGTTGTATCACTGGTCACCAGAGAGAAGAGATCAGTACCTGCCGATCCTCTTCCCCTCGTGAGGAAGCTGTAAACTGCAATTGGGTCTTCTCTAGGATGAACAAAGAAAGTGACTTCTGCTACTCCTAGTTTGGCTTTCCTTCTACACCCTCCGCCATCTTCATAGCCCTCCTTTGGATGCTTTCTAATAGCTTTGTATCTTTCTTATATAGTGGTGCCCACATGTTGTGACAGAAAACACTTGCCAAGAAAAGAGAGAAAGATTCACCATTAAGAATAAATATAAGCTGAAGAATGCACAGTTGCTTCCGCTATGAGTCCTAAAATTTTATTTACAAGCCTTAACAGTGCATGAGCCATTCAGATTCCTCTCTGTCTAGAAAAATATTATATTATGAAACTGGAATTCATAAATTCCAAAAGCATATTAAAAAACCCCATTAAATAGAAATTTAACTTCTCTCTCCTGTACATACTTGTACTGGTTTTAAATGCAATATAACCAGTTACATAATCTTTCTTTTGACCTTGATGGTTACCAAATTAGTCAGGATGGACTTTTCCAAACACAGTTCAAAAAAGAAACTGAAACTACCTAAATAAAAAAAAAAGGAGAGGTAAAAGCTGTATTTCTCACTGTCATGCTTTTGAAAGTGTTAGTAAATAATACATGCTGTAGATTGACTCAATGTCAGTATTTTCTTTGCAAAAATTTCTTTTCCTCAAATCATATGTAATGCTGGTCAAAGGAGTTCCATACCTATCTTCATGGAGAGGAGGGGAATACTGAGCAGAGAATAATAAAATCATTTAAGTTACAAAAGACCCTTAAGACCCTCAAGACCCTCAAGTCCAACTGTTAACCCACACTGCCAAGTCCTACTAAACCATGTCCCTAAGTACCCCATCTTCATGTGTTTAAATACCTCCAGGGAGCGTCACTCAACCAGTTCTCTAGGCAGTCTGTTCCAATGCTTGACAACCTTTTCTATGAAGAAAATCCTCATATCCAATCTAAACCTTTTGTGGCATATTTCAGCAGAACGCAAGAATCCAAACTGAAATTCTAATGGTCACTCAAGTGCACCAGATAGCAGCTGGGAGAGCTAAGTTATGGGATGAGATATTTGAATGGTTAATCTTAATTCACAAAAGTCTTGCTTGGTTCTATAGTTCAAAATTCATTCTTCAAGAAATTAATCTATAAAAAAAATCTTTTTACTGAGTTTAAAGTTAGAAACACTTAGAAATTACAGGACTCTCCTTAGATAACCTGTCAAGTTTATTTGTCTCTCCAGGCAGATTGCCAACCTATTTTCTTCCTGTTCACACTCCAAAGGCAATCTAATAGAAATATGTGAAGCATGAAGTAAAACAGTGTGCATATGAAGTCTGTCAAATAGAGGGTACACGTTTTTAATTGTTATTCAGTAGACAGTTTCAGTTGTCCCTTTCTTACAGCCCATCCTTAGGCTCAAAAATCAAGAGTTTTGAATGTTGCATCTGCTTCATCTGCCCCTCATATATGACGTGTAGTCCAAAAGACAAAGACCAGGTTTCAGAAGGTTGAAAATTTCCTTGTGATTATTTCATAAGATAGCATGAAGAATGGGGACAGAGGGAGTCTTTTGCTGATGCCCCTCTATGCTGTGCAGGCTATACAAAAGCATTCATGAAAACTGTCCCCTGTCAATACCCAGGGGAAGCACCAGCTGTCACTTAGAAAAAAAAAATAGATTATTAAAATACTACAAAACAAAATAGGTGTGAGCCCACAGTCTCCACTCCCACCGAAATCTTGTTACCTCCACTGGGGACCTTAGGGTTCAGTACTTCTCTGCTTTCAGCATCCCAATCTGCACATAAAAACAGTATCAAAGTGAATAAGGGGGAATTGAAAGAGGAAAGCTCTTTTGTTTTAAAATGATCATGGAAGCAATGAATCAGCAGGATGCCAACAATAAGTAAAATATCCATTCCACTGAGATCACAGCTCTTTTGTTCCCTATCTTTTCCCTCTCTAACCTGTTGCTATCTATGGGGACTAACTCATAGATGTTCCTGTCATTCCTCTTACTGGGGTTAACTAGGATCAGATCATGAGTAGAGATTCCCTTTTAAATAAAACTTGCTTCTTTCATTACAATGCTCTGTAATAATTTTTCTGGTATCTGTTCACAGAAGACTGAAGCCTTCCCATCCCTTTGCTGCCTAGCATTGAAGAAACTCAAATAAATCTTCTTGGTGTGCTCTGTGCTTGCAAAGATGCAGTCACTTACCTCCAACAAGTGCCTACTCACCCAAAGGGTTAAGAGCAGGCAGCCATACTTAAGACTCCACTCATAGGGCTGCTGTTGTTTCTTTGGTTTTGACCTCTGTGAATTTTGCAGCACATAACTGGTGAGTGTGACCCTTTTGTGCTCTCTCAGTGTACACCATGAGAGTACAGGAGGACTGGCTTGTATCACAGCTGACTGACACTCCAGGCGCTGCCTCTGGGTAGGTCATCTCTAGGGTGCTGAGTTGCTTAGGACTGAGGCATCCAGTACCAGGCTCAAAAGATCGTGATTTCTCTCTTTACCTGGAAGAAAACTGTTTCTGAACTGCAGTGACAAAGGCAGCTGCCTCTTAGGAAGGAAGGTCTGCCTCATTAGCATCCTCTTTCTTCAAACGGCAAATCTTCCCCCTGCTGGGATTACAGCTGCAGCAGTGTCTCACAGAGCAGATGTCATGGGAGTTTGTTGCTCTCTGGGATGCTGCTCTTGTCTTGGTGTGATGCCAGCATTGTCTAGGAGGCTCCTACATTTACCCAGGACAAGTGACCTCAGTTCTATGCATGCTGGCTGAAGGTGACAATCAAAAATTTACCCAATTACTTGCTGCAGCTGCAGTGAACAGATACTGTGACCTCTCCATGAGGTGGGCCCCTTAAAAGTCAAGATCTTAATGCTTCCTGGTGGAAGGGAAAGAGGATGCAATAAGGATATTCACGGTGTTTTATGCTCTGGAGTTTAGCCCATCCTAAGGCCACATAGCTAAGGTTTGTCTTTAGTGAACCCTTGGCTTGAGCTATGTTAAATAAATCTGCTGCTTTTGAGTCACCAAGTAAGGACTCTTCTCAGAGTCTCACATCTCAGATCTACAGGATTTCTAACCCAAGCAAGGAAAATGTTTACAGAAACACTTGAGTGGGGACTTGCTGGTCCAGTGCCTTCCTACAGTGCATCAATAGATGGCAGCAGGCAGTATGCCCAGCAGCAGTCTCCAAAGCAGCAGCAGCAGCAGCTCATGATGATCTTCCCTTGCATGGTTTGAGATTTAAATCTACCTGCAGACACTTCTTAGGATGCTGTCCCCATGAAAAGAAAAATGTGTTGGATCTCAGGGTGTATGTTGTTACTGTAGTATGAAAGCAGTAAATAAGTATTGGCTTCTAATATAATAGTACTGTAAGAAGCTTAAATATTTGGAACCTAAGAGATTTTGTGCTACATTCAGCTGGTTTCTTGGCAGTCTTGAGTGTTTACAAATCCCACTTCTTTCACTCCTTCTTGAGCTGGATAACTTTGTCAAAGTCTGGAATGTTATATACTATTCTGAGAAGAGAAAATGGCAGGTAGATTCCATGTATTTAAGAAGATAGAGAAAAAAACATTTCTTAAAGAAGGCTAGTGTGCTTCATGGGTTTATGTGTTTGTTTTCATTCTGAACATTTAAATTGTGAGTTTCACACAGGAGGTGTTTGTTAAACTGTGTCAATCTGTCTCAAGCAATGAGCAGTAGTTGCAGGTTTTCTTAAAAAGGAAGCTCAAATTCCATATGGAAAAACCAAGGTTTGTCTGAATCCTTTGTCTGAAAAGATCAAGTGTTTGTCTGAATCATTCCCCTACCCATTTAAAAAAAACCCCAAACATGTGGCAGGGGAACTTTTGGTATGTCCAACATTCATAATGTCATAGCATAGAGCTGATACTGTTCACTGACTGGGAAATGCAGTAGCTGGAATTTTACTGTGGGTCCAAGCCAGAGCTGGTAAAAACCTCTTTTGCCTATGGGAGCTGTTGTGCTGCAAGGCACTGTACCCATAGTTTCAAGGTATAGCTTTGTTTAGTTCTTCCTAATGAACAGTTGCATTGCACTTCAGAATGGTTGTATCAAAAATTACGTGTAATGACCACAGTTATGGAAGAAAGCATCAGTATAATACAAGGTTTAATGTTCCATATAGTGGATAGAATTGACCCCCTCTGGTGTTTTTATCCTGTTGTGAGACTAAAAGGCTATGTAAAATATCAAGCTTATGGTTAATGACCAAGCTTCTGTCTTGCAAATAGTATTAGCAAACCCTTGATCAAGAAGACATGATGTCTCTGTGAGCTGTCTCTGCAGTCACAGGTAACAATTCATCATACTCATTTACTGTGAAAACAGCAAATTTCAGTCTGCAATGTAATATAATGCTTTGCTTCCCAGACTTGTGCAATCTCCAGAGATGAAAAAAGAAATTGAAAGTCAAGTTTTCATGTGAAATGATGTAAACATAAAATTCAATTAAAGTCAAGGTGAGCTGTACAACAAATTTCTGATCTCAACCTTTAAAAAAAGGAAAAAGGACTTTAAGGATATGTTCTTAATATAAGCATGTAGGATTCCAAGTCAGAAAGAACTAGCTGAAGGAATACATCTGAAACCTGTGGGAGCCCCCTGCATGGAGAACTCTATTCCTTTTGGGGGTATGAAGGTTCTTGACCGTCTCTTACGTCTCTGCCTTCACAGCATAAGTAATTTTTTTTTTGACATTTCAGCTGTATTACAAGGTCTGAGGAAAGGACTACAATTGCTTGTTAATGTTTCAGGGCTGCTGTGGGCCTAGACAATTTTCAGACTTGGTCTCACTCTGAATATTTGTGCATGAAACTGTGTAACGCAGGGAGAGGAAAATAGAGTGAACAGAGACAAAAGGTATTAGATGAATGTATAAAGACCAAGAAAACTGTGTAGTTTTTTAATAGCTCCAGGAAAGCATTAAGAAGAGAAAGATCGCAAGTTTTCGCATATCTTCTTAAAAATTATAATCTTGACAGCCATATTTTTTGTTGCTGATATTACTTTTTTCTTAAATTATTTTCTAGATGGATAAAATCAGGGTTAATTCCAGTGTCTATGCAGCTACTGAACATGAACATGCTGCCTTACCATCTCTTTTCCTGTAGGACATTTTCAGAAGCACAATAATTGAGGCAGAATTGCTCTGTATGCCTATAGTCCAAGCTTAGACATGTGAATACTGTCAATGTAAGCATTAACACAATATTCTAAATTTTTCCCATTTGAAACAGGACCTAAATAGCAGAACAAACCCAGCTGCAGATACCAGCCGTCAATATCTTTTCATTTTACGTTTCACAAATATGGCAGAGCTGCTGTGTTTGTACTTTTCCACACAGCTGAAAAAGTCAGCACTGAATTACTCACCAGCCTTTGGAAATCTTTCATATGTGCTGGCTTCTGTGAGCTGTAGAGCACCAGCATCCACACTCCAGAAGACTAAATCACTTCCTTCCTCTATCGTGATATGCATCAGGATGAGTGTGTCTTTATGGTGCCTGGGTGATAAGCTCTCAGCTTTACATCCTCTGCTGATTGTTCTGGAATTCCTTCACAAGTCAGTTGAGGAAGCTAAAAAGATGTATAAACAAGGAGTGAGAAATGTCTGTGATAAATAATGCCACCCAAATCTTCTTGCACAAACAAGGGCTTTTCAGGTACATCACACTTGAAACCTGCTGTTTATTCCACCAGTGGCAGCAGAAGCCAGTAATGTCCATCCAGCAACTGGGATAGAGAGCAAATAGATGAGACGCCTCACCCGGGCTTTTGGTTAAAAGGAAGTTGCACTGGAAAAGGCCCGAGGCCATTTCTGGGGGTGCAATTTGATGCACCCCCAGATGGTTTGATTTAATAGCTGATTGTCCCTGAAAGTGGCGTTTTGTGGCTCTTCCTGAACTCACACCACTTTCCTGGTGCTGGCACTCCCCTGCCTGCACCTGTTAGCTTAATCGAGAGTTACTGCCAAGCGGAAAGCATAAGGAAAAAAGGGAAAGTGGGATCAAACTTTTTGGCAACACCTAGCTCTCTTCTTTGCTTAGCTGCATTATTAACAGCACCCTTTGGGCATGGAAGAACACGCTGACCCTTGCAAATCCAGCAGTTTGCATGGCAGAGGCTTCTGCACATTTCTGCATACAGGGAAGATAGATTTTGCTCTCTGATTCCAGGCTTACATTGGCAACATTTCCCTTATTACGTAGAATTAGCAGAATTTGGTCCTCTGTGTGGACAGCGTAGCTGAAGCTTGTATGTCCACTAATGTTATTTTTGAAAAGAGGTTCACACCAGTCCGGATAACAGTGCTGCTTTACACATTGTGTGTGAACAGGAAGTAAGAAGAACAGGAAGTTGAAGTTGCTGCAGTTTATTCTGAGCTTGCCTTGATTCAGTGCTAGACAGTGAATAATTAGCTTAAACCTAACTGCAGTAAGGTGCATTTATTATAATTCCAGCTCAAAATGCATGTCCCAATCTCTGGAGGGATTAAATCTATCATTAACATAGGCCAGCAGCTCTCCACTCAGCACTAAAGGGCAGAGCTCAGCAGGAACACCCCAGCCTTTGAGGGAGTCCTGAAAGGCATTCCAGGATCATGAACCCATGGCTTTGCAGCTCTCAAGAGATTTTTCTGAAGGACTGGTGGAGTGATGGTTGCTTGGTGTGCTGAAGTACACAAGGGTCAGCTTCACCTCCTTGGATGATACCTGGTACTATGTGCAATGCTCTAGAGCAATCGACTGCATGGGTTTTGGTGATTTTTTAAGGTTTTGTTTTGTTTTCCCAGCCCTTTCTTGGGTATGCCGAGATATCTCAAATGCTTAAGATAGTGTCTCCTTTTGGACAGCTGTGAATGCTCTGTGACTGACATGTCTGAAAGGTATAGCTCCAGGAGGAGATGCACAGCTGAGAATCGCTGTCAGAGCAATGTGAGAAGTTAGTCAGCTTTGAAGTCACGTTTTTCTTGTATTTCCTCCTGGCTAGGTATGATAGTTCCTTGCTCAGCATGGTGACTTCTCTGCTGGATGTCTGGCGTTCCCCATGCTTGGTGTGAGAAACCATGTGCCTCCACCACGTAGTAATTTTCACTGTGGAAACTGGGCTTCTTAATGTTTGTCTCACCCACAAGCTTCAACCTAAGTTTTCTCAGGATCTGTGACATAGGTCCCTCTGTAAATTTGCATCCATCACTTAGTCAGGTGTCTCAGAAGCAAGAAGACAGGATCCTGTGGCGCAGCTGAGAAACATGGGAATGCAGTCCAAAAGGACTGTGAATCTGACCTTAGTCATGAATGCTCCAGCAGACAGGAAGTAGAGGAGGAACAAATCCGGTCAGATCCCTGGGTCACAGAGATGAGGGAGCAGCCAAGAGGGAGCTCTGTCACTGCTGACTGCAATGGATGTCAAGCTCCTGATACATATTGGTGTTTTGCCCCAGGAATTCTTGGGGCATTTCTGTAGCCCCTTGGGTAGATACATTTCTTGGTTGAAGAACAGAAATATCCCACCCATGTGGGATATTTGTGTATGTGCTGCTGCTTTTCCATGTGGAAACCAATGCAGTCTCTTCCAGAGCTCTCAAAATAGCATATGGAAATTTGCTCTTGCTTTCATGTTCATTTTGTTCTGACTTACACCTGTTAGACTTCACATTTTCCACAAAAAGAAGCAGCCAATGCTTATTTTTCAGAAAACAACATTTTAATTTTTGCCAGAGCCAGCTGAACACCTTGAGATCCGGATCAGTTTAAAAAAAGCTGTTCATCTAAACCCACAGATAAGTGAATCATATTTAAAGAGGTCACTTCTCCCAGCTAAATAAATTACTTTTCTTCCAGAGAAATACAATCTTCTGTTACGTAGAGATTACTTTACTGTGTTTAAAAGACCTTTCAAAATATCAAGTGTTTGGGAATTTTTGTTCAACTGTCGAACTAACAGAGCAGTTTGTGAAACAAAACAAGAAATGCTTGGGGCATCTTCAGAAAACGTTTGAAGTGTTCTAGCATTCACTTACATGAAGATTAGTGATGGAGAATTTTTTCTCTGGTGNAAACCAATGCAGTCTCTTCCAGAGCTCTCAAAATAGCATATGGAAATTTGCTCTTGCTTTCATGTTCATTTTGTTCTGACTTACACCTGTTAGACTTCACATTTTCCACAAAAAGAAGCAGCCAATGCTTATTTTTCAGAAAACAACATTTTAATTTTTGCCAGAGCCAGCTGAACACCTTGAGCTCCAGATCAGTTTAAAAAAAGCTGTTCATCTAAACCCACAGATAAGTGAATCATATTTAAAGAGGTCACTTCTCCCAGCTAAATAAATTACTTTTCTTCCAGAGAAATACAATCTTCTGTTACGTAGAGATTACTTTACTGTGTTTAAAAGACCTTTCAAAATATCAAGTGTTTGGGAATTTTTGTTCAACTGTCGAACTAACAGAGCAGTTTGTGAAACAAAACAAGAAATGCTTCTTCTGGGGCATCTTCAGAAAACGTTGGAAGTGTTCTAGCATTCACTTACATGAAGATTAGTGATGGAGAATTTTTTGTCTGGTGTCCCTTACTGCTACACTGCCATTACTGTTACAGCTACACATGGCTTACGTCTTCAGAAAGTCAATTAGGAGACTGTCTTTGAATTTCTCTTCTACCTAACTTCTGTCTGGTTAGATGTGTTGCCAAGGGAGCTGCATTGTTTCCTAGTGCAGAAAAAATAAAGTTAAATCTATATCTTTCTATGTGCTAGAAAAATAGAGATGTAGTTATGTATGAACTACCTTGAATATAAATCATATAGAGATCCCCACCCCCTCTGTCTGCTACAAGGCATGCATGAAAATGTCCCTCCAGAATAGAAATAAAACTGTAAAACACCATGTCTGTAGCTAGAGATGAGTCAGATGCAGATCTTAGAAGTGGATCCAGATTTCAAATGCCACCCAAATCTGTTTGATCAAAGGTTTTGGTTCTGATCCAATTCTAAATCACCATAACATGGATAAAATCATGAATCCATAAATCTCTACCATTTTATATGTCCGTTTTACCGTATGGAGCTCCTTTCTCAAACTGAAGCCATGTGAAGCTGGGGGGATGCCTTGTTGGGCATTACAAGGCACAGGTACGACTCCCAGGTCAGCTGCAAAGCTATCTTGTGGCCTTGGGTACACAATTCAATCCTGACTGGCATTTCACAATCAGTGGGGCCCAAAGGGGCAGCAACAGGGCTGACATTACCACCTGTCAGGTGCTTGGGGAGGGCACATTTGGGGAAGGCATGCTGTGGTACCTCAGGCATGCGGATGCTGGGTTCAGCCATCAGGTGCCCTACAGTGAGAGGCCTCCTCTAACCCACCAGTAGGCTCTGCAGTGTTCCTGGGGCTGATCCTGCCTATGTCCTGCACAGGAGAAAGAAGGGGAATAGCTGGGCTCAATTTCCCCTTTTTAACACAGTTTCTTGTCCTCATCCCAAATTAAAGCTACCTTCATGCTCCACTGTCTTGATAATCCTTCTGTCAGTGGGATAAATGCTTCCTCCACAAAGTTGATATATAGGGAGTAAAATACTCCTTAAATTTTGGCTCACAGAGATCTAGCAGTTACAAAGGCACAGACTGAACAGCAGTGGGGAGATGGCTGAGATATTTTGTGGATTTAGTCGAAATCATTGGGTGACCTTTAAGTATAATATTTTGTGTGTGTGTGTGTGTGTTTGTTTTGGTGTTTTTTCCTAAGTAAAATTTAAGTTTGAAGTAAATTTCCTTATGACCATACCTAGTTTTGTTTTCCAACTTTCATTTGGGATAAAATGTTTTGTCCAGAATGTTTTTGTCCCATTTTCAGTATGACAGGCAAAACAAGGCATTAAGCACAGTTCCCATAAATGATGTTTGCTTTCTCTTCTATTATATTTACAACTGCCTTTTTGGTGAGCACAGACGCAAATTGCAGTACCAGTTAACCTTCAGGTCAAACACAGGTAACAGACTTGAGTTCAGTCAAGTAACCCAACTCAGTTTGACCAATTATGTTACACCTCCATATGTTACATTCTTCTGAAGCACTGTGCATATATTTTGCCATTCAGAGCAAATTAATTAATTAATGAGCTATAAAAGCATGATGAGGAGTGCTAATATCTCCCTCAGTGAAAAAAGGATCTTACATACCACTGTGTAATATGACACTAGGCTTGACTGAAAATTATCCCTCTCAGTCATAAATAAAGATGACTTAGGTCAAATTAACTATGGGTCTTAAAAATCAGCATGTGATTTTTGTTATTAGAGCAACGGAGGAGATATGTGGCAGGAGATAAGTTATGTCCTTAGGCACTACCCATGCCCCTGCACATTGTTATTGTCAGAGAGGGGATTACTAAAGCTAGGAAGTAGACGGAAACCTTCCTTGTTTACCTTTAGGGGAAAAGCCTGCATTAGTGTTTTTAAGACATGAAGTGAAATAAAGTATTACTTTCAGCATACAGTAACATTTCCAACTCTGGATGGGAATGTTATTTCAAAAGAACATGTTTTAAATCACAATTGTTCCACTTCAGCCTCCTAAAGCTGATTTCTGACTAGCAAAAGAAGCTAAAGGGGTGGTGTAGGGGGCATTTAGGATGAGAATTAGAACAAAAATTTGAAAAGCCAGAAAACTTCCAGATGCTTTAAAACAATAAATAAAGAAAAACTTCTAAAATGTTTCTGAGGCATTAAAGTTGATCGCTAGAAACTCCTAGTTTGACAGTACCGTGCAGAGACAATCTGAGCTCATGAACACTGCACGGAGATGCCATATGGAAAGCATTGTAAGCCTCTGGCAAATACCTGTATCAAACATGCACTCGTGTAGTACCTTCTGCATACAAAGCACAAAATGGCAACAAATAGAACCTCGCAGTACCAGTGGGAGGCAACAAATTACCTTCTCCACTTACAGATGGCAAAATGGGACCCACCTGTGCTCCCTGTAGCCTCATCTCTGAGATGTAGCATAAAATGTTGCTGCTCTATAAGGCAGTGTTGTGTGTCTCTGGTTAGTGAGAAAAGGCTTGATGGGAGGGCTGATGAGCCCAGCACTTGCCTGGGAGGAATACGATCTAGATCAGGCTCACAGGCCACCCTTCTGCCTAGGACTGTCACTTCACAATTGGTAAGTATGAATACTCTGCAAAGACACAGGTGCAGGTATAGTATTTATTTGGCAACTCAAGTCTGTATACATTTTAACATTTCTGTGAGGAATAAAAATGTGAATCAGCTCAGATTGTGCAGCAACATTGCAGCATCCTTCAGTGCATGGGGGATCCCCTCCTCCTCCTGTCCCCCCTTATTGTCACACTAACTTGCCACATTAATAAGCTTTATCTTGGCAGACCACGGACCTGTCAAGGCTCACAGTGAGGAAGCTGGTCTTCAAGGACCAGTGAGCCAGAAGATACCCTTTATGGCATTCACCCAGGAAAGTCACATGCCACAAAGCAGGAACGTAAATCAGTTCTTTCCAGGCAGACTGTAAAGCAGGGTGACTGTTATCAGGTCCATCCCATGAAAAATGGGAGCATCAGTCTTTCTCTTTTCACATATATCTTTCGTGCTCAATAGTCTTCCTGAGCCTGGAATATTGGAGCACCTTTATTGAGCATTAAGATAAATCATACGCACCATTAATTCAGCTTCATAATGCCATTACCAAACAATCAATTGCAAGTATCTAAATTAAGCTTCAAAGTAGGTAAGTATCGGGAAGCAGCCTTCATTCAGCCTATAAAGTTATTCTGTTCAAAACCATCCTATCTTCTAATTATTCAGGTGCCATGCAGAGTGCTATGAATTCCTCCCCAAGCACAGCAATTTTTAAGTGCTAAATTTTTCCTAGTCATTTTTAGAGAGAGGTAGTTGTGATACTGCAACTGTTAATTCTACAGACTCCTATCAATAGCACCAGTCTCTTCTTCACACACTGCTAATAAATGCTGAATTTAGCAGCTGTGTACACAAGCAAGGAAATCTAACTGCAGGGTTGTTTATTGCCTGCAGCATCCACTGATAATAATAGAAGGGATACAATCTTTATGGAGATTTACAAGCAAGTTAGATTATGCATCTATAGCTTAATTTAGCTCCCTTATGCTGAGACGTTATGATACATTTACCGATTACATGATCACGTACAGTGTTTTCCACATTCAAGTCCTGCTTCAGTTGTTACATAGGATGCTCTGTGATGGACAGCTGTTCAGCAGTCCTCTTTTTCAAGCTCTCCCATGCTGTGTCACTCAGACTAAGCACTGAGCTGCCTGAAATGGAGATAATCAGTTCTTCCTCATGAGATCCTCTGAAGCATGAGTCACTGGGAAATCGGAATTCTTCACAAATATCAGCAAAGTTATCTTCAGAGCTCCCCTGTGATAACACTCAGATGGTATTATCCCATTTCAGAGGCATGGCTGAAGCTCAGCTAAGTCTTGTATCTACTGCAATATTTGCCAGAATTTGACCCTCACTCTGCCAGAAGTTATTCAGTCTCACTTCAGCAACCCAGGCTGGGAAATAAAAAATGGATGCCTCCTTTACAAGGTGAGTGCTTGAAGCCTCCCTCAGAAAATGAAATGCAGCAAGCTCTTAACATTCATCCCTGGATGAACTCCAGACTAACTCACAGTTTTTGCTGACTCTCAACATAGATCATCTTCCCAGAAGAAAGCTGACACAAGGATGGAAGGTTTTGAGTGGCTTGAGAAATGGATGGTCACACAAGACATCAACCAGAAGCAGAGACCTAGGTTGGGAGGGGGAAATCAGTGTAGGTCATTAGTCTAATAAAACAGGGAGGAAATTGTTAAGAAAGCTAAGTAACTATAGCTATGCCTTCTCTGCCTGGGGTACATCTGAACACCAAAGCTATCTAAGAAAGCATAAGTGCGTGTATAAGACAAGCTTGTGCCTCAGCTGTGAGCAAGGGGAGTGTTTCCACTGAGGCCTTTCCTATCAGCCTGGTGTTACTGATGTTAATTAAATTTTTTGGCATGTACACCTGCCTGCAAGCCAGAGCTGGCCCAGCCTTTATAGCTGTAATGTTACATTAATGACTTCAGATGGCAGGTCATGTCGTTGATTTCAGCTAGGTTGTGTGGGTTACAGCCACAGCTAGCAGCAATCCTTCCTCTTTCTATAACCATTATAGGAGTGATGCAGCAACATCCCACAAGGGATAATCAATAGACTGAGACAAATTAAAGCTGGCAAAAGGTATGGTTGTTGACATAATAGTGTTTGTGATAAGAAATCTATCAGTTTCAAACAATCTTGACTTTTAAAATGTATTTATTGTTGGATTTTCCATACTTTCCACCCCCATTGAGAGGTTTTATGCATACCGGATAACATATATAAATACTATGTAAGATGAAATGTTCTCGGGCACATGCTGTGATTCTTCCAGTTGTCCTGTGCAGGGCCAGGAGTTGGACTTTGATGATCTTGGTGGGTCTTTTTCAGCTCGGGTCATTCCACAATTAATTGTAGACATTTTAAACTCAGTGAAAGAGTCTGAGCTCAAAGGAAATGTCTTTTGCATAATGATCTGTGAAATTTTCAGTGCCATAGGAAGTCCTGGAGAATGTGAACATTCAGGTTACAGAGAGCAGATATTTATACCAAGAAGCAGAATAAATACATTTAGAACAGTAAGCTACTTAAAAGATTGGTGTGGGTGAAGGGAAGCCTGAAACCTCATACTCCCAGGTCAAGACACTAGGAATCTGGAAAAAGCTGTCCTATAACTCTGTTTTGTGGAACTTCCTGTATCTTTTGAAGTGTCTGGTGCTTCAAACTTGGAGGCAGTGGAAAATCAGTATTTCAGGCTGAATAGGATCCATCTCCCTTTGCATTAGACCCATGTAAAATATTCTTCATTCTCAATAAATAGAGCAATTTAAAATGCCAATGCTGACTGGCAGCACAAGAACTGACACCACAAAGCATAGTAATAGCAGTGGCTTTTCTTCCTCTGTAATGGTTGAATCACCTGCAACTCATCTTTCACATGTAGCCTGAAGATCTTGGTCAAGGACAGGAAAGTGGGGGTTTGATTCCTACTTCAGTCTTAGGAAGGTTTAAACCTATTACTCCCAATTTTTAAGAGACTGTATTACTCATTATGGCATAGAACAGGTAAATGGGGAAAAAGGGCTGTAGAAAAGGGAAGACAGTTTTATAGCTTTCTTTACTTCTGCCAGTGTAAACTGTGCAATTGTAAAAGGCAAAAATCAATGGTCTAAGAACAAGATTTCAATCAAGAGTCTGTCTCTTACCCCAGGGAGGTGGGGGCTCTGTGCTCTGGACTACACCCAGGAGTAGTTTCATTGCACTTTTCCATTAATCGTTGGATAAAATCATTGGGAGGAGGAAGGCACCAAACCTAACAGAACAGGGCTCTGGGAAAGCACCCCCAAATCAAAGACTGAATAGTTGAGGCTAGTTATACTTGATGGCATCACTCCTCAATTCCCTTGCACAAAGGTAGTTAAGTTGGTTCTGTGATTAAGCACCTTGCAGGCTCGCAGACAGATGCTCAATTCCTATAAATCTTTGCATAGCCTGGTATGAAGGTGTTTTAAGTAAAAATGGGTAATTTGTTTAATTGACAGATCTGACACCTTGTCAACCACATTAGGCTGTACTGTAAAAGGATTTTCTCGTGCCTATGTGTTCCTTTGATCAGAAGTGAAGCAGAGTGATTGAAGTAGCACCTACAATTTCTCTTACCTTGACCGCAAACATTTAGTGCTTTCTACATATGGCTTCTTGGTAGGACACCACATGTCAGCACATGGAGGACTCTTCTCAGCTCCTGCAATGCACAGGGACCAAATGCTGGGCATATGCAAGGAGGCAAAGCATATGGGTCTCAGCTTGGTGGACCATGCACCAGCAGCTTTTGTTATCCAGCAGGATAACATGTCCTCAGCATCTCCATTCTAGTACAGAGCACTTTTTATCCTGAACTGACATAGAAGGGAAACATTTCCTTTTAATTCACAGCAAAAAGCAGCTGTTGTCCTCATACCTCTCTGAAGAAACAACCTTCTTCTCCAAATAACCTCTCGCTAAAGGCACACACCCATCTCCTCAGGGTTGGGATGAAACCATTTTTATTGACTTTGGGGGTTGGAAGCACATTTAAGCCTGCCAGCTCTGATGAGGTCCCTTGTCTGAGTCCCAGCACCTGCACTTAATTTTACTCCAGAGCAGGTGGAGCCAGTCATATTTCTGTGTCCTTGTGTGTGCTGGAGCTTATTTGGCTTGGTGGACACTGTATCTTGTATGAGACTTGTACCAACTGAGCAAATCCTGCAGTAAACTGTCATAATTATCTCACCCCAGAAGGAAAAGGCTGTTTCTGGGGCCTATAAGAGTCTACTTCCTGCTGCACACTTCTTAAAATGCTGTAATTCAGAGAAGATGTGTGAAAAAATTAAGGATACAGGAAATTTTACCTCTTAAACAAAGTAGTATAATTTTAAGACCTGCCTGCTACTATCTTCAAGGTATTATGGCAGGCCAGCCTGAAAGCGCCAGGAGCTGCCATTGGCCACACGGGGAACAAGGCCTCTGGAGATATGTAGTGAGTAAAAACGTAAAAACTGTTATGTTTGTATCACTCTGGCTGTTTGTAGCCTAATTCACAGAGGCTTTTACACAGCCAATATTACAGCTGAAGCCCTGCTCTCCTTTACATCCTTGTAATTTCATTGGAGGTCATGGGATTGTTTATCACATTCATTATTAAGTGGAAAACATATAAACACTAAAAAATATTAAAAAACCCCCAAAAAATCAAATAAGTTCTACTAAAGCAGGACTATTCCTTGCAGTCTCCACAATTGTGCTGTTAAACCCTGAAATGGGGGTTTAACAAAGGCTGGACAACACTCTCTTGCAGTCTCTAACCACTTGCAATTTGTAGTAAGGTTTTAGCTGTATGAGCACTGAAGGATTTGGCTGTCATTGAGCTTCTCTTTAAATATTACATTCACTTGAAATCTGACAGGCAGATTTTTGTCAGGAAGCAGATGAATGAGGTACTGGCATCATGGTAATAGATAGATTGTTCAAAATTCAGAAGATTTACTGTGAATCTGAATAAAAAAGGCATCATTTAATATTTGGCACATTATTAAAACTGTGTTAATTCCCAATCTTTTTTCATTACACATGTATGGGTTCAATATAATTGAACAGCATGTACACATTTTTTGTCCTGCATGAATGTGGGGCCTCATGTGGAACTGTTTTGTACAATTCACTGAAAAGCACAACTAATAGTCTTTTTCCTTTACTTGTATCCTAAATAGTATTATCTAGTTCAAAAACACAGTAGTCAGGCAAAATGTTCCTAGAGCAAGCCAATTTCTTTTGGAAAACAGGAGAACTGTCTAGCTGTTTTATGCACATAAATACTGCTTAAGTGTATAATTACATGTAGGAAATAATTTCAAACACAGAAACACAAGAAACATCAAATCAAGTGTGATTCAGTAAAGGCAGTCTTTCACTGTTCTTTTCCAGGAGGGGAAGCTGCCAGTCTTAATCTGACATAGTAGTAGTTTGCAGAAATGAAAGAAAAAGCTGGAAGTGGGATTCATTTCATGTAAGTTTTTCATTTAAAAGTAAGGCTTCTTGCACAAGTTGTTCACCTAGACTCCCACAACAATCTGAGAAGTAAGAGAAGAGATCAAGAAGGACGACACATTAGGTGCTTTCTCCCATCATATAACAGGTTTGTCAGAAGAAGGATTTTCTCCCAAAGCAAGGTACCAATTCTGATCACTAGCTAGAGAAATAGAAGATTAATTTTTTTTTTTTAAAGACTAAAACTATGTGATTAAACTCTGCCCTCTGGTACTTGCCAGAAGCCTCAGAGGGGTACCCATGGAAGGTATCCCAGGCACAGCAATCCAGCTCTTGCTAGAGGTGAAATGTCACCATCCTTTCTCTCTGATCTTCTGGAAACCTTTCTGAATGCTACTTGTCAGGGTTTCCATAGGACATTATTTTTAACAGGGTTTTAGTGGCTCATATTTGAACATTTGCCATGTGTTGGAGTCCTATGTTGCTGTTGGGGTGCAGCCAGTTGTTTGCCACAAGTTAGATGTGGAATGGCTGAACAAGGTGTCCTGCAACAAATAAAGCTTGTTTCTTGTTCTGGACATCAGCGTTACACAGTTCTAGATTTCTTCAACCCTAAAATATTTGATTGTCCTTTCTGATCTAACACTACTTTTAATATTTTTTCTCTGTTCAATTTTCTATTTTCTATTTTTCAATTTTCTATTCATCATTCATGAAGATATATTACCTTGTAGGTTTTGAATATGTTTCCCTCAGGGCTAAATTAATCATCACCTGTGCCTTATTTTGGAGCTTGTTTGAATTGAACGCTGACAATAGATAAGATGGGAGTAGGACTATTTGACCTCCAAACATATGCTTCCAATTAGCTTACTAACTACACTAAGTTTAATATAATTAATTATTTAAGCATTATGATGACATATTCATTGGCTTAAACTGAATCCAAATAAACATGCCAATGGAAATTACATCCCTTCAAAAGCCACTGCCAGACCCCTCTCTCCTGGCTGTGCTGACACTGTTAGCGCAAACACCCCAGGACAACAACACAGCATTGCAAAAGCCATAGTACCTGGAAGACCCTTGTAGAAACACTTCCCTGGGCATCAGATTGGCTGCTCTGAGCTAAGACTCTATGCATGAGAGTGCACAGACACCAGGATCCATGCTAACATCCATGCACTCATAAAGCAGCCTGATCCCACCAAATAGCCACATTACTTCATAGTAACAGGGTCATGCCCTGCCTTATAGAGTACTCCTCACAGCACTTGTGCTTGTGGATGTCCTGTTGAGAGAACTTGAGGAGGGGTGGCTGAGGATTCATCTTCCTCCCATGGTGTGTTATTTCACTGTGCTTTCTCGAGATATATTTTAAAGAGCTTTTTCCTTCCAAATTACTCAATACATCATTGCTATTTCTTTAGACAGTACAGCAGAAGGAGAGCTAAAACAGTAATATAATATTTTCCTCGTTCAATGGAAACCATAAATTCTTGTTTGCTTGTTTTTAAATCAAAGTGTAAATGTACAATCTCATTGGAGCGTGGCCTCTGTGAAAGGTTTCATGGTTATTTAAAAGGAATGTGGGCTGTAAAGAAATATAAGTTTATTACACACTTGGATTAAAATATTTCAGTTTCCCTGGTAAAAAGTACAGCTTCTGAAAAACACATTAATATGCAATTTATGATGACAATTTTAGCATTCCTTCAGATTTTCACACAGGGTATAAATATGAACGCAGTAAATGGTGCAAATAATGACAATTCCGGATAAAGAGTCAAGAACACTTGATGCCCAAAATTTTTCACTTCCTTATTTTTAATAATCTCTTGTAACATGAGAATAGAGATCTCAGTGGGCTCACACCACTGTGTCAGCCCACCTATTTGCTGCTGCTTGGCAAGGAATTGGGGCTGCAGGCACTAGGGCATTTCTAGAGAGGTTTATCTCAAAGTCACTAAAGGCAACAGCAAGAGCTCAGCTGTTTCTGATACAGATCTTGGTGCTTCTGTGCAGACTTGACATAATGAATATTTTAACAGTGAAGATTTCTTTATTTGCCTTTGCATTGGACAATTTTCAGGTTTTGTGTCATCTAAAAGGTCACTTGATATTCCTATGTGTTTGAACCACACCATCTATGCGGTTTTTAACTGATTAACTGACACAGAAATTATTCTTATTTGCTAGTGCGAGATGCAGGTCTCAATGGTGGATCTGTATTTTTCTACACATAGTATTCCTGCTTTATTCATTTTTATTACTTTAAACCCACATTTAAAGCATCTTCATGGCAATATATAACAAGAGTACTAAATATTGATTAAAACCAATATCAGGTGCTTGGCTAACTAGCATACTATTTCCCATCTGAAAATGTCTGAAATGGATTTCCATCTCATCTAGGGAAGCTCCATCACGGCAGCTCCTGCTCATGTCAGTAGCAATGCGTCCACAGATATCACTAGTGCTGAAGCATGTTCTTACATTAGAAATACAAACAAACAACAAAGTGCCTTACAGTTTTCCACAGTGAGTTCATGAGATGTACATGGCACATAACTCCTATCAATGGTGAGGAAGCAATGTGTGAAGCTTGGGAGAACTGGTGAAGAAATAGACTGAAAGAAATTGGCGACGTTGCAGTCTTGTCTGATTCGCATACTTAAATATTCGTGTCCTCTGCACTTTCTCAGTGAGAATACATAATGTAATCAGGAATAAAATGCAAATTTCTGGCTAAGGAACATAACTGTTTTTAATCAAAGGAGACAGAAATGACTACTGTGATGCTGTGCTGGGACTGACAGAAATACCTTTGGATTACGTTAATTACAATGTGATCTGGATTTTTTTGGTGTTCTGGGAGTTCATTTTGTTACTTGTATCTATTCAGTACTACTGATAATAATATTCAATATTACAATCTTTTTGACTGCTCTGGGGAAAATCAGTGCCATTTGTACATATGGCTGAGGGGTGAAATATGGAGGATAGATCAGAAGGAAAAAGATGGTGAATGTCATCCATAGAAGCAGAAAACTTGCTCTGTGAAGACCTTTAAATGTTTAAAATCTTATATTTAAAAGCATTAGTCATCTATACACATGAATCAAGTTTTTCTTGATTTGTCATGTTAACCAAAACAGAGATACTTAAAGTTTTGCTCTTAAAGGTAATTACTTGTAATTGGATCCCTTTTCCTCACACTGACTTCTGCCATCCATTTTGTCTGAAGGCTTGTAGGTAACAAGAAGATCCTTTTCAATCCACTCTGGGATTGTAAAATGTTTCTTGAAATTAGTATGAGACCTAAAGAAAACTGTAGTTGGGGGATCTAAAATGAAGCTTACAGTGTTTGCTAAGCTTTCTTCACAATATTGCCTGATTTAAAAGGGATATT
Source organism: Pachyramphus minor (assembly GCA_013397135.1). Lineage (NCBI taxonomy): Eukaryota > Metazoa > Chordata > Aves > Passeriformes > Tyrannidae > Pachyramphus > Pachyramphus minor. The sequence continues at coordinate 20,388 of VYXB01000624.1, forward strand.
CCTTGTAAAGCACAGGAGCACACTGTCTCTTCTGGCATGTAATTTTTTAGCCTGCTCTTACTATAGCTACCACTTTCTGATCTAACATTCCTTTTACATGAGACATTTCTATTCATGTTAATGAAAAATGGGAGTGTTTAAGGAAAGGAGCTCTATTTTCATGTTTTAACATAAAGATGCAAATTACGACCAATTTTAAAAACCTAACAAAATGGAAGGAATTGTAAAGCAGAGTTTGTATTGGATATAAGTAATTTGTTCTGACATTTTTTATAAAGATAGCAAATAAATCAGGAGCTTTATTATAAATATTGCTTACTGCTGAATAATGCAGATAAAGGATCTCATGTCTTGGCTTCGCAAACGAAGATTTCGAAGGGCTCTACCCGTGCTTGCTGCAGGCTCGCTGATGGCTGAAAAAGCCAGTGAGTGACAGACAAGTCCGGTTGCAGAAGGGACAAGAGAAANCCTCTGTGAAGACTGGACGAGATTCAACTGGACGAGTTGTCTTTTCTCCTCGAGAGTGATCTTGCGTGAGTTCTCAAAGGAGGCAGCAGCATTATAGATGGTTTGTCTCCAGGCCTCACCATTGGAGGCCAGAGTAGAGCAATGATGATGATCAAAGACAAAGGATAATTGCTGTTAAAAAGCTGAAGAGTTTTTTAGTTAGCACTTTCAGTGTCTGTTTTGAAATGGATTTAGGAATTTACTAAAGAGCCCTTCCATGATGTTTGTGTAGAGGTCCTGTGGAGAATGCATGCATTAATTCTGGGCTCAGCTCCTCAAATAGGAAAAGTCAGATTTAGGTGCCTAATGTTCAAGAATCACCTCCTCCAAGCTCAGGAGCAATGCATCCCAGCAAAGAGGAAATCAGGCAAAAGTGCTAAGAGGCCTGCATGGATGGACAAGGAGATCCTGGACAAACTAAAGCACAAAAAGGAAGCCTACAGAGGTGCAAACAAGGACAGGGAGTCTGGACACAACACAGAGAAATTGTTCGTGTGGACAGGGATCAGGTTAGGAAAGCTAATGCCCTCATAGAATCAAATATGGCCAGGGACATCAAGGATAATAAGAAAAGCTTTTATAAGTGTCTTGATTATTAAAGAATGACTAGGGAAAATATGGTGTCTCTCTGGAAAGAAACAGGAAACCTGGTTACTGAGAATATGGAGAAAGATGAGGTACTTGATGACTTTTTTTGCGTCAGATTTCACCCATAAGTGTTCCAGCCACCACTCAAATCCCAGAAGGCAAAGGAACTGTGAGAATGAAGAATCATCAGCTGTAGGAAGAGATCAAGTTTGAGACCACCTAAGGAATGTGGAGGTACACAAGGCCATGGGATCTGATGAGATACTTTCATGTGTCCTGATGGACAACTGGCAGATGAAGTGTCCAAGTCACTATCCATTATATTTGATATGTCATTGCAGTCTGGTAAAGTTCCCACTGATTGGGAAAGGGGAAAGACAATCCCCAATTTAAAAATGGAAAAAAGGCCTGGGGAACTATAGAACAATCAATCTCAGCTCTATGCATAGCAAGATCATAGTGCAGATCCTCCTGGAAACCATGCTAAGGCATGTGGAAAATACAGAGGTGATTAGTGACAGCTAATATGACTTCACTAAATTCAAATTCAGTGAAATTTAGGTGCCTAATTCAAATTCACTAAATTCACTAAATTCAACATGATTGACAGAGGGTTGTAATTAGTCAATCCTTAAGGTCCCTTTCAACTCAAACTTGCTATGACTTTCTATGATTTTGAGACTTGTCTCATTGCACAGTCAGTAGACATCCTGTTCATGCAGTGAGTGCCTTTGCTCACATGAAGTGGATGCATCTTGGCTGGCCAGCTGAGATAGCCCCCTGGTCTCCAGAGGCATTGCTGATAAGACCTCCATGGCCTATCATGCAGACTATGACAGTTCCCTAAATTATAAATCTAAGATTAGGTGTCATAACTGGAACTGAATTCCAGTCCCAGAATTTTTCTATCATGGATGTGACCTTACAAAAGGATGTCAGGGGCTATTTCCAACTGGAAGCCATGGAATTAGTACTTTCTATTGTCACAAAATCAGTGCCTACTGTTTGTTTCCTCCGTATCTGTAGGGTTGAGTCTGCTTGCTGCTGGCTGGCACTGGTGCTCTGCCTGGCTGCTGCTGCTCAATCAGGGTCACTTCTTTCATGCGGGTCCTTTTGCGGGCTTCCAACTGGCCTAAGAGGCTGAAAGAAAGTCTCTTTCCATACCATGTCATGTGTTCAGTTACTGAGTACTTTAAAGGTTTCCAAATCCTTGTTTAAACATTGCATCCAAAGGAAATAGAAGGTCTTGTATTTTACTCCAGAATAACCGCTGGAGCCAAGCCAGACTGAAGTAAATGGAAAAAAAAAATTACAAAATCTCATCTGTAAGAGGACTTTGAGTCTGAGCTGTTATTATGTGTCTTTATCTAGGAAAGAAAACATTAGTTTCAAAGGAAACATAAGTTTCAAAGAAGGTGGCTAATGTCAGCATGAGTCTGTAGTTTAGAGCCTGCAAAAATTACTCTCTATGCTGCTTCTGCCTGAAATGTAGTGATTTTTATATAAACTATATTTATGACAAGCAAGAGAAGTTGTTAAGAATGGCAGAAATGAAAGGGAATGAATTGCAATAGTGATGTGAGATGGGTAAGAAGGGATGCTGGTGAATGCAATTTCTAAAATAATTTTTACTTCTTTAATTACAAAAGAACTTAAAGTTTATGGAGATTGTAATTAATAATGGATATCAAATTATGGATATGAATGTTGTTATAATGTAAGGGCAGGCAATCCATTGCTGAAGCAGCTGTTGCTGCTGTATCTTGCAACAAATGTGCCCTATTTTCTTTGTTTTGATTCCATGTATTTATCCTAAATATAAGAGCTCCTGGATGGATGTGGTATTGGAGCAGCTCTTAGCCTTGCAGTTGTCTCAGCCAGCACCAGGAAAATGTCAACTCAACACTCAAGCAAAAAGTATTGGAGGATTATCATGGAAAATACCACATTTCACATTTACTCTGTAATTTTTTTTTGTGCCATCGTTTACAAAAATCTCCAAAGAGATTCTTGTATTTCAGCAGCCCTTTTTCACACCAAGGGGAGTTTTATCTGACTCAGGACTCAGGACCTCTCCTGCCTAGGGTGAATCCTGACCACACTGAGACTAACAGTACACGTTCTTGATAGTCTGTCCTGACCAGGTAATGTTTCTCCTGGACCACAGAAAATGAGCTAAATGTCTCCCTGAATCATGGAGTGAAAGGACTCTTGATTTTAAATGAGTGTTACAGAGTGGGAATGAACATCGTTCCCTGGAGAAAATCAGTTCTCCTTTAGCCACTACTTTACAGATAAAATCTATTACAGATAGGTAAATATAGCTAAAACATTAATGGCAAAGTACACATGTTTTAATTTGTAGATCAGACATGAATTATATAATAATTACACAGCAATTACAGTAAAATTATTATAGTTCCATGTTACCTGAAAGCGCTAATTGATATACTCTGGTAGGTATATGACAGTGCTATTACAACATAGAATCAAGAGTGTATCTGGGGTCTAAAAATACACTAAGTGATCAGAAACTAACTCAGTCATAGAGACAGCTGCCAGCATGTAGAATTGGTGTGCTCAGGGATATACAGTCAAGGTCTAATTATAATGCAGTTGCACTACAATTTAAGAGTAAGTTGAAATCATTGCATGATGTAGCCTTGGAAGAAGGTTTTGCGACTTAAAAAAATGATAATGTAGTTAAAAGATACAGAAATCGTCATAGTTATATTTAATTAATGGCTAGAGTACAAAATACTAGTACAAGTAGTCATTTCCATGATACCAAAAAAAAATTCCTAAAATCAGTATAGGTTCTCTGAGTAATCTACATAGTTTTACAAATTCAGGATTGAAAACCTGCCTAACCACAAAGTGTACATCATTTGTATTTGCATTTTTTCCATGTCATGCCATGGTTTCAGAAAAGGAGAAAAAACCCAAAGAGGATAGTAGCAAACTTCCAGAAGAGTTCCAAGACCTGGGAAAAAAATACCAAAATAATCAAGTGAGCATAGAAGAGTCTTATGTGATCTACTGTGTCTCTCAGATAACCTTGCACAATGATTTTACCTTCCAGCCTAAACTTTTGTTTGAATCACACCATATTATTTTATGATACATTCATTCATGTTTTAAAAGCTGCAAGTGATAAATCAATTATTGTTTATCCTCCTTGTTGAAAAGGAAGAGTGTCTAGGCTGAGTTTGTCTGGCTCTGGTTTCCAACCATTGGATTATGTCTTTTTTTATTAGACAGAAGTGTTCATGGATTTGAAAGGTCTTTTGCATTTAGGTTCTGTTACACTGTGATAAAATCACCTCATCTTTTTCTGAGTAATCAAAATAGATGAAAACTTTAGACTCTTCAGCAGAAGACACTTCCCTGGTTTAAACATTCTTCCACAACTCTTTCATATTTCCCATATATATCAGTGTAGCATCCCTCATTTCCCCACCTACAACATTCCTACACCTCCTGGGGGCAGAAGTAACCAGGGATTTGGCATCAGTTATCCTCCCCATTGTCTCTGGACTGCTGAGCAAGGTGTCCTCCACCACCCGGGCACAGTACCAGAAGCTGGAAACAATTTGGCCGCCTGAGAAACAGAAACGGCAGCTCCACTGATGCTCATGGTCAGTTTGGTATTTTGAATTAATAAACATTATGTACAACAAAACAAAGTTACCTCCATACTACTCTTTGTCATTTGTCTGTGATGGCAATGATTTTCTCTTTCAGCCATTAAGTTGTCTTGCTTATCTTGCACAGCTACTAAATTCCCCTAAAAGCCACTGCTTCCTTTGATATTCTCCCTGCTGCCCTCTTTATAAATGGGATTAGTTTTCTTCTGAAGAATAACCTTACATTTGGTTGTGTTGAAACATGCATTCAAATAAACACCCCTTTCCAAATGACCCTGACCTATGCCCATCATCTCTTTTCTCTTCATTAGTTTCTTTTTATTTGCTACAAATTGTATCAGCAATGATTTAAAATTTTCTTCACGATCGTTGAATGGGACGAGAGCAGCTCCCTGGAGGCTTCTGTTCAAAAAACCTTTAGCCATTGCAAATGCCTTACTGAAATCTACCAACTGAGCAATCCTTAATCTTTTTCAAATGAGTCTGCATTGATTTTCTTGTACAACTGATTTTTCTGAGAATGTTATGAAGGACTTGCTCTAATGACTTATAGAAGTTGGATAACTGAATCAAATTTGTGATGTCACAAAAATTTTGAGGTAGGTTATAAAAATAAAAAACCCCAACAATATTGATTGATTCACTTGTTCTTTTGACTCCTTGCTGATTGTTTTCCCTACCAGTCTTTCCTGGATTTTATTAGAGACCAGTGTCAATCTCAGCTTGTTTGTAACCTTGCAAGTTGGATTTTTTTTTATCATTCTAGGATTTATTAGCATTAATGATTCAAAGAGCTCCTTGACCACAATTTTTATTTCTTATAGCTGAAAATTATCTGGTCTTGCAAAGTCAAAGTTTTTTGAACAGGATACTTGGGAAGAAGTGTACTCTCCTCTGTGCTAGTCCCCAGTGTCTAACTCTGGTTGTTGGTATCTCTGCTCTTTGGCATCTGGGGGGAAACACTGCTTGAGTGTGTCTGTCTTTTGCACTCTGTGATCAATAATCCTGCCAACCTTGTCTAACAGCAGGTCCAAGCTGCTAATGAGATTTCATTTCATTTGCTCCTGATGTATGTAAACTCCTTCTGGTTCACCTTACCCTTAGCAATTACTTATATGTCCACATTTCCTTATTTCTGCCTGTTGTTATCAGTATCATTTTGGTTATAATAATATTTCTACCTCCTTTTCGCAATTTAATAGAGGGAGGCATTTCTCCTCCAAGGAACTGAGGAATCTGCACAGATATGGATGATTAGAAGTTGCTGCTCTGCTTTCTGCAGAATTTGCTTTCTTTCAACCTGAAATAGAGAAAATATCCACCAGAGCACAGAAGTGGGCCTCTCTAAGATGGTGTCTTTTGGGTTCATCAGCTGTGCAGTCAGCTCTGTCCCTGTGGCTCCAGCATTGAATTTCCTCAAGGCTTCTCAGCAGGACAGACAGACTGAACATGGTGTGGAGCTGCTGCTGGAGGAGAAGTGGAAATGGGATAAGATCTGGGATGATTCCCTGAAAGACCTGGCTCCCTCCTTCAGCCCCATATGAAAGGGGAGAAGAGACTTCCAGATGATAACAACTTAACAGCTGCTCCTCTGAAGGGCTGGTCATTGCCCTACTCCAAAAGCAGACAGTGCCTGTGTGTTTGGAGCCCTTTCCCCTTGGAGGAAGCAGCACTGTGGCTTGGACAGCCATTCCATTCACGGTAGCTCACTACCCTGACCTACCTGAACTACAGCAGGTATCACCCTACACTCTCACTGGGGTGGCTGGCTACCATGGGCTATGACAGAATAGTCACGTTGATTTGGATCCCTGTCTGGAGTGAAAACTCATCCAAGAAGGGCAAATGCCAGGAAATGAATGCAAACTTTCTTTAGTGTTGCCACATGTACGTTCATAGCCCCAACTCAATGCTCGTCACTATCCTGAAGCTGATGTCGAAATACTCTCTCCTCCTTGCTTTCTCTTCACTTTTTTCAGCTTTAGGGGAGTGGTGTTCTTGAAGAAGCAAGCAGATGTACTGCTGGTGAAGACTGTACCTGTTAGCCTATAGCAAGTAAACGATCAGCACTTGAACCCATCCTGACTTACACAAAGTGTTTACATGACTACACAACAACCCCCTGCAGCACTACAAGCTGGGCATAGAGTGGCTGGAGATCAGCCAGGCAGAAGGGGATCTGGGAGTGCTGATTGACAGGAGGCTGAGCATGAGCCAACAATGTGCCCAGGTGGCCAAGAAGGCCAATGGTATCCTGGCCTGTATCAGGAACAGTGTGGCTGGCAGGACGAGGGAAGTGATCCTTCCCCTGTACTGGCACTGGCAAGGCCACACCTGGAGTATTGTGTCCAGTTCTGGGTCCCTCAGTTCAGGAAAGATATTGAGGTGCTGGAGCAGGTCTAGAGAAGAGCAACCAGGCTGGTGAAGGGACTTGAGCACAAGTTCTATGAGGAGAGGCTGAGGGAGCTGGGGTTGTTTAGTCTGGAGAAGAGGAGGCTCAGGGGTAACCTCATCACTCTACAACTACCTGAGAGAAGAGAGTTGTCTCTCCTCCCAAGTAATCAGCCATAGGACAAGAGGGCACGTGCTTAAGCTCTGCCAGGGGAAGTTTAGGTTGGATATTAGAAAGAAGTTCTTTACAGAGAGAGTGATCAGGCACTGGAATGGTCTGCCCAGGGAGGTGGTGGATTCACTGTCCCTGGAGGTTTTTAAGATGAGGCTGGATGTGGCACTGAGTGCCATGACCTAGTAATTATAATGGTGTTGGATCAAGGTTGGACTTGATGATCTCAGAGCTCTCTTCCAACCCAGTTAATTCTATGATTCTACCTTGACTAACAGATTTGTGTTCACACGGTTTTATGCCCAAGTGTTGCAGTACTGATTTTGATAGACAAATCAGTAACACTGCTGAGTTCACTGTCTAGAAGGAGAGTATTTGCCTCACATGTAAAAAGGAACAGATTTTGTTATTCTGCAAATGCTAGTTGTTACCAATACTTTGTAATATCTTGTAGTGTATGATGTGTTTGTATACGAAAAGCCAGAAAACAATATTTGAAAGCATACTTGCATAATAAGTAGTGGGTAATAGACCGGCAGAGGATATATCAAACAAAAATACTGTTTCTATTAAGTAGTGTGCAATTTAATACAATTTGACTTTACATGTCAGAGTCTAGATATTTTTTAATACATCCTTTGGATATTTTAAGTGTTCATAAATAGTAGTAGTTTCAAAAAAAATCTGAAAAGGCACTACAGTTTAGTCTTAGTGACACAGATTTTAGCACAGTTTGATTTTTCGAGTTTCTTAGCTGGACCTTGGGTGCATATTTACTGTGGGGTCTAGGGGACACAGAGCCCCATGATGCGCACAGTTGGGTGCAGTGTATGAGAAATGCCACATAGGAAAGGGCAGCCTGTGCCTCAGGCTACTCCCCCACCATTGACAGTATTATGGAAATGGGTTCAAATATAAAAAAAGGGCAAACCCTTCATATAAGGAATGGGGAAGTATAGCTCATATGCAAAATAGAATCCCAAGAAAAGGGTTTTTTAAGTGCATTTGTCGTTACCCCTGGGATCAACTTAGGATAAACCATTGATGTTTGTACTGGAAATATTATTCAGGAAATATTAACTAAACTGTTCTGAACTTACTGATAAGCTGTGAGCTCAAGGTAGCACACACAAATTAGGGGTGGCAGAAGCTTGCACAATCACAAAACCTTAAACCACTGTGTAATGTTTCAATTGTGCTTTGTCCTCAGATGCATCAGGGACTACTAGGGAGATACCAAAATTATGCATAAACACTGAGGTAATTCAAAGAAATTTGCTCTTAAATGCCATAACTTAAAGAAGGCAGTTTTATTGCCAATGAATATAATATGAAAGACTAATATGCACATTTATGCAAAGATCAGCCATTTGTGTTTACAACAAAGCAGAGTAAACTAAATCCAGACCAAAAGGGATTTGTTAGCAACTTTAGATTTTGTTTAAATTTCCCCATGGGATATCTGAACCATATGTGGAAATAACATTCATGCTTAAAACTGCATATTCTCTGCAGTTTATCACATACTTGACATCTCAATCAACATACTAATGTGTTTCCTGAGACAACTTCTAAGCATCTGCAAATATTTCCTTTTGATTACTTTTGTTTTCTTCCTGTGAAAGAAATCTTCCTCTTCTGACTCTTCTTCTTCTCCTGAGAATGTGACACTCCCTGACTGTCCTTGGCTCAGGGCTGACCAAGCTCAGTCCTATCTTCCTAGAAATGTGGTGACTCAGAATTTTGTCTTCTGAGGCCTCACACTGGGAGTGTCCAGATTCTTGAGAGAATCTCCTTTGGCTTTTAGCTCTGGAATTTAAAAGAGGGGCCCTCTTAAATATACAAAAAGTATTTTAGAATGTTTAAAGAATTATTTCATGTTTTTATGATGAGGGTTATTTTTTTTTGTCAGAATTGTGCCATCCAACTTATATTAACCAAAGAGAATACAATCTGACTTGAGGTCCCCCTGGATACATTAATGTTAATAAATTAGGTGGAGAGAGTCTGTTCTTTGTTCCTGAAGGGAAGTGGCAAATGCTGGGCTGTGCTTCTGTAGCAAAAGTTGCTTTCTCCCTTCCTCCTGGGCAGAGTGACTTCAGCCATTCTGTCTTCTGGAAAGAGATCCTGACCTGTGTATCACACAGACTGTGCTTGGAGGTTGTCCAGGAAAGTACTGCTTGGCAGGGGTCAAATCCATGCTTGGTAATGTGTTACTCCATCTCCTCAGTTAAATAGGAGGATGATCCCAGGCCAATGCACTGTCTGTCACTCTGCTTCATTTTCAAGAACAGGCGTAGCCCCCAAATCCCATCAGTAGGCATTTCCAGGAAGCTGTTCAGAGTATCTCGTCTCAACAGCTTGCTGGAGGAGCTGGGTGGAGAGATGTATTTATAGGGGGAATAAAAAGCCTAGCCCTGACAACCCTTGGCACTGCTCCTCCAGCTCACCTGCTATAGGGTTTGCAGAGGAGCATACAGGAATCCTGGGCAGCATGGTAGAGGTTTTATTACCTCTCTTTTGGGGTGACTATGCACACAATCACTGTGCTAACATGTAGACAAAAACCCCTTTGTAATATGCCATCATATTTTCCTTATATATCTTACTCTGCTCTCTCTTTCTTTCCACCTGTCTCTAGACATCTCTTACAAGGGCTGGAGCAGCACAGATTTTGAACACTGACAGTTTCCAAGCATGCAGAATATTGGGAATTTTTTCAGACCCATTGGTACAATACATCGTTTCTCTGCCAAGTTAGCCACACACTAACAAGAAGATGACAAAACAAGTTATTCAGAAACATCTCCTAAACACGGCAAAGCTCTTCATTTGCTTCCACTGGAGCTCAGAAAGACTCCACAATCTGTGCTAACTCAGCACAAACAATAATGAGCAGTGCCATGTGCTTTAACTTCTGTCTGGCCCTGGTGCATGGAGACAGAATCTTTGACAGACAGAACTCCAACAGAGCCCCAAGACCTTGGAGACCTGAGCCCTAAGTTCTCTGAGCTGAAAGACCCTTCAAGATATAAAGTTTTGAAGCTCCCCTCTTCTCAGAGCAGCAAAATCCATGTATTGGTCCAAAAGCAGAATGTAATGTGAAGACAGAGCAGAATTGACTCTGTAAGAGTTACTTGTAACTTTAGGCAGCATGGGAAAGATCCAGCTTTCCACAGAATATATGTGTATGTCAACAGTGTGCATTTTTCCATGTTCTTTCCCTAGTCCCTTAGTTTAAATCAGAATGTCTGAGGACCTCATAGGATCCTTACTCAGCCTGCCCTTTTATTCCCATCCCCACCTTGCTAACTCTGAGCCATTGGATTTGGTTACAAATGGAAAGTAAAGCAGAAGAGAGAAAAGAAAATGTTTGTGTTTTGGAATGTGTTCCCCAGTGGGTGTCAGGAGGCCATCCCTGCAGCAGGGAGAGCACTGGAGGGGAAAGAACCCAGCTACTTTCTTGATAAAGGAGGAAAGAGATGTGAGTGCTGGGTTGCTGCAGGAGCAGATGGGCCCAGGAGAAGGTTGGTGTTGGAGCCAGCTGCTGAGTGCGGGCTGTGGTCCAGCTCATGTTCAAGCAGGGCTTGGCTCTGGCTGCAGCACCATCAGCCTGGCACTGGCATCAGCCACAGCCATGGCTGTGCCTGGAGAAACACAGCCAGGGACCTGCAGCACTGACAAACTGGGGCTAACTTAAGTCCAAACTTTCTAACATAGGCTTTCCCAGCAGTCCTACTGATCTCAAATACCTGTGGGCTCTGGGCCTCAGCGGCCAAAAGGGGCCCTGATAAGAACAAGGTTTTTCAGGAGCTCAAACAGACTGTGCCCCAGCTAAGTATGCCTCCCACAGCCTGTTGGTGTTTGGGTAAAATGCAGCTGCCTCACAAATAACTTTCAAATACTAGCCATAATTGTACTCCTGGCAAATACCATACTAAGGTAAGTGGCTGCCAGAGATGGACTTCTAGAAGAAAACTTGCAAGGTTAATTTAAACTTTTTCCTGATAAATAATGAGCATGGATAATAATTCAAGACCAGTACATCGTAACAGTCTAAAGGCATCCAAAGCAATGTTGCTATTGGAGAACATTACCTCTTTTTTTGCTTGGGGGTGATACTAGCAGGCTGCATTGCTGAAGCAGAAGAATATTCATGTCTGTTGGCACTGGTATTACACCCCCCGAGACTCGGGGATGCTTCATAGTGGCAATTATAAAAGCAGAAAAAAGCAAAATAATTGTTTTGCTATTCTTCAAACCTCTAGAATGGCCTGGTTAAAAAAGTATCATTTGAAGATGCCATAATAATTTTGTTGAAGTCCTGCACAGGAAAAAAAATGAGTTTATCTGTTTTTGTTCAGCATGTTTACATTTAGCTGGAAACAAAGAGGAGAAAATAACAAATGTTACAAACCTTTCTGGATTTTGAGGGCATTAGGTCTTTTTTTTCAATACCCATTCATTGTTTCAGTGGAAAAAGGAATAAGATATGTACATATATATATATATATATATGACTGTAAGCACATCTAGCTAAATCTTAGCTATATATTTATTTTTAAATTGTATTTATTTATTTATTTATTTATAAATGGTATGTAATAGAGGTCTTTAAGAAAGAAGGAACAAACCAAATGACGTATGCAAGCAGTGAAATTTTTGCATTGGAGTTAAAAACTTGCCTATTTACAAAATGTCTTGATAGATGCCTATAGTGATGTGGTCCTTGGTCCTTTTGTGGCTTGTCTGCACTGCCTAGTCCTGCTGCACAGGCAGAGCTGCAGTGGGGCCTGGTGGGTGGATCAGGCTCTACTCAGCCTCTCTTCTGCTGCATCACTTCAGCCCTTTTACTTTTTCTTCCAGTGGGAGCAGAGTATTCAGAGTATCTCCTTTTAGACATTAAATAATTTGGGCACTGGACTGTGTTCTGGGGAATTTCACGTCCCTCTTCATTAGCCGGATATGAATCACAGAATCATTTAGGTTGGAAAAACTTCTNTACTGGACAGCCCTTTCCATAAAGAAATTTTCCCTGATATCTAATCTAAACTTTCCCTGACACAACCTGATACCATTTCCTCTTGTCCTGTTTATTGCTTGTTACTTGGGAGAAGAGATTAACCCCCACCTAGTTACAGCCTCCTTTCAGGTAGTTGTAGAGAGCAATGAGGTCATGCTCCAGCACCTCAATTTTTTTCTTGTCATAAAGGGCCCAAAAATGAATACAGGACTCGAGGTGCAATCTCACCAGTGCCAAATACAGGGTTATGATCACTGACAGAGCCCTGCTGGCCACATTATTTCTGATACAAGCCATATTTCTGATATAAAGGCTAGACCTGAAATGATGAGATTAGTAATTATTATTTCAGGGTGTAAAGTGCAAACTTTATATTTCATGTAGTAAATGCAGGAAGCACATGGCTATTGCAAATATGAAGAGGCACTGTCTATTTATCTAACTTACCATAGGCAAATTTTGAAAGGGCACCACTGCATAAAAGCCCATGGGAGGGAGGAAAGAGCATACATACTTAAACCCTGACAAGAAAGGCATGATATGTCTGAGCAAACCAATGGAGATGTTAAAACTCAGATACCCCACAGACATCTGCTAAGTCGAACATACAACTGGCAGCTATCACATGCTCTCATGTGGTTCTTGGCTGTTGCTTGCCTGTATTTTCTAATTCAAGCATGCCTTCTTGATGTTACTCCTACATGAACTGGCAATGTTGTCAGAGGAAATCATGTCAGTGCACTGCAGACCACTTTTTGCCTTGTGAAGAGGAAATTAATTTGATGGATCTTGATGCTTAAAATAAAAATGAAAGTTTCATCTATACAGATAGATATATAATCTTTATATTTTGTACAGAGAACACAGGAATTGTGTAAAGAAATCTTCTTCCAGCCATGAAAAGAAAACCAAGTAGGAGGAAGGTTCTTCCATTCAGTGTAGAGTGATGAGGTCCACAAGCAAGTGTAATGGATACTCACAAGGTTCAGGTGGAAGAGGATTGAAATGTCATCTTTCTTCAGCAGTCACAGAAACCAGTGTGGTAAAAAGCATATTGGCAAACCCATCCTGGCTTTGGGCTCACATGGACTCTCAGGAGAAAACTGAAGTACGGTATAATTAATTATCAGGGATAAACAAGCTGTTGCAGTCTGCTAACATGGATCATTTGATTACCCTCTCCTTTTCTCCTGTTCCCATGTGATGGATAGAAGTACCTCTTTTTGTACCACCCTCTAGCAAAACTGTCATGCACCCTGGCTCCTTTTCTGAAGTAAACTCTACTAAAAAGACTGTAAAAATCCTGAGTAAATATGACTCATGTCTTACACAAGTTCATAAAATCCCCTTCTCATGCCTTAGCTTTTGCCATTTCCCAGGATGTACCTGGCAGCAGAGACACAGCAAACCTTGGTGCTCCTTTTGGGGATGAGGAGCAGGGTGGGAGCTGAAAGCTGTGTGAGCCTGTGCTTTACTGAGCAGCAGCATGGGGATCCTCCATCACTCTCCCTCAGCCCCGGGCCCCCTGTGGCTTGTGCTGCTGCCCATGAATGATATCTGGTCACAGTTCTCAGTGTTACTTGCAAACAACTCTGGCAGGAGCTGGGAAGTCTGTCTTTGCAATAGCTGGGAATTTTATCCTTGGAAGTCCCTGATCCTCCCCATAGCATCTTCTGCACTTTCACAAGTTAGTTCACTTGTTTGCCTTTGAGTGCATGAGGGCAGTAGCTGAAACAGAGCTTGAGGAGGCTTTGCTTGTCCTTCCTTGCAAGGGGTTCCTGCTGTCAGTGAACATTCCCATGATCAAGAAGATCTGGACCTTCTTTCTGAAAACAGTCGAAACTCAGCAGTACTGTGAGAGAGTAGTACTGCATCTTTAGTTTCTTCCTTTTCCTTGGGACTCTGGGTTAACTGGTAGTGGAAGAAAAAACAGATGCAAAAGTTTCTTCTTGTTTCTTGCCATGTCTCTGAGGTACCAGGGGGGCTTCAGCCCTTCAACCTTCACCCAGACCTCCTGGTCCTCCTGTTGGCTCCTTGTTGATGAGAATTGATGTTCATAGTAGAACCACATAGACATACATGAGGAGCAAAAGAAAAGGAAAGCATATAGGTAGGGAAACCACTAGGTCATAGATCCACATGGTATTTTGCAGCCCCCAGAATCATTGACATTTTCATTGATAAGTAAGATTAATTGACACAAAGGTTTAGACACCTCATTATGAAATATTTAAGAACAGATATTAGTTCAGTCACTAGTAATTCAATTGGAAGGGTGAGGTTTCCTCAGCACAGCAGCAGTCCAGAAGCTGTTTTTCCACCATGTTCAAAAGACCAGGACCCACCAGTCTGTTTTATTTTGCTGACATGTAGATTTGGTACTCACTTTGCAGCAGAAGCCAAGTCTCTTCACTGCTTTCTGCAACTCTTGGAGGAGTCATAAATGCCATATTTTCTATCTCAGGAAACTGTGAGGTGAACAATTTGTGATAATGTGCCTATAGGCCCAAAGAGACTGATATTAAATACAAAATTTTAAATCACTGTAAAACTGTATTAATTTTTTTATTTGTCTGATATCACTCTGTATATTTTTTTTTGGTCTTTGTGCTGGCTAATATTCATGTGTTTTGGACTATTGGACAGATACATTTTGTCTAGAACTTTCTTTATATCAAAAGACTTGTTTCATGGCCTTGATAAAATTCCCCTCTCACTTCCCATGAAATAGATCCCTAAAACAGAAGCCTGCAAACAGCAATCCATTTGCTGTTGTTCTTTAAACTGGGAGTGACATTGCTGTCCTGGAGCCCACCATACCTCAGGGCTTACTTTTGAGATGAAAAAGAATACCAAGACTGCTTGAGAAATACCCACACTGTTCAGAACAAAAGAGTCAAATGCAGGAGTTTAGTTAAGCACTTAAAACGCCCCAACTTGTGAGGCAGTCTCCAACTCTGCTGCTGTAACTCTGCCCTTTGGACATGTCTCTGTCATTCATGGAATGCATAGCATCAAGATGAAATTCCAGGAAGATGTAGCTGCACTAATGTGGCAGGAAAACAGAAACAAGCTTTTAGGGCATCCTCCAGGAATCCTGTAGCAGCATGCCAAAACACCTTTTGGGAAGGGGCAGTGCTATAACAAATAAACCAAGCACTTGTGATAAGTGTGCCATTCAGATCTCAAAGCTCCCAGGTCTTATTGTCTATATGTTTGCTTTGTGAATAGAATTGAACCCAACAGCGTTCCGTGTCTTCAGTGTGGTGAAATCATTGTAAAAAAATACACTGAACCAAAATAATCTTCTCCATTTTTATTACTTCTTTTCCATTTTTACCTCTGGTTAACTCCCTCTTCAAATACAGAGATACCAAATTAACTGAGTTAAGTGATTAAATGAAAGATCATCCTATTGCAGACAAATCATGCTCTATGAAACTTATTCACTCTGCAAATCACAGTCTTCCCTCTAGCAAGTGGTTTCTGCAATGTACAGCCACTCAGTCTGATTAAATATGACTTTGAGCAGTGGGTGGTTTTGTGCTTGTCTTTATGCGTAAAGGTAAATGTCAGCAAAATGAATGGAGCTTTGGGTGTTACTTATGTATTTGACGAAGCCCTTATACTCTCTCTAGCAAGTATACTGTAGGTGCTTGACTAGATTTATCAACTGCTTTATAAGCAGCAGCAAGAAACACAGATTAAAGGTTGTTAAGTTGCAAACCAGATAAGGCATAGGCACATTTCCAAATTTATACAAACACCATGCCTAAATGCAAAAGGAGCGTAAGAAGCGTAGTGTGCAAGACGGATTTCTTTCTCTATTTCTCTGCATGGCTTTACTTCCAGCGATATTTCAAAGGGGTATTACAGCATTCAGAACCTATTACAACATGCCAAGTATGAGAGAAATAATGCCTAATACCCAGCATGGGGTCTTTTTAATGGTAATACAAATATCATGCAGCATTTCCCTCCCCAAGTCAAGCTGTGCTTTCCCTGAATACAATCCCCCTACAAATACAAACATGTACATCCTGGGTGCACAGGCCCTTGTTACAATGGGGACACAGTAGAACTGTATTCAAACACAGATAACACAGACATTAATCCGATGATTGGAGAAATTGGATTTTGAACTGTGCAAATTCCAGTTCAAAGGAGGGATCCTTCTCAGCATAGATGTCTTTATTATCAGCCCATGTTTAGCTAATAAATGGTTTATTAAAAATGGTATGGCTGTGAGAGGCTTACATCCATATTACAGGGTTTGGAGTGGTCCAAAATTATGGCTTACTGCATCTGGAAAAGCTGTTAGGAGCTGCTTGAGTGTACCACATGGGAAAGCAGCACATGGGAAGATAGAGTTCTTCTATAAGCAACACTTTTTCAGCCTACTTACATTCCTAGGCTTTATTTTGGTCTCATATTATTAGTGGGCATCATCATGGACGGCTGTGAGACCTCTGTGTTTTCTAGTAAGGGAAATGCTGCTGAATCTGTAAGCACCCAGACTGGAGGTCAGGCACTTTAGTGCAAACTACACCATGGCTGGCACTATGTGGCCAGATGCTGCCTAGCTGTAAGGTCATTCAGCTTCCTTGTCAAAATGTGTGCTGCAGAGTCCTACTGCAGCAGAGAACAGGGTGACTATTTTAAAATATCTGGTGGAGAAATAACTATATTTTGCAGGCCAGCTTTTGCCGTAAGAAAGGCTAACCAGAAACATTTCATGTATCTAGTTTTATTCAGGGGAAGAAACAAAAAAGGAAAGAAAACTTTAATTGAATTCCACCTACATATGGCATGATGGCTAGAAAAGGCTCTGGCAGGGGCTGGATAGCTGGGATACAGAAGCACATTGCCCATAGGCCTTTTTTTCATGCCCTTCTCCTTATGTGGGTGCAGAGTTCAGCAAAACTAGGCAGAATTACGCCACTCCATATTGATGCATTCAAGGAATTTCTGGGAAAAAGGTTGACTAGAGCCTTCTGGCTTCATTCTGGTAGTTAAAAACAGAATAAACACCTGATTTCCAGACCATGGACACTGCTCAGTCTGGTTTTATCATCCCTTGGAGCTCTGCAACATAGTGACTTAATAAAGGAGAATGTTGTAGGACTCTTCTTTTTTTTTTTTTTTGGAGAGTTGTGTTTGTTTGGGGTTTTTTTGGTGTTTTTTTGGTTGGTTGGTTGGTTGGTTGGGTTTTTTTTAGTATTTTTATTTACATGAAAGAACAACAAAATGCAACCTGAATCCTGTCCTTTCTTCTATTTAATTATGATATGAGCCCTTCTATTTTCAAGCAGTTTTAAGGTAAGGGTAATTATTATGAGAGAAGTTAGAAAGCATGAAATAGCACTTTTTTTTTTTTTTAGCTGGGAGCAAAAAAGTGTTCTGAAAGCCTTGGCAGGACAGAGAGCAAAACATACCTTAATGTTTCTCAGTTACAACAAGAAGAAAAATAATATGGCCCTAGATCTAATGGAAGTTATGGGCATTACTTGGCCTATAAGCTGTCTGTGCTCCTGTCTGCTAGCCAGATAGAGAGTACCAGGGACAAGAGGCTTGTTTTTTGGGCATTGATTTAAGTCCAGCTTTGTCAGAGGTACAAAATTTATGTTAGCTATCAGCTGCTGCAACAAAATGCTCATTAGAAATAGTGTGCTTTGGTTTGGAATGCCTTTTCCACTTGCACATCTTTTCTTCTACTTTGAGATCAGTCTTATCATATTCTGTAAAGATGCACTTCCCATCAATTTTTTTATTTTATTTGACATGAAGCCTGTCTCCCTTCTTATCTATGAGTCCTAAGAGAATTACACCTGGTGGTTCCTCTACACTATTAAGAGATTGGATCTGCACCAGCTGTTCAACATAAAACGGTTCTTGATGCTCTGAGTAAAGTCAGAGCACATACTTACAGGGGCACTCAAATTGATACTGTTTTGTGATCACTGTTACTAGGTTCTTTTGTTGACATGCTCTACATTTGCCTACTGTTCCTTGCTCTAGGCTAGATACCACCCTGAGAACATCCAGTAGAAATGGATACTGCTGCAAGATTAACTTTTGGACTGAGCCTTTGATTCACTGGCCTTATAGCTAGGTGCTCTGTTTTTCCTTTGTGTATTTGCTGAGCTGACAATTTACTCTCTCCCTGCCTCTCAGCTCTTGACTGTGGAATACTTCAATCTCTGCTTCTGGAGATCTCAGTCATCCCAACAAACAGTGCTACTGTATTAATCATTTCAACCCACTTTTGTAAATCTGTACAGACGAGAGAGCAGACTAAAGAATGAGTTTAAAGGGCTTTTCTATAGTCACCCTTCAATTTTATTACATCACCTGAGTTTGATTCTCTCTTTCAGGAAGGGAATAATATTGCATTAACTGACATGCCTGTTCTTTAGCAAGTCATTGGAAATTCCTTCAAGAATGTCAGGAAACTAAGTTCTGCAGTTTCTATTTTATAGTGTCACAGAATCATAGACTTATTTAGGTTGGAAATGCCTCTAAGGTTAACAAGTCCAACCATTAACCTAGTACTACTAAATCCAGTCCTCAGGTACCACATTCTACACATCTTTTAAATACCTCCAGGGATGGTGATTCAACCACTTCCCTGGGCAGGCTGTTCCAATGTTTGGTAGCTCTTGTGGGGAAGAAATTTTTCTGAATGTTCACTCTAAATCTCCCCTTAGAGCCTTTTTCCTTTTGTGCTATTGCTGCTTCTGTTTGCAATTCTCTCTCATCCCTTTTAACATAATCCAGAAGCTTTTAAACCTCCCAAGGAGCAGGGTATTGAAGTGTTAACAGTGGCCTTTAAAGCTCTTTCCCTTCATATCCATCTTCTCTTTCCTTCTCCCTAGAAAAAAATGAGGCTTTTTGAAGGATGAAATCCTATGGGAAAGCTGATGCAGGGATGACATCAAATTTAATGGGGCAGTTGCTGCCACTTCTGAAGTAAGGTCTGCACTGCAGGTTTTTGTAAACCCTGTAAGGACCAAAGCCATTTGGGACTGTACTGATTTTGATTTGCTGTGCTTGTCTAACTCAAATTTAGTGCCCAAGGTTCAGCCACTTAGGGTCTCTCCTAGTTCACAGCCTTCCTGGTGAATCAGTCATCCTGCAGGTTGCCTTCCTTTTCCATTAATTGCATAGCAAACAACCTGAGATGAGATTCGCCATTTTTAGGCAGCTAACTTTAGAAGAGATGAATCATACCTTGCTACCGTGATGCCTTCTTGCTGTCACGAGTTCTCTACAAGTTGAATCCCTTCATCCCTTAACTTACTCCTGTAACTTAAGTGGCTTTTATGAGGTTCTCTGCGGGAATCCCTCCCCACTGGAAAAAATCCAGTGAGTGAGTGGTGTCGAGTGTTACTCACATTAAACTAAATACAAATGCATGCTTATGGCACAAGACCAATACTTCACACCCAAAGCCTCCCATTTGAACATGCTCCTATGAAGATTTTATTATGATATCTTTAGAAAATCTCACAATAGTTTATAAATTATACTGGAGATTACAGTGTTTGCACTCTAGCCTAAACACTGTGATTTACAGAGTTTGGAACTCATTATGGAAAAAAGAGCTGAATGGAAGACCAGAACAAGGTACACAACTAAGAAAAAGGAGCAGGAATTAGCATGAATCTTTCCAGCATTATCTCTGATAAAGCCACAGAGGTATAACACAGTCCTATTTCACTCTTATGACATTGTATTCACCAGCGTTGGAGGTAACAGTTTTCAGAGATCAATGAGAAATTCCAGAATACCTTATTTTTGAATGAACTCAAAGCAGCAAATTGAAATCAGTATAAGTTGTGGCTAAAAAAGGTATAGTGTCTGAGACCCACAGACTTATAGATTTTTTTAGACTAGCCATAAATGGGGAAAAGAAACTTGCATGGTATATTTCTATCCTGTCTAATTTTCCACATAAGGTACATTGTCATAATCAGATTTATTATGTTTCTGTTGAAAACAAAGAACCCACACGCAGACAGACAGACACCCCCCACACTCATAAATGCTCCCCCCCAACCATGGCATGGGAGCTGCAGCCTACCAGCAATTCCCTGGGGGGGCTTTAATAGGGATATGCTGAGATTGATGCTGTATCTGTGGCACATATCCATTTGTGGAGAATCCATACGTAATCAGGCCAGCAGGGACATCAGAAAGCCAAAAACACCACACAGCATCTCCATAACAATATCTAAGCCTGTGGTGGTTGCTAATATAATTCTGCAGATGGAGAATCACAAGGGTTAGGACCAGTGGGGAATCTGGGATGACTGGAAGTTAAAAATAAATGAATTTATTAAACATGAGAGATTTAAGCCAAGTTTACGTGAGAAATACAAGGCTAAAAAGAGTCTGTTCAGTAACAGACAGATTTAGTCAAAGGTTTAAATTAAACCTAGAAATAAAATCCCACCATGTTTCCTAGTAATATGCACTAGCCTGGCAAGCAGCAATGATGCTAATGAAGAAAAAAGATAAGAGAGTGAAAACATCCAGGCTCTCTAGTGCTCAGTTTCCCCTCAGTATCACTGGTTTAGTCCCTTCACATCTCCTTGTCTCTGTTTAATTAAAACACGTTAATGGCAGGGCCTGTCAGCGAGTGGCTTTGCGTTGGGCAACCATACCTCTCAGACTAGCTGTCGAGTCAATCTGATGGATGAGGGGAGTGGTTTGGCTTTTGCAGTCATTTAGTTGCATCTTTCATGTACCTGCAGTGTGATGCAGAAATGATGGCAGCTGTTCCTATGCCAGGGCTTTGGAGAAGAAGCCTCTAACAGCACCCACTGCTCCCTGCACATCCATCCTCTGAACAGACCTGCTTTACTACATCTTGCAGTTAACAATCAGCTTTCTGCTTTCTTTTAAACTGCTTGTAACATTATCCCTGGCAAAAGAAACTCTTAAATAGTGGTTTTCCTCTGTTTTTTTTTTTTTTTGGGGTTTTTTTTTTTTTTTGGGGTTTTTTTTTTTTTTTGGGGTTTTTTTTTTTTTTTGGGGTTTTTTTTTTTTTTTGGGGTTTTTTTTTTTTTTTGGGGTTTTTTTTTTTTTTTGTTTTTTTGTGGGGTTTGTTTGTTTGTTTTTGTTTTTTGTCAAATCTAATTTGACAACAGTACAGATTGCTGTACTCCAGAGAAAGGTAGATATAGGAGAGGAGTAGGGATTTTGTTCATTGTTCTAAGAGGGAAAAGGAGGTCATAAGCAGTACCATGAGGAAAATAAATAATGGAAATCTTTAGGCACTATTGGCAGAAAATCCCCAAGACTGGGAAACCAGCTCTGAACTGGAGAAGTACAACTCATGGGGCCATTGAATAAATAAATTTTTTTTCTGAATGCATGCTGTAATTCCAACTAGCTGCTGATGTCCAAGTAAAAGTGATACAGACAGAAACAAGCTCTGACCATTTGATTTTTCACGTAGAACTGTCATGCATCAAAGAACTTCATAGACACCACTGCAGTTTCCTAACACCATAATGGGCAAATGAGCATTATATAGCAGAGGGGTAAAATGAGACTTGAACAGAAGTGGCCTCCCTGGAAATACAGCTCAGCAACCTCCCGTTCAGATAAGCATCCTGAGCCTCTTTGTCCATCCTTCCCTTTACAGTCACAACACATTTGTGGCAGTCACTTGCGTGACCATTATCCTGGGAAATTGGAGCAGGACTGGAGCATCAAACATGGGATCTGCTGCCATTGCCCCCATACTATGCTGGGGAGCATGATGTCAAGCCTTCCACCTGTGGGAATTGATGACTGTAAGATGACCATTGGAAACAAAGGTAGCCAGAATTATCATCTGCAAGAGATGCTGAGAACCCCCCTGGACTATGTGACACACTGCAAACACATCACTATTTCATGCCTTAGTTGTTAGGATATTTTTAGTCTTACTGAATGCAACCAGATATAAACATTTAGGGTCAAAGTCTAAGATAACCTCTTCGGACAACTCCACACATGGTAGACACCCAGATGGGGAAGGCAGTAACTGGTATAGGGTACCTTTCATCACCAAATTAGCTGAAGTTGTTGCAGGATTTTTAAAGGAAGCCAATTAATTTCTCTCAGAGCAGCCCTATGAAAAATGACAGTAAGAATCAATCCTCACTCATAAAGAAAGCCTCTAGTGCACCTGAAATTAAAATTTTGAAATTAACATCACCAACCTACCTGAAAAATGCTGTCTTACTTGATGTACACTAGAAATACGGAGAGACCAACTTAGGTGGCAGTAAGGTATGTTCTTTCCTCTGGCTTTAACACCAAGCTTCTCAATCACAGAAATCATTTCAGACCCTTGACTCAGTGATAATGGAAATGTTTGGTTTTGTGCACAAACCTGACAGAGGGCCAAATTCTTTCTCTTATAAAATGCAGAAATTGCTGGAGGCTTCAGAAGGATGAATTTAGTCCCTTCTGTTCAAAACTTAAGACCTGCTGTTTTTCTGACAGTGCAGGTAATTGCTACAGCTGGAGTAAGGCTGTATCTCATCATCTCCAGCCTCAGCCCCTCCTGCCATTCTCTTTTCCCTCAGCAGAAACACTGTGAATCCCTCCGAGCATGCCAAAGGATGGATCCAGTGCTAAATCCTTACCAACGGTAGCTGGCTGGGGAGGTCTCTGCAATGTGCAGCACATCCTACACTGGCTTACCTGCAGCAAAGGAAGGGCAAGACCTCACCCATATGGGTGGTTTGAAGAAATCCTGCAGAATTTTCAAGGCATCTGCAGAGATTCCCTCCCCTCCACTAGCCCTGAGTAGAAACCCTTTTGCAGTGGGGTCAGGTTGAGGGCTTTCACTTATCTGTCACTCAGACCCTGGTGTGCCTCCTGTCTCCCTATCACAGGTTGCTTATTTGGCCACAGGATGAAAAGCAACTAAAGGCAAAAAGTCACCTTCTAAGTACAAGAAGGTGAAAGTCTCTGCCCTGGAGAACTTCAGAAGAAGGGGAAAGATCAACTACATTAAGAAGATTATATCAGCTCATTTTTACATCTGGAGACCTGAAGCTCAGAGCTGAGATACCCCCAGTGGTAATTTATGCAAGACCATGAGCTTGCCCAGATTTCTGGCAGGATATGAGCCAGATCCCTCCACTAAGTTCAACTACATAACATGGGTGTGTGTGGGGGGTGGTGGTGGTTACAAACCCTTCTGCTAAGTCCTGCTGTAGCTACACCTGTGTAGCTCTGAAACCTTCTCAAATGGGAGAAAAATGATCATTTGTGCGGGGAGATGAGCTGTTTCTCAGCTTTCAGGTTTCCTAGCTGTAATAATTCCTTGAGAAATGGCTGTGAAAAGGGTAGGATCAAGAGGTGAATTGTCAGACACTGTTCTAAGAACAAATTGGCTGGCTTTCCATCGTGCCATTCTGTTGCTGCACAGATACACATGCTCACTCATAAAACCAAATGTCAACAGGATTATATTTCTTTCCAAACAGGATCATCTATGCATATATATAACTCTATCTCAAATTAGAAAAATCCATCGGTTTTTCTCCTCCCTGGTGGTATACACATACATATACATGAGTCTGTGTACACGTGCAGCTGTCATGCAGCACATTACAAACAAAATGTGTAAGTGTGATTACTAAGTCTAAAATAGAGCAGACTCAGGAGATTTGTATCAGCAGCTCCTCAAATTCCAGTACCTCCATGGCTGCATATCTGCATCCCATAAATTTTCAGACATACTGTTACAAATCATTTCAATTTGCAATCATTCCCTTAAACAGATTTTAGATTAATCTTATTTCTTCTTATTAGATACATTTTTCATGCAGAGTGCAAAACAATAATCTGCTTGTAAAGCTTACTGGCATTGGCTCCCATCAAAGTGGCAGCCAGAGAGTTGCATGTTAATTGTAATAACAGAGAGAGCCTGCTTGTTATGTGGCAGCGTTATTTCTACCTCCCTGCTGAGGGACTGAAATCCATGAATTTCGAAGCTGCTTGTCTCTTCATAGTCATTATGGAGGTATCTGTCAGCCACTACAAATTAATGGCAACTGTAACTTTTAATGAAGAGAAATGTCAGTACCACCTGGAATTCCTGGAGTGAGAACAGCCTGTGGACTTGTCTTCTGCAGTATGGCAACCCTCATTGTCATAACCAATACAAAATCAGACTGATCTTTTATCATTTTCACTTCCACCCATTACACTTGTTTGCTCACTAATATCTGTTGGAATATGTGGATTTTGGTGTTTGAAGGCTAGGATTTTTCCAGATTTTTTCGCCTCCTAATGATTGCAGGGCAGCAGTGTCCCCTGACTGCACATCATGTAGCACTATTGCTACAGTGTTCAGTCTGCTTTGCCCAAGTTTCAAAAAGTCTTTGTCTTCCCCAGAACAGTTGTGACTATGCAAATAACAGAAGTAATTTTGACTACCCAAAAGATGAAATCCGGCCTTGTCTCATACATTTACCTTAAATATATATTAAAAAATATTTAAATGGACAGTGTGTTATCAGGCTGACTAAAATAATTCAGCATTTTAAAAAGAAATGCAAGAGGACAGATTTCCCAATAACACCATGTTTCAATTTCTCTAACAGAAAGCCCAAGCTAGAAAATTGTCCTATGTCTGTTTCCCAGTAACATGTGGATATTTTTCCTGGGTAGGTATAGTGTTCAGCTATAAGCAGAGGTATTTAATCTGTGAAATATAGTATAGATCAGTTGTTTCACAGAGGTCTTCCAATACTACCTGAGATTTGCAAGCACAGGTTTTAAAATCCATGCAAAGACCTTGCAATTAATTTTGCATGTCCTTCTTTCTGGAGTACTCTGTAATGGACATGCAGAAACAAAGCCCCAGTTCAGTATGGATGAATCTGAAGATGCAAAATATGCTGTTTGGCTGAAGGGATATGAGGAGATCAGAGACACAACAGAGATTACATAAAATACAGAATGTGTGACCTCTTCAAATGAAAATTCCTCTTTTTTTTAAGAGCTCCAGTGTCCTGAATGAATAAGAAGCAGCCTTTTTCCTGCTTTGAGCTCTCTTAATGGCCATTTTAATGACTGTTTTCAAGTTTACAGCCAGCTGTCTATTACTAAATCCCAATATATATGGAAGCCCAGCATATACCGTGGTGATGACACAATTCAATATTTATGGAGAACAGATTTTTTGTAAATACCAACACTGAGCAATCACAGTACTCCCTGCACTCCTGCTAATTTCAGAGGACAAGGAGCAAGATTTCCTTGAAATTTAAAATCCAGAGACTATTCACACCTTACCCTCTTGGTGATTTTAGACTCAGCATGTAGCAGCAGTAAGAAAGAAGTATGATTTCTTATCCCTGAAAATCATTGCTGAATTGATGGAATGAGGGATATTTTTAAGGTGCTGTGATTGGTTTTCAGGTGGTGGAGAACCTGATGAGGTGAGTGGCGGGCAGGCAGTGCTACAGCTTTTGCTCAATAGCTCAGTGATTGGAACGTTTGGAGAGCGAGAAGAGGTGGGCAGAGTATCAGATTCCCTTTGCATTTTAAAATCCTCTTTTTCTTGCTAGCAAACTCCAAAGTCCCTTCTTAGAAAATTGCTCAAAAGCAAGGGCACTTCTTGATTTTAGGTCCTGTGACATGAAGCAGTTGCTCAGAGCAGTCATTGTCCAAGACTTAGATTGCTCAAATGCACCTACGCTCTGGTTTTGCTGGGATTTAGCCAGTGGGCATCAGATCCAAAAGCCTATGAGGATGGTGCAGGACAGACATCACAGAGGGAGAGACTGCACTGGCAAACTTTGTTTCCATATACTAAGGGAAAAATTGCAAATTTGAGCATTAAGGAAGCTGTTCCTGCCTACTACTGACTTCCATACTTCCATGTTCATGTCACAATTACATTTACTACATAATTGCACCCGGAGGAGAACCTCTGATTTATATCTTATTCAAGAGAAAACTCTCTACTGTTGCAATATTTTATATTACTAGAAATAATAGTAGAAATTATGTCAATAGCTCACACCATTTCCTGCAGAGCTTGTTTCCCTAAGACATGTCGTATAGCAATATTCATCCAAAGTAATGAAAGGTG
This sequence comes from Pachyramphus minor, assembly GCA_013397135.1. Lineage (NCBI taxonomy): Eukaryota > Metazoa > Chordata > Aves > Passeriformes > Tyrannidae > Pachyramphus > Pachyramphus minor. Next base: position 46,826 of record VYXB01000624.1, read on the forward strand.
TATATTAAGTTGAATAAGAATAAAATTAAATCAAATTGAGGAAATATTCGTTCTGCCTGGAAATGACCATACAGATATCTAATACAGTTTAAATAATGTATCCTAAATATTTTCCTTTAGGTAATTTGATTAGTGTTCCTGACCAGCCCCATGTAATAATCAGATGTTTTCTGCTGGAGTATTAACCAGGCTTTTGCCTTTAGGACTCTGCTCAGAAGATCAAAAATATTTCACTGAATTCACCAGGCTTTGCATCAGATACCTGGCTTGCAGGGCTGGCTGAAATGTGTCTGAGTAGCTGAGGAGTGGCCTCTCCTGCTGTAACATAATGCAGAACATCCACATGATGTCAGTGCAAAGGCTCATCTGGTCCTGCTTTCTCTCTCCCGTGCACATCATTAGCGGAAAGGAATATCAGAACAAAGGAGTGTGTGTTTGCTCCTGGGTCCACTGAGAGGGGAAAGTACAAAAGCAGAAGAGGAGAACCATCTTGGTATAGCTCAAAAGAAATAAAAGTATCCCTGAACTACAGGCTCTAATCGTATGTTCATGTTCAGTAGCCAGCAAAGGACCACTCTTTCATGAATTTGTTCTTCCTCACCCTAAACTTTTTATGCTAACTAAACTCCATGTGAAAAGGCCTTTTGTTAAATCCATTATGCTTTAGTTGCAAGTATCTCTTGTGTTCCTTGTCCTCTCCCAGCTTTCTGTCCCCAAGAATAGCGAGGGCTTCAGTATCTGAAGTAATTAAGATTTTTATTAGTGTCATTTACTTGCAGAGAGTGAGAGAGGGCAAGTTCATGAGATGTCAATGATAGTTGCCTAAAGAAAAGAAAGAAAAATGGACAAATTTTTCAAGTAGAGCGATATGTAATGGGTCAAGTAGAGCCAGGAGCCCTTAGTTTCCACTCAGTACTGGATCATCTCACTCAAACTCTCTTCGTTTCTTTCCCACTGTGTAATACAGAAATGTGTAGTTTAAAAGACAACATGAACTACTATAATTAAAAGTTGTATATTTTTTATTAGAGTATAAAGGCCAAATACAGAGAGTTTTTTTGTCCATACTGGAAATAGTTTCCTCACATTAGCACTGTCCTTACTTAAATGGGTTAAATTACTGCATATAAGTACATATATATACATAAAAAATTGTTCTTATTGAATGTACTCAAAAGGAATTGTAAAATACCAGTTATCAACATCTTTAGAACCTGACATTCTCTTCTGGTTGTAACTGGCTGTAGTGGGTTGACGCCCACCAAAGTCACTCTATTATTCGCCTCTGCAACTGGACAGGGGAGACAAAATGTAGTGAAAGGTTCACGAGTTGAGATAAGGATTGGGAGTGATCACTCACTGATTACTGTCATGGGAGAAACAGACTAGAATTGGGAATATTAATAATGAGAAGTAAAACCAGATCTTAAAAGCACCTTGCCCCCACCCCTCCCTCCTTCCCAAATGCAGCTCTTTCCCCAGTGGCTCAGGGAGATGTGGAATGGGGGTTACGGTCAGTTAATCACAAGTTGTTGCTCAGAAGCAGGAGTCCTTCCCCTGCTCCAGTGTGGGGTCCCTCTGATGGGAGACAGTCCTCCATGAACTTCTCCAGTGTGAGCCCATCCCACAAGCAACAGTTCTGCATAAACTGCTGTACTTCCACAGGGTGCAATCTTTCAAGCACAGAATGTTTGAGCATGGGTCCCCCTTAGGGTCACAAGTCCTCCCAGGAAATCCTGCTCCAGAGGGGCTTTTCACTCCACAGGTCAGTAGGTCCCTGCCAGGACCCTGCTCCAACATGGGCCTCCCATGGGGTCACAGCCTCCTTCAGGCATCCATCTGCTCTGTGTTGAGCCTCTTCCACAGGCTGCAGGTGGATCTCTCCCAGTGGATCTCCACAGGCTGCAGAGGGACAGCCTCACTGACCATGGTCTGCATCACAGGCTAAAGGGGAATTTCTACTCCAGTGCCTGGAGTACCTCCTCCCCCTCCTTCTGTACTGACCTTGGTGTCTGCAAATATGTTCCTACATATTCTCACTCTGCTTCTCTCTGGCCACAACTGCATCTGTGCAGGAACTTTTTGCCCTTCTTAAATATGTTATCACAGAGGCATTACTATCGTTCCTGAATGGCTTGGCCTTGGCCAGTGGCGGGTCCGTCCTTGAGCCGTTTGGCATTGGCTCTGCTGGACATGGAGGAAGCTTGTAGCAGCTTCTCACACAAACCACCCCTGTAGCCCCCTCACTACCAAAACCTGATCATACAAACCCGATACACTGGCGTAACTTCTGATGATTGATTTTCCCACTGCACAAGTTTGCTTTTTTGCCCAATTTTTCTTTTATGCAGTGTTGCCTAAATATCAGGAGCAATTTAGAGCTAACTTAGTAAAGATTAGATATAGAGCAGGTCTTTAATGGAATCCTTCTGATGTAAGGACTACAAAAGGCAAATGCTCGTGTCCAGTGGTTCCACAACTTCTGGTCTGATCCAAGAACTACTCATCCCCAGATCTGTCCCTCTGGCACAACTCCCCGGAAATTGAGTTGGAGGTCCCAAGACCCCTTTCTTCCTCATCTTACTCATCTTCCCAGCACATAATGTCTTTGGACCTTCTCCAAGGTTTCAGGCCTGAAGGTTGCTTTGACTATGATGGTATCTTGTTGTTCAGGCCTAGGGTGAATATGTTGTTAAACAGAATGTGTTTACTATACTCCTGCCTTGAAAGAAGCCCAAACTAGACTAAAGAATTTAGAAAATTCAATATGAAATGGGGGAATAGGGTTTGGTACATGTTAACTCCTATTCTAAAGTGTGAGAGACTA